>VXAV01007317.1:745557-771071 GCA_013399715.1 Alectura lathami | reverse complement strand
GTCCTTTTAAAAATAATGCAACTATGGATAAGTAGCTTGTCTTTATGTAACTGTGGAAAGATAAATCTCTACAATTCATTGAACAGCAAGCTCCACTTGAGAGGTTATTTACTAAAGGCAAATTTGATAATGTCCAAAAAAAAACTAGAAAAAAAATCTTTTTTTTGAGTCCTCTATTTTCCAGCAGCAATGAGCTGATAGTTGAAGAACAGAATTAAAAGCTCTCCTTTGATTTTTTTTTTTATTATTATTATTATTTTTTTGGNATGGCAGTGCACTCTGATCCGTTCTGGGTGATGTCTGCCCTCTGAAATAAAATCCTCATTGTAATTAGATTAGAAATCAAGAGTCCAGCTGCAGGTGTTTCTGCCAATACAAGTTTATCAAAGATGCACCAAAGATCGAGGAGGATAAAAGCTGTATAAAATCGATGGCAGTAATTTTGTTACTGGAAGATATTTCAGAATCTCTAGGAGATGAGAAAGGAGGTCTGAAAAGATGGCTGAAGAAGCATGAAGGGGATCTCTTCTGTGGCACAGCTCATACCGTTGTTGTTAACACATGAAGATGTGTGGCCAGCCAGAAGCAGTAGGATTGCGGGTGCCGTAGGACATGCCTGCTTTTTTTTCAGTGCAGCGGCTGCCGCTAGAAAGTCTGCTGGGAACTAACTGCTCTGGCGTCAGATTTGGGGAACTGTCTGTGCTCAGGGCACACACCTGAGGGAGGTGATATATTGCAGCACCAAAACCCACTGGTAAGTAACTCCTTTTCATACCTGCTGATCTAATTTCTCGAAGTCCAATGATTTACCAGTCCAGCCACCTCACTGTCTTGCTACAGTACTGACAGTTTGAGAGTTCCCTTTTATTTTAGAGTTGCTCTTACAGATTTTAGTTATGTTCATGTATGCTATCAGTTTGAGTTTGCATTCCATATTTCCTGTCCTAAATAAAGGTTTTAAAGCTTGTTTTTTCTTATTCAAATGTTTTTATTTTTTTAAGCTTTTATTTTTGCTTTTACTTTTCACTACTCAGGTAGTTCTTGAACTGGAACATTCATCTGCTATAATTCCCTTTCTTAGGGAATTAGTCTGTTTGGTTTATTTCCTGTCTTCATCTGCTGGTAGGAGGGCAAATTGCCAACTGGACTGGCATTTTCTGGATTTGGAGAAATTAAGCTTGCAGGTAAGAAATTACTGGTTTTTCATAGGTATAATTGGAAACTAAACTCTCTTATTTTTTATTAAGCAACAACAAAAAAATCTATTTAAATGGTTTTTTCAGAATAAATTTCCGATGACGTGAACCTGGATTTGATCAAGGGCAAGTCTAGCTGAAATGAGACAAGAATTTTAGGTGCTAACCAAGATGGAGCTTTCTATATTGGCTTGTCTTGCACTTGGGAATTTCTTATTGTTATTTATTTATTTTTAAATTTCCAGAGGTAATATGGTTATGGGAAGCAGAGATGATCACCTTTCTATATAATTTGCATTTTGCATGCAGGAACCCCATGTGTGGGTTGTCTGTTGCCCCCTTCTCCCCACAATGAAGGAGCAAATCAAACCAGGCCATGTTTGAAGTTGCAGAGGTTTTAGATATTTGAATTCAGAGGAATAATTTCAGATATTTTGAGGGGGAGCTGAGCTGCCAAAAACAGTGCTAGTGGAAGCAGAACTGTTTGTGGGATTAGCTTACGAATTAAATAAATTTCAAACGTCTCCTTTAAAAAAATAAAAAATAAAAAAAAAAATCTGACCATTTTGGTGATCCATTTTCTCAGATTGGCTCCTGTATGATTTTACCAGAACACCTGGAAGGGCAGCATACTGTGAGCAGGGGTGTAAGGGAGCAGTAACTTGTTGACTGCATTGTATTGTTGTGTCTGTATAATGATATTCTGCGTGTCCTTCAAAACACAAGTCATGAAATAAACATCTCAAGAAATAAAAGTTGAGGAAATTAGCAGCTAAATGTTCTGGAGAGCGCCTTACTAAGGCATGGCAAGTGAACAGTAGCGGAGATGTTTGTCAGAAGCTTTCACAGGTCAATTTTCCTTGCTCCTTAAATGCACAGTTTAAGGAGTGAAAGTCAAAAGCACGTGGAGATGTTTCTGTGAGCACAGCTGTACAGACCTGATGCTAACAGCCTGGCTGCTCCTGTTGCTCATTGGATAAAAGCAAGTAAAGTCCTGGAGGGAATGTATGCATTTGTGCTTCGAGCATAGCTTGTCCATAGGTTGGGAGTGTGTCAGTGTTGATGAGCTAGTGAGTCATCAGTAGTCCTTTGTAATAGGCAGAAATTCATCAGCAGGATGTTTTTACTGGATTCTTGTCTTTGTTTTCTAAGAGGAGTCTATATTAAAGTACTGAATCCTGTTACAGAGAGCAGAGATACAAATGTAAGCCAAGTATTTGTTAGTTTTTAATGATACATTCAGGTATTTCAGTCACTGTTCTGGTCTCTTCTGCTGCTTGTTTTTCCTAACAAGTTGCAGCAGTATTTTGAATCTGTATCAATTTTTTCTATTTTAAACTGGGGAGGGGGCACAAACAAACAAAACAAGAACAACCACAACAAACACAAGGGGACAAGAAATGCAGAAATGCAGTGTAAGTGTAAGCAGGATATCCTGGGCTAACATTGTGAGACTCTGTGTACTGTACCTGTCTGGTGTCAGTGCATTGTGGAAAATCTATGCCATGAAGCAGTACAAAATATATTTGGATACTTGATTATTCTTAATATATTTTTTTGAAAATGCGTTCTGTCTCCATCATCACCAGTGCCTCTTTCCTGTAATAAATACCTTCAAGAATTTCACTTTTATACTCACCATTTTTCAGTACAGCAATTACTTCTAAAGGAATTAAGAATGTCTTCTCTCTGCCTGCCATTTTTTAAATGATTTTCAGAAATTTGAAGACAATGTGAAGTTACAAAAATATTTGTTGGGTTGAAGACTGCTTAGGGCAAAAATGTTATGAGCAGGAGAAAAGTAATTATTTTCTTGCTGTAGGTCACAAAAGAGAGCTTCTGCTGCTTTTTGCCAAGATGATTGTGAAGGGACGGAGATGATTGCAGGTAGAGAAGACAGCAGTTAGTGGATGGGGGAGAATTAAGTTCACGAGCGTTCACAGCCAAGCATGTTTCCACGTCTAGACTAGCTGATGCACAAAAATCAGTTGAAGCTCTCTGCTCTCAGTAAATTTGTACACATTCTCCTTCCCCTGCATAAAGCTTTCTGCACTCACAGTCTCACCATGTTAGTCCAGGATACCCTTTTCAGCCCGTCTCCCACGCTGCCTTTCTTTCATTCAGACAGAATTGTGCCATCTCTTACTGACCTGCACTGAACCAACTTCCTGGCTGAAATAATTATTTGGAAGCCATTGTTCTTAGCAGCTTGTTGGCTTTCAAGTTTTCTATTTTCAGTCTGAAGAAAAGAGGCTTAACAGCTTGTTATATATGTTTGTTTGCTTTTTTTCAATAAAACTTGATCATATTTCCTTCTTTTTTAATGTCTTTGAATGCTTTTGTTTCCTCGTGCTTTTCCCCTTTTTGAATGTCCCTGCTTTTACTCCTGTGTTAAACAGCTTAACGTATCTTACCCAAACCTTAAAACCATCGCAGCTGCAAAACCACTACCAATAGAAAAATATTTCAATGAATTTTATTTAAAATCAGAGGTGTATAATTTGATCTACAGTATTATTCTTACGATGTCTTACAGATTTTTTTTTTCCATGTAAGTGATGCTTACAAGTTATGGCATAGTATGTCTTACAAAATCTCTGCTTGGAGTCTTGCTTGCCAGTGTACAGGCATTCAAGTCACTGTGGCTTTCAGCTGGTGCTTCTTGCACGCAGTTCATTGTCCAGAGCTGAAGTGGAGAATAAAAGGTGCTCGTACATAGACCGTCTGAGTTCAGTGTGTTTTACTGCAGACCTGCTTTCACCAGCATTTGATATAGAATATTGTATATATATGTTTGGTTTTTTTTTTTTTGAACTTTTGGTGACTCTTTGCCACAGATCTGAAATATTTTCCAGTCAAGACCCAAAGAGTTCCTTTTTGTGCGTGTAAGTTACAAAAGATACTAAATTTACATTTTATTCTAGAATGTTTTGTGAAACTTACACATTTCACCGATTCTTCTATGAAGTCTTTATTCTAATTTTTCCTCAGAAGGCTTTTATATACCAAGCTTGGCAGATAAATAAGTTTATTTTTCACATTGTGTGTTTTGACATCTGCATGCTTGTTTTCACTGACCATATTTCCTTCCCTTTTAACTGGTGTGATAAACCCTGTTGTCTCTTTCTTCTTCTTTTTGAAAGTTTGCAGTGGTTTCACCGCTGCCTCGCCATAACTAGGTTTGAGGGTGATGTAAACTGTGCAGTTTATTATTTTGACTCTTAGAAGCCTGGTAAATATGTGCAACTTGATAGGGCCTTTGTTTATCTTCAGAGAACAGCTGTTTGCAAACTGTGCTGGTACCAAGTATTTGCTGGAGCTGAATCTTGTGGTGCTTTAAAAATGACTGCAAGAGGACAGCTAAATAATTTACTAGGTTGGAAGAATAGGTGGCAACTACCAGCACCTGCTGTGATACTTTCTCTAACATCCTGTTGACTGTATTGCTGTTATATAAAAGCTGAATATGCGTTTGGACTGATTTTGTGTATTCAAAGTTATTTTTATGTGTAAAATAATGAGTTGCTTCTGTTTCTTATTTGGTACGTTTCTCTTCCTGAACATGGTGGAGAAGTTGTGAACTGCTGGAATTATCTTTAAATGTTACTATGCTAAGGTCCCTGGAGCAGTTTATTAAGGCATTGTTTCAGAATTTTTGCCCCTGCAGAAAGAGTGAAATGTCATGTTACTGTAGCGTGAAGGCTTGTGGGACAAGCCCCAGGACAGAAACCCATGTAAAATACCAAAGTTCCACTGTCGGCAGCATGTCTGCAGAGGTGTTTGTCCTCCTCCCTCAGTGTATTTATCATTGATAACTGAATGGTGCTGCTGAGTTGTGTGGCGGTAGCCCAGAGGAGTTGCCCAGGTGGGAGTTTACACGTGCATGCTGCGTGTGGATGAGTTGTTAGGCGCTGGGTGCGTAGCTCCTGGTGTAAGCTGGGTGTCCTGCTAGGAGCCTCCACTGAAAGCATGCAGGGCCTCTGGGCGGGGAGCTCGTGGGCCTGCCTGGCTCACCTCGTGATGGCATGCGCGGTCAGTGATCAACAGGCCTTCCCCAGACCCGGCTGGTGCTCCGGGTACTCCGTGGGATCAGGGAAATTCCTCGGAGAAGTGAGTAGCGCACAGGGTTTGGCGTTATGGGGAGCTTCAGGCTATGGAAGTGGTTCCTTTTATAAACACAGAAATGTGAGGGAGATCACAGGGCAGAGAGGCTGATTGTTTACTTGGATGAAAGCTGAGGGAATTCATCATCCTGAGAAAAGATTCCTGAAAACATTTGTTTGCTGTGCTGCTGGAACGCCTTCTTTGCAAAATTGCTGTGTACCTGTCTCCTCTCTCACCCTCAGTTACTAACAATCACTTGCTGAACTTGCCGTTGTCTTACCTTGTTTTCAGGACTTTGGCTGGTTGGGTAGGATTATGCGCCCTTACTCAGGCTCTTGTCTGAACAGTACAGATACCGCAGGAATAAAAGCTGCATTGTAAAAACAGGCCCGCTGACAGTACTGCTGTTAGTTCATTTCAGTGTGTGTGTGCCATCAGCAGTTCTTCAATTTGCTGCGCAGTTTGGCGTTTGAGGTGCAACATGGCATCTGGCTTGGGGCTCCTGAGCGCATTCGGTGTGGGGGTGCTGTAACATAGCTGCCTGCTTCGGGCAGCGGATACTCAGACTTGGGTAAAGCAGCGTTTTGCTGTTGCCTGGTATTTCACGGTTTGGGGGTTTATGGGTAAATAAGCAATATTATTTTTGTTTCTAAAGTTATGCTACTACAACACAAGAGCAGGTTGGAGGGTGACTTTTACTACTGGAAAAAGGCTGGCGTAGTCTTGGAACCTGAAGACCCTTTCCTTATTTCTGTATGATTTCTGGCAGATGATTTCTGATCTTGGCATACTACTTCCTTGTTTCCAGGACTTTAGAAAACCGATCTGCTTCATGACAATAAGAGGCAAAACTAATTTGAATTGTGAGGTACCTCTGGTGACACGTTTTGTGCAATTTACAAACATACTTTACTGAAAACTGTAGGGTGATACGAAGCAGAATAAGTACGTTATATTTTTATATATATATATAGTAGTGGAATTAACATGTCTGGTTTTCAGTTGATTCTGTGAAAATGTTTATTTGGGGGTGGGGAAGAGGCAGATTGCACTTCAAACCCTCCAAAAGCTGGAGAAGAAAGGACATGATGTTCCAATAGTTGGTCTGCAAAAAAGAATCACAGAATGGCTTGGATTGGAAGGGACCTTAAAGATATCCAGATCCAGCTGCCTGCTGTGGGGGGAGATAATTGGTCTGTGGATTACCACCATGCAGGCAGAAATCATCTTCAAAATACTGCTGCTTTTTTTTTTTTAATGCTTTTGCAAGAAGAATATTATTTCACCTTGTTCTGTTCCTACGTTGCTTCTGAAAACTGCAGTTCTGTCAGTTGACTGAAGTAGAACATTGACTTGGGCAGCAGTACTCATCCTGTTTTTCTTTCTGTACCTTAAGAAATTGCATTTAGTAGACTGAGACTGTTTTGTGTATTCACAGGACTGTGCTAAAGAATAATGACTTGAGATCAAGACAGGAATTAACTACACACCTCACCAATCAGTGGCCTTCCCCAGGAGCTCTGGATGTCAATGCTGTTGCCTTGGACACTCTACTCTACAGAAAGCACAATCAGCAGTGGGACGAGTAGGTTGAATATTAGACTTTCCTCTGAAGGAACAGAGAAACTTCAAATTATGTACTTCCCTTAGCATACGCTGAAACATTTTCTTTTGGGATTACCTGTTAGAAGGTACAGGGATCGGCTAGCATAAAAATTTTGTTTCTCTTACCGCAAAAATTTCATTCTTTTGACTTAATTTAAGAAAATAACTGCTTTAGCAAAGAACTGTTTTAGAAAACACAACGGAATTATTAAGAGAAGAACAATTAACAAAGTTCTTAAATTATTTAATTATCTAATAAAAAAGCTTTTTAAGGAAAATTAATTTTCTAGTGACGGTGTTACATTGTTAATATTAAAAATTATTACTTGTTTTACAGGAAAAGTTTTCAAAGTCTGGACCAGCTTTCAGCAGATGTTAGTCTTTCTCAGACCTCTCTGGATCCAGGCCACTCACAAGATGGAAAGCAGGATGGAATAAACTTGTTAAATGAAGGTACAGAGCCTGTCTAATGGCTTCATTTTATGTTGTACTTCATAGCTCTGATCTTCAGTCCCTGTGAGCTGAATCTTCTGTCTGAGTGAGAGATGAAACTGCACCTTTTCTCCATTGTCATGCCTTTTTTTTTTTTTTTTTTTAGTTTTTCTAAGGACTGTTGTTACATTTCAAGTAACTTTGCATTTATCAAGACTGCCCCTCACCCCTCAATAATGATAGGACTTTGTGCTGTGTTTAAGGCTAAGCTTCAGCTGTGTTTCTCCTTTCTCCATCACAGAACCTGAGACAGGCGTCTTCCTGCTCTAACTAAGCCAGATCTTCTAAGTTCTTTGTTTCCTTCTCTGGATTATCCCAGTGTTGATCCCATCCTGCTCTCCTTCCTTAAAAGAAAACTTAAAGGCACTGCATTTACAACTACCACTGTCATCCTTACTTCATGTTTTCAGCATTTTATCTGTGGAGATACAGCTTGATAATGTGTGTGTTTAAAATAAATAATTTAATTAAAACAACAGCAACAAAAAAAAAAAAACCACCAGAAAATCCCACGTGGTAGTATATAAATATAAAATACTGCCTCCTTCAAAATCTGTATGCTTATCAAGGTTTAATGACTCCATCTTGTGGACAGTTGTGAAAAGCAGAACACTGCTGGAAGACCTGTGAAGTAGTAGCGTGGGTAGAGAAGAGAAATTACAGTGAGCAGTTTTCTGTATCTCATCACATTCTAAGTAGACCCTTACTAGTTCATAACTGCAGAAGTTCTAATTTTACTATTAAGGATGCAAAATTGAGAACTTCTTGAAAACAAACAGTATTAAAATCTAAATGTTTCTGGCAAGTGTAGAGAAATGGAAATAAAAACAGCATGTCTGTTATGGAGCGTTTCATGTACTTTCACCTGTTTTTTGTTTTTTTTTTTTTTTGTTCTTTGCGATATTAATCCTTTGAAGCTTATGCTCTCTTTTTAATGAATTAAGGTGTGGCAAAACCACTGATAATCTTTTAGGTTTTGATTTCAGGACTCTATCTTTAAAGGTAGCATAATGACTCGCCTCTAAATGGGTGCTGTCCATCAGTACCGATGGACAGCAGGATCACGTGCCCCTGGTCTGTTTCTCAGTAAGGCAGGTTTAATTAACAGGTCATTAGCTGTAAACTTCACTTTGCTATTGCGTTCAGACATGTGGTCGAGTTTGATTTTCATGTGTTGAGTTTGAGAGCTGTACCCAAAATGTGTTGCACTGCTCCTACTTTATGTACTCAAGTTGAATAGAGTTTTTAAAAAATAATTTTAATGAGAGATTTTTCTGAAAACAAAGACTTTTTGAGGATTATCTAGTTCATTGTTTAGGAAAGCTATTCAGTCACTTGAAAAAAGCTCAGCAGAGACCTAAAATCTTTTGGAGACTGCTAATAAGAACCATACATGATGGAAGAGAATCAGGTAATTTTAATTTATTTTTCCCCATAATGAATTGTTTGAGGGAGAGGAGTCTTTTCTTTGTTATCTTGAATCCTTCTTGACAAAAATAAAACTTTCTCCTCAGGAACAAGAGGCACAATTTAAGAAATGCTGCTTCACAGATGTGGTTTAAAAACGTTCTGGTAGACTGGCCTAGTAAAATCTTATGCCTGTGACCTTTTTAAGCTGCTTTTAAACTCTAGCGTAAGGCGATCTATTCTATTCTGCAGGTGATATGGAAAGATGAAACAGGGAGATGTATTGGAAATCAATTCCTTTATAATGTAATTTATTAGCTGAGCTGGCACAGGATAACTTCAGTGGCTGTTCTGAGGACGGGAGGAATCATCCCGTGCACACTTAAACCCGTAAACTTGTTTCATGTTAACTGCCAGTGTATTTGGATCACAGGGCAGGTGCCTGCACAGTGACGGCAAGGTTTTTCCATCGTCAGGAGTATAACACACATAACATTACCAAGAGTTAAACATGTTTATTTTTAAAGAAAAACATTCAGTCCAGGAAATTCTGCTCCTTTCCGTGGATTCAGAATTAGATCTGGGGTGCTGGTGTTGTGTTAGTGACATCATTTCCGTTTGCCTGACTAAAGGCAGTGCGTGAGTTGGTAACCTCAGTGGAGCCTCTGAGTCTCCCTCTGAGAGAGCCTGGCTGCAGCCCAGCCGGTGATGCGCGGGTAGAAATCTCTGTCCCACGTGGACAGGGAAGGCAGGGAATTAGTGGCATCTTTGGAACTGCATGTGTGAGGGGTGTGTGTGCTGAAGTACTAACATCTAATTTGTAACAATTTAGATGAAGCATTTTTCTCTATTCCCTCATTTTTTTTTCTGGTTGCTCATCTTGTGCTGCAGTGGTGAGCTTAATCCTTGTTTTTCTCAGCAGGGAAGGAAGACACTCCATCGTTGCTTGGTCTTTGTGGCTCCCTTACTTCAGTAGCAAGCTACAAATCTCTCACAAGTCTGAAATCAAGTGAATATCTTGCAAGCCCCACAACAGAGATGACGAGTCCGGGCTTAACACCATCTTGAGATGCACGCAAGCAGGAGGAGCTGTGTGTTGTATGCATTTGGGTTATGTTCTGTAATATGACTTGCAATGGAGACTGCTCGTTCTAAGTTAAAAAACAAGCTGCTTTCTTTTTTCTTCTCACGGTTACCTGTTGAATTCTCAAATTCTCCAAGTTTTCATTCAAGTTTTCCCCCAGAGGACTTTTTCAGGTTTTCCGCTTTAGTCTTGGATTGTTTAAAGCCCTTGGACAGGTACAGGACATACATTCTGATGCTTCTGGCTGATTTTAAAAACGAAGCAGGTGGAAATCAGTCCCCTACTTAACTGCCACCACCTTTGTTTCTCCTTGCCTGGCCCTACTATAGCCACGGTGCTTCTCTGCAGTGCTTTAAATGCCAGCTCTTGCAGAAGAGGCAGGGAATCCTTCATGCCAGTCTTTGCAAATAAGTATTTTACTTACAAATCCACCTTTTCATCTGTGTGCATTGCATAGGACCTCAAATAGCGTATCTAACCTATCAAGAGCTCTTCTCAAGTGGAGTGTTAGATTTTGCATTCCTGTTAGCATCACAGCACTTAGGAGATGCCTGAATCGCACTGAAGAGTCACACTACAACACTCATACAATTCTTAAAGTTGCATGAGAATAACAAATGTCAGCTGATCAAGCCTATGTAGCAGTTTGTAAATATTGAGGAAGCTCACCAAATTCCAAGGTTTTGAGTGACCTGGCTTGCAGATACTTTAATATATGAGGAATCTCTTGGCTCATTGGCCGTACCGGAAGGAGAGGGGCTAAGGAAGGTGGGGGTAGCACCTTGGGAAGTTTGGGTTGTGTTCATTGGCGTGATCCCAAGGAGAGTGAAAAAAGGGAAACAAGGACAACGTAATGACTGTATTCTCACGTTGAAGGTTTTTCTCATTCCTGTAGTAGTGCAATAGGTATTTTCCTTGATTAGGTAATGCAGCAGAACTTATTTAGGTCAGTTTTCTCAAAATATTTGCCATTTATTTAAATTACTGATACAAAAAGCCTGTAACATTTTTTAAATGAAACTAACTTTCCAGATTAGCCTACAGTTTCAGAGTTTGCAAATTAATTTTTGAATTGCAAACTGTATTCTTAATCCTTTGTAAGATATAATGGATCCTTTATCTAAGAATTTTGCTAATCAAGGTAATGCTTCTCAGTATTAGTAACTTTTTAAACAGAACTTAAGTGCATGTAAGTATGTTGTATTTATAAGTGCTAGGGAAAATGCTTTTTTTGTGCCAAAGAAGTTTCATAAATTGTTTACATGAGTAGCTGCAATACAAGACAGATTTTTAATTGCTTACTCTCAGATGTTTACAGGATGTCACTACACTGTACGGCTTTAGTTGGTTTGCCTCTCGTAATGGTACCTTGGCACTACTACAATAGTCTGGTCGTCTTGGGGGTGGTCTTGAAAGAAGAGAGAATTCGTTCCAACCTCTGCTAAAACCACAGGAAACGTGTCGCGTCTCTAAGTGATAGGCCGAATCTCTGGAGCTCGAGGCACAGCTGGGTTTTGCTGCATGATGTTGAGCTGCATCTCCTCAACTCTAGCCCACAGTGCTGGAGGTGGGCGAGTACAGAGGCCATTTTAATGGGAAGTGTTAAAGCAGCTCGGCAAAATCCAGCAGGCCTTACCTTTCAAGCCCTCGTGACCCCATTCAGTTCATTTCTCTGTGATAAACTGAGTATCACAGCCTTTCGTACACTGTCAGAATGTCACTTCATGTAGCTGTTTTTTGGTTGCTGCATTAAGTACCTGTTCTTTCATGGCAGTTGAGTGATGTCATCAAACACTAATTGTAAGTCAGAGATGCATTTTTACTGTGAATGCAGTGAGGGAATCCGGATTCCACAAATGAACTTGCTGCATCAAGGTGTAGTGATTTCTCAGTCTTGTTTGCTGTTAAACGCTTCTCCCACTTCAGCAGTGTTTTGGAGGGGGCTGTGATCATGATCTTCAGTCATGGCAGATGATGGCTCTTTTCTTGGAGCTACTGGTGTGAAATTCACGTGTCATTGAACTGGAGTCTTTTATGTAGTCTGACACCACTGTCAGTTCCTGGGTGTCGTTTTGTGCATGAGAAATCAGTTATGTGTGTCTTTCTCAGTTCTGAACATGAGTCATTTTTCAGGAAAAAAAAAAAAACAATGAAAAAAATGCCAAAACTGTATGTTTTGTTGCCTTGACGTTCCATGAATGTTGCATGTAAATTAAACATTTTGTATCATCGCTAATTACTAGGTTTTGTCTCTGATTTAATCAAGCAATGTAAAGGCCATTTGGCAAATTACAGTATTAGTGAGCTTGCAGCAAATTATCTGCTTATAAAACAGGGGCACTTTGTTGCCATATTTCATTTTGTGGTCCAAAATCTGCTGTTCCAACTTTTTTTTTCCTCTTTTATTCGAAGCTCAACGTAAGGCCTAAATTTACTTAAAGTCTCCTCTGGCAGGACCTCCTGCCTGCACCGTGTGCTGTGAACTTTGTACGTAATGTCTTTCGTCACAACTAAAGTGTTTTTCAGTGTGTGGTGAAGGCCAGACACACACTGGGATACCTTCTTCATGGCAGAATAAGACTGTTTCTTGGGTAAAGCACAGCTGAAAGCTGACATCTTAATGGCTTGAATATTGAGTTGCTTTTATACCAACATACACCAAAATACACACAGAGAGAAAAAAATCAGGCACGTTTATTGAAAGTTCGTGGAAGAAGGAAGATAATGAGGGCAGTTCTGATTCAACAAGATGCTGCAGCTGAACACACTGTGCGTGCTGCACACTGCAGGCAGAGGCACTGCCTGCTCCAGCAGGAACCCGTGTGCCCTTGCTGTCAGATCGATTCACACCTGAAGCAAAGTGGCAGGGAACCACCTGTGTTTATGCCAGCAAACCTGGTCTTTGAAACCAGGTGCCCCCATGCAAACTGTGAATGAGGAATGCTCCCTGGAAGGGAGCCTGCCTCTGTCTTGAAGCTTTTTGGGATATGCAAGCCGTCAAGGGACACAAACATGAGAGGGAGCATTCCTCCAGAACGCCAGTGCAGGCAGCTGGCTTCAGTGCCTGGGTGCGCTTTGACTTCCCAGTATGGCTCGCATACTGGGAAGATTGTCTTGAACTAAAAAGCTACTGCAGCACCTGTCAATGTGTTCAAGTTCTCTGGGTTTCTAATAGGCACTGCATATTTTTTCCAGGTTGACCTAAAGCATTTTTTGTTTTAAATAAACCTGGGAAGACCCCAAGGGTTGCATTTACACAACATTTGGAACTGCAAATAAACACCCACAAAATCAAACATATTAAGCAAGAATAAACAAGGATTTATTGAATTTACTTTGTGTCATCCTTCTTATGGAAGCGTCCCTAAGAAGGGATGCCTACAATATTTTCTAAATGCTGTTTAAAATATTCCACAAAATATTTAGTCAGTCTGGAAGTTAACAGTGACAGCTGTTATTTCTTTATCACTCCAGCCAGGCTTGTTTTTTTTCCCTTTTAATCATCACTGAAGAACAGTCAAAGCACTTCTTTTTTTTCTCTGTCTAGCTGCACGAGAAGTCACAAAGTTCTCAGTAACAGTTTCCAGGTCAAGTACTTTTCTTAGTCTTGTTTTTCTTTTTTTTTTAAAAAAAATGGATTTATCTTTTGTGAAACAGTTAAAAATGAAGTTTCATTTAGTTACCGAGTGTAATGGTAGAAAGATGCCTTGACAGGTTTGGCACAAATTTCACCATCCATTTTGACTTCACACAGTTGGATGAAGGAGAATCAAGGATGCTGGTTTGTTCTTTAAACACCTGAAGAAAGACTTCCGTGTTCATGTGTGCTGATCATTATGGCACAAGAAGGGGCAACTTTAAACAGCTGTGGAATGAGAGCTGCCCAGAAAAGAAAGTTTTCGGTCTCGTTTGTTTTCAGATGGAATACTGTAGTACCATTCAGTGGTCATAAGGCATTGGTTCCAGAGTGTGTCACTGCAGAACTGGGATTCTGCATGTCCCCATTCCTCAGAGTACCAGCATTACTGACGCGAGGCGTTACCACTGCGAGAATATTGCTCCTTCACCTCTGCCATCCGCGCGGCCTGCCTGGCTCAGGCCCCTTGTGTCTGCCCCTTCGCATCCCCATGGAGGAGCAGCGTGGCCAGCAGGGCTGTTCTGCTGCCTTCCCTCAAGCAGCAGTGCAGACGTGCTGCTGGCATGGGACAAGCAGAGGCTGGTGACCTCTCAGGTGGGACAAGCAGAGGTTCAAGGAGCCCTGCATCCTGAAATGGGGAAAGACAGGGGCAACGTTCGCTCTGTACGTCTGCATGTCTGTTGCTTTATGTATGCTGACAGCGTTCAGAGATGGAAATACATAATTTATGCATGTTAACATCAACAATGACTTGCTAATAACTAAAACCCTTTCTCTTTAGTGTGATTTTTTAGACAGATGTCAAAAGATTTACCAGCAAATAATCCAGCAATCCTATTTTTAGCGACAATTTTCCTCATGACTGCCCAGGCTGACGTACAGTCCCTCCGTGGAACTCCATGTGGAACAACAAAACAGTGAATTAAACAATGCACAGAATGCCACAGAAAAAAGTTTTAAAAATAAGAGACAGTCACTTCAGGTGTAATGATTAAGTTTGATTTATCTTACGTTAATTTAATCCATGCTATTTATACAGGACGTTAAATTCATACAACATTGAAATTAAAATTGGATTACATAGGAAAAAAGCATAGTAATGCCTGAAGTAAATTGCATGAACACAGACAATATTCTCTACTGGAGTAACTGATGCAGCCAAAGAAAGTCACCGAGCTTTCAGATGAGCTAATCTCTCTCCATACATGCAGCTAAACATCACTGCAATGCAGATTTTTAAATGTGAGCTCACCTTTTATGGCAAACAATCTAAAGCTAAGTTTTGAGAATTGAAATAGTAAGAATGAGTCATAAGAATGAGCGTAATAATTCAGCTAGGACACCGCACTTACAGAAATTTACAAAACATTAAAAAGTCTTAAGTTTACAAAAATCACCCTCCCACACACCCCAATGTTTACCTGTGTAAGGAAGCATAGATCTGGGAGGTGTTGGTCACAGCCCCCTGTGGAGCTCATTCAGGTACCATCAGGAACCCAGCTGCAGCAGCACTGAGAACCAATCTGCACTGCAGACATATGCAGCTGCTTTGAGAGAGGAATTTTTGGTGCTGTTTCACTGCACATGCTGTTTTCATTGATCTGTAATATGGAAAGAGCTAAGTTTTTTTTTTTTTTTTCCCCAGATGAAAGAACAGTTTTGTAGCACATTCAGCAGGATCATCCTACAGCACCTGGAAGCTGCAAAATACTTTGGCAGCCACAGAGAAATGGTTTGTAGATGCATAGTCAGGGCCCAACTCTAACAACAGCTGGATTGGGGAGGAATATAACTAGCACAAGTTATAGATCACCATACTCAGTCTTTGTGCTATTATTTGATCTTAGAGCCATGATCTAACACATATCCATGGTAATGGAAGTCACTTGCTGGTTCAAGTCCTGAGTTATGGAAAAATATATTTAGACACACAACTTAAATTGCTAGAAAATGTAGTGATGCTCTGCTGAACAGAAAAAAAAAAAACAAAAACAAAAAAACCTTCATTCTTTAGAGCCAAGCAGTCACTAATATGCCCTCAAAAATCATTTCTTTGCAATCATGCAAAGATATGGTAAAAAATACATAATCTGAGCAAACCATCTTTTCTCCAGCCTAATCTTCAACAAAAGAAAAAAAATGTTTGTAAGAGTCACACTGCTATTTTTGTTTTCTTGTACTAACTGTTAGTGAAAGTGCAAGCATTTTTTCATGTTATTTTCATCAACTTAAAAGTCTTTTTCATTAGAGCACTGTTCACCTGAATGTTTTACAGTAACTGATTTTTTTCCCCATTTCATATCTTAAACAAATATAAATTTGCAGTTGGTCTGCCTAACTGTGATAATTCAGGATGGTTTTGTTTACAGATTATACCTCCTTGCTGATGTGATGATACCGTGCTCACACAATTTCCCTCTGTGTCATTAATGACATGTTGTGTTTATCCTAGGAGATAAAAATTGTCCTACAAGGTGTTGCAGTTTGAAAAAGAAAAAAGGCCTCATGATACACTTCTTAGAGAAACTGTGGAAGAGGAGACAAATACTTAAAATTCCTACTAAAAAGCCATATAACCAAACACGATGTGCTATTTTTTCCTTCTTTATTGCTGCTAAAGGGAATTATGGGTGCTCAGCAACAGCCACGGCTGGCAGGCAGTTCAGAACAGCTGTGCAGCAGTATAATTCCCAGCAACTTACCGTGTGAAGTCTCACTCTCCCAAAGTTCAGTCTGCCTGTGTGTTTTCACTGCATCAAACGGCAGAGTTACGGCAGCTGCAATCTGTTAGGAGAAGAACAACCCACAGTTGTAATGTTAGAGCATCAGCAATTGAAATTCTATTTTTTTTTCTTTTTGCATTAAACAGCACACAATTTAAAAGTAGATTTGTTATTCCAAGCACCTGATGTTACCGAAGTCTGTATTTCAGAACACTGTAAATTATTCAGACATACCTAATCAGCTTGAATGGCAGACCATGTATGTTTGAAGTAGATGTACCCCAAAACATGCATCATTTCTGAGAATCATGCCAAACCACCCCACTTGCAAGGAGGTAAATAGTTTATTAGTGACAGTAATAGAGGAACTAGAAACAAAAATATATACTCACAGAGTCAGATGCTGCTCCTGAAGTAAAAGCAATAAAAAATGTTGGCATGAAAAAAAAAAAACCCACCAGAAACCCAAACCTTGTATTACAACACATTTGTACTTCAAATACAGAAATTCAGTTCCTCTCTCTTACCAGTCACAGCTGTAAGAATTCTGCAGTGGCAGCAGGAGCAAAGAGAAACTAAAGCTGAAAACAAACAAGGTGTTCTGTCAGTCTACATTGACAGCACACCCGCTTCCCCTTGTCTCCACACACATTCCAAATTTGTTAATTTGACACAAATTAGCTTTATCATTTTGTCATTGCCATAAAGTAACTCCTACTTTAATATAATCTAAAAAAAAAAAAAAAAAAAAAAACGTTATATGAGTTTTGTAGTGATAATGTTAACGTGATTTAATATGACTCAACGCAGAAGTTTCTACTTACTTTCTCTTTCCACGGATATTTCATACATTTCATAGACCTCAGTAACTCTACAAAAATGTGTCTCATACAAAATGAAAGTTCCTCCCGGTTCTCTCAAACTCTTTTGGGACACAGTCTAACATTTAAATCTGACACAACCAAGAAATACGATTTTGCTCTCTGGAGTTACTATGGGCAGACTTGCCCTTTACAGTTGTCACAGAGGGAACAACTTTCAGGAATAACATCTGTTTCTGTTCTCTTCTGCTGAAATCACCTGCACTTTTTCTACCTTCACGAGCTGTGGTTAGAATGCAGTTGATACTGAGCTGAATTATGGTGTGGTTCCTTGTGGAGCTAGTCGATCACATGCTGCAAAGGACAGTTGCCTATCCCAGAAGATAGCTGTGCCTCATTCAGCACTGAGCTCTGGAGGCTGTGGCAGAAGAGAAACACCAAAGAATTTTCTTGCTGTGGAAACCAAGCTTCCAACATTTTTTAACAGTAAATTTAGGCAGTATTTCAGAAGGGTATGAGGAAAACTTACTATTGACCCTAAATTAGTATAAATTATGTAAATCCAAAACTTTGAGCAGCTGCAGGACTTCCTTCCCTGCCTGCACTCCACGTTTCTGTTCTCTGCAACATTGCTTGAAGAATGACTCAGCCATTACTGCTAGCCCCGTTCTTGTGCCTATAGCAGACGTTCTGTTCAGAAAGCTGGCTGGCCAAGGAACAGACTTGAAGCATATCACTCACACGTGGGCTAACACAGGGGGATCCTAGCTACGCGGTGCTGCTAACGCAGTCATCCTGTGCTGCTTGAGTGCTGTCACAGAGCAGCTGCTTTCTCAATACAAATTGTCACACTGTCTTAAATTCCTCTGGAGAGAGCTAACTGCAGCACAGGTGCAGAAACCACAATGTTGTTGGTGTTTCATTCAAAGAAAGGGAGCAAGAGAGTGTCTGTGAGGAAAAACAATCAGAAAACACATCTTCAAATGGCATTACTCAGGTTTGAACACCTATATCCTCAGTTTTGAGGCACGGATGCAAGGATCTGAAAGGACTGGAGAACACACACATCCCACCTTAGTTCCCTCTGCTTTGAGCGCTCCCTCACAGTGCACTGATCTTTCCACTCCATTAAAAGCAGCAAAGGAAAAGATACCTGGCTTGTGCCATGTTGCTACAGACAAAAATATTATTCTTTCTGAAAAGAAATCAGCTGAAATAGCAGTTAAATGACTTAACTAAGTGCAACTTTATGCATTTGCTTGGTTCACTGCCAATTTAAAACTTCTTCCAGGTGCACATCTAAATGTGCTCAAATCCCATAACAGACCCAAGCAACGATTGCTCCAGCAGACTGTTTGGAACCATAAATTCAATTGGATGCCAGAATATCTTGAGAATGAGGTAGAAGAACAAAGGTAGCAGGTCAAATACTTCAAGGGTTCTCTACCTCCAAAACCAGGTTTGAAGCATTTCTCTGGGCCAACACAAGGTGATCAGAGGTGCTATTGCTGGTGCTAGCCAAAGGACAGAAACCGCTTTGACAAGCTTGAGTATTCGTAAGTGCTCTGACAATAAAGGGCCTCAAAAGAGACAGGGGTTTTCACCACTGGCATTAACAAGTTGGAACACTGTCCTCAAGCAGTCCTGTCCAGTTACCTCTATAGCTCAGGAGGGAGCGGAGCTTTAACAAAATGAGAGATCACATGAGCTCCTCTGTCCCAGTTACGTTGAAGTATAGCCCTAAGACTAGCTGTGCTCTGGATCAGACTTTCCTTTTAGACTTTCAGCTCTGAAGCTTCACTAACAAATGGTGCTCTACTTTCATCTTTTTGGGAACAGTTATACAAACTAATTCATCTTGCTAAGAAAAATGCCTGAAGACACTACTGTGTCACCCTGTATTTGTACATTTTTTCAAGACAAAATATCATGCAGCATGTGCCTCTCTAAGGAAGGAGCCACTATACATATCATAGAGAACATCTACTGAAAGTCTTCAAAAACAGACATTACGTAAGGTGAGAAGAAACAGTCTAAATATAGAGAAAGGGAAAAGTAATGATGAGCCCCATCTGGCGTTTAAAAACATAAAAATTATAGACAAACACTCAAAAGAGAATGAGTAAATCTCAGTCATTCTTAAAGCTGATCATTTTTACATAATAATATAAAAAATACCAAAAAATCTAAAAGAGTCATGGGTAAAGACATCTTATATAACATAGCCTTTCATTTGAAATAAACCCCACCTGGGAAAGCTCCAGCCTCTCCACAGGGAGGGCCACCCATCTCGAGCCACTTTGCTGCTGATGCATGCGTGCAGTTGCTTGTGGGACAACTTGCAGTACTGCATTCTAGTTCTGATCAGTGTGGGGGTTTTAAAAATCAAGATTTACTAGTAACATTTCCTGAACATTAAAAGTCAAGTTTCACATTGCTTTATATATTTGATTCAAAGAACCACAGAATGCCATGGGTTGGAAGGGACCTTAAAGACCATCCCGTTTCACCTCCCCTGCCATGGGCAGGGCCAACTTCCACTGGATCAGGCTGCCCAGGGCCCAACCAGCCTGGCCTTGCACACCTCCAGAGAAGGGGCATCCCCAGCTTCTCTGGGCAGCCTGTGCCAGCACCTTATCATCCTCATGGTGAAGAATTTCCTCCTAACATCTAACCTAAATCTACCCTCTCTTAGCTTAAAACCATCCCCCCTTTTCCTGTCAGAGCACTCCCTGATAAAGAGTTCCTATCCAGCTTTCTTGAAGGCTCTCTTTAAGTGCTGGAAGGCTGCAATGAGGTCTCCGTGGAGCCTTCTCTTCTCTAGGCTGAATGAGCCCAGCTCCCTCAGCCTTTCTTCACAGCAGAGGTGCTCCAGCCTCTGAGCATCTTTGTGGCCCCCTCTGGACCCAATCCAGCAGCTCCACATCTTTCTTGTACAGGGGGCCCCAGGCAAGGATGCAGTACTCAGTGGGGCCCCACGAGGTCAGAGCAGAGGGGGACGTTCACCTTTCTCAACACACTGGTCACGCTTCTTTTGATGCAGCGCAGGTTATGGCTGGCCTTCTGGACTAGCAGCGCATACTGCTGGCTCATGCTGAGTTTTTCATCAGCCAACACTCCCAAATCCTTCTCCTCAAGGCTACTCCCAAAGCACTCATTGCCCAGCGTGTGTTTATGCTTCGGATTTTCCCGACCCAGGTGCAGGACCTTGCACTTGGCCTTGTCGAACTTCATGAGGTTTGCACAGACTCATCTCTCAGGCCTGTCCGGGTCCCCCTGGATGGCATCCCTTCCCTCCAGCGTGTTGAAGGAAGAAGTGCCTTTCACCTCTCCAATTTTTATTAAAATGCTCCCCCAAATAAGTTTCCTTTCCAGATAAGAATATCAGATCTATTCATAGTACCTAAGCTTCCTAGGCATAGAATCCACCTATCCTTTTTCAATACTGGCACACTGTAATCCAGGTAACCTGTTAAGAATCCTCACTTCCAGGTGTACTATATAAATAGGACGAAATTTCAAATATTCATTTAAGAATAGTCTTCAATAACTATAATTTTTAAGTGTAACTTGAAGAAAGTGGGCTTGGTTTATTTTTTATTAAGGACAAAGTAATGGTTATTAATTTTAAGCACCTTGGCTGATTTTTATCTTAAACTATCAAGAATACTTAGCAGGCATTCTGTGTATGATAAAGTGACTCTTCCACCCTGTGGAAAGGTCATTGAGTCACTACTCACTAACAAGTTCCCATCAAGTATGAAAGAGACTAATGATGTTACTAGACACCAGAATATTTCTCCTGATGAAGAAGCATAAGGCTTCTTTGAAATGCAAATTTAAATCTGGAGCAGCCTAACAACAACAACTTGCTGTATCACCATAGAACAGCACTTATTATTCTATCAGTCCTTCTCATAGCTGTCACAAATAGAATATGAACCTATATCTTCAAAGTCTTCCATGAAAGTCCAGGAAGACCAGAGATACATTTAGAAAAACAGATGAGGCAAAGGATAAAAAAGAAGCACCAAAACACAAAAGCAAATTCAGTCCTTTTTCCATCATACAGGAGTAAAACCAGTGCAATTGTCATTTTACTTGAAATTACCTGTGCAGCTTCCACTACAGAAAATACTTGTTTAATATTAGACTGACCACAGAACAGACTTAAACTAAACTGCCCTTGGTAGAATTCCCAGAGATACAGAATTTTGAATAAATTACAAATCTAGAGAAATTGTAACAGCAAAAATAAACCACATCAATACACATAAGAGGGTTATGTTACTCAAGAAATTGTGGAAAATAGTAGAACCCCTTCCTGTGCCCAGGTCCACATAATATTGTCCTTTGTTCAAAGTGATGACAAGTTCACTTAGAGGAGAGAAGGGAGAGGACAGAGGAGAAGGGAAAGAAAAGATAACAGCATAAAAGTTATTCTGTTTTTCTCTCTAAACAGATGACAACTTACATCTGCTTAAGGAGCCTGCAACAATTGGAATGTGGTCATTATCCTCTCCTAGTCCAGACTTCAGAGCTTCACTCAGCTGGTCATAGCAGGTAAAACAGATTGCTGTGGTAGGAAGTGCCATTATTCTAAAATGTAAGAGAGGGAATCTAAATTAATATAAGGAAAGCAGGAGTGTAAAGTCAGGCATCTTGTATGGATATTTTGGTTAAGTAAGGAAAAACCAAATCTTCAGCTGCTGTTATGTATGAAGAAAAAGCATTAATCACATGGCTTTGATTCACCATTTCTAGTTCATAGTTTCAAGTTCAGAAATTTCCCAGATTTCCAGTTTTTCATTTCACTAGGAAAAAAACTAGGTAAAATGATGGTGGCTTATCTCGGTCAAAATTTATGTCAGCCTCAGAACTGTTTTCATAAGGGAATGGAATTGAAAGATCTGAATATGAAGCAAACAAACAAAAACTTCATGGAAGTAGCTAGTAAACCTTAAATTTTTATTCTTTTAACTAATGGGATAATATGTTCTCTATCTTAACCAACATTTGATTCTCACTACTAAAGACAATATGGAGTGAGTAAATGTAAGCTTTTTCCATTGCTTAGCAAAGTACAGACCATAACAACAACAGTTAGATCTTACAATCGTTCATTGTAGGAGTAAAGTAGCATCGCTTGATGTAAAACTCTGGGGGGACCAGACAGTGGCCTTCCAGTACCTGAAGGGGGCCTACAGGAGAGCTGGGGAGGGATTCTTTAGAAGGGCATGGAGCGACAGGACAAGGGGTAATGGCCACAAACTGGAAGAGGGGAGATTTAGGCTGGATATGAGGAAGAAATTCTTTCCTGTGAGGGTGGTGAGACACTGGCACAGGTTGCCCAGAGAGGCTGTGGATGCCCCCTCCCTGGCAGTGTTCAAGGCCAGGCTGGATGTGGCTCTGAGCAACCTGGTCTGGTGGGAGGTGTCCCGCCCATGGCAGGGGGGTTGGAACTAGATGGTCTTTAAGGTCCCTTCCAACCCAAACCATTCTAAACTCTAAATCTAAATAAAATGGCAATTATATTTCTGTTCTTTGTCACTATAGCATACACCACCACTATCATAAAACAGTGAAGACTGTAATGTTTGGAAAACCAAGAAGCCATAGTTTAGAATTTCTTTCAAAAACTGTGCAACTATCTGCAAACAAGGAGCTGGTTCTTCCCTGCGGGAGTACAGAACACAGGCTGAAGGAAAACTCTTCATCTTGGCTGAAATATAGATCTCTTAGTTCAGTCAGGTCCTAAAGGTGTTTATTTTGAAACAGCCACATGCTGCAGGATAAATCGTGAGGCCTGAGCTCCACCATGCTTTGCTTTTCTGTGTGCAAATCAAAAGTGTAGCAGTGCTTTCCACTAGGCTCCTTGACTTTGAGCAAGATGGCTGTTACACAACATTTAGTGTCTTACAGGATAAAATTTCAATATGGATGTTACATTTGACCACTTTCTTAGATTGTGCATGGAGGAAGACATGATTATAGAGGTTTTAGTTACTATCCTCACCAGGTTAATATAATAATAATACAAGCTGAAACAGATTGAGGCTGTTTATCCTAAAGAGAAGACCAGGAGGAGACTTGGTAACAATGTTTAAAGAAGTAAGTTGCTCTTGTAGACAGAAAAGGAGTAATCTAAAAGTTAGGCAGGATAAAACACAATATAGTTCTTTGGAATAAAGAAGATTCTAGGTACATTAAAAAAAAAAAAAAAAGAAAGGATAATGAGGTGCGACAGTGGAGTGTCTGTGGAGGAAACTGTGTTGCCTATTGCAGGTCAGTAGTGAAAATCTTGGAGAGCAAATATCTGTCAGAGAATAACATTCCCAAATAATCAAGTCTGATGCTTTGATTTGATAATGCTGCCAAAGGGGAAGGTACAGCAAGGACACCACTTCTAGAAGGCAGAATGAAAAGTCTGATGTCCCTGTTTAAGTACTGAGAATATATCAGAGAAATCTCAAGATCTGGTAGAAAATATTGTCTCTAGATGTTTACAATCAAACTGATTACATCATTATTAGCAACTCCATCATTTACCAAATTTTTAAAATCACTTATTTGTCTAAAAATGACGTAAACTACTTACAGTATTGGGGAAAGCACACTCCAGAGTGATTTAATTCCCTCTATTTGAATAACTTTCACAAATGCATCCTAAAGCATAAGCAGGCAGAGAACATTAATTAGCTGCATAGCTTTTCTTAAAAATGGTGTTTCTAGAATGGCTATAATTGCTTATGCTAGCCATGGAATTTAATTATACAAATAGTCCCAATGAGATGAACAGAAATATTTGTACTTGATGTTAAGTTCCCTTCCATCTTCACAGGACCAAGTAGTGACTTTTTGCTGGTCACTGCAGCCCTGTGAATAAGTTGGTTTCAGAAAAACTACAGCACGGCAGCAACTTGTGGGAACTTCCCCAAACCAATCCACTAAAATACTTTTTTAATAAATAACAAAAGTTCTACGTATGAAATAACAATTCACTCTTCCTCATTCTTCAGTACGTCTTTCTCTGGCAGGTGATATGTGCGAAGTGCATACGCTGTACAATGTACTTGAAGCTTACAACTCTGATCACGTCTGTCCCATTCGTTTCCCAGACCACTGACACCAGAGGGACACTGAACCTGGAAGGCCGCTGAACTGAAAACACCTTCAAAGGCAAACTCCCTAATAAGAAGAAACTTCATTTTCTTAAACTTTTTTGGGGAAGGAGGCTGAGATTTGATGGATGGAAATGTGGTCAAGACCAGACTGTTACAGAGCCTCAGAAGATACAGAACCTGACAGACCACAAAAGGGACCATGAATTGGACTCATGGGAAGAAAAAGGCAAAGAACTTCAGAGGAGACAGCCTGAATGGACGGGTCAGCTGAGGCAAAGAGCTAAATGGGGAAAATGATTTATTAAGACAAGCTTGACTCGAAAAATTGTAGCTTTGAGAGGGAATCCAGGCACCCTAAAAGGTCCTAACAACATCTGATTAAAAAAAAAAAAAAGACACTTAAAAAATAAAATAAGAAGGATAAGAAGGACAGAAAATGGTATACTAGTATTTTGTTTTCTCCAAATTTATTTTGTATTAGTTAGTACTGCACTGATGTGTTTATAATACAGAATCCAGAAATCTACAGTCCAGGAAGGTACAGGCAAAGATAAGAGGAAGGATGCAGGTAAATCCAGTGACTGTGCAGCAAATTTATGTACCTTACTAATGATGTGGGCAAATATAGCAGAATTTTTTTATGATTGTAGCACTGGCAAACTACCATGTTCACTATAGTTCTCCTTACTACACTTTTTTTTTATGAAAAGAAATCCAAGGATCTGATAGTCATTCTTCTTCTTGGTTTACCTTTTTACAGCAAAAAATGGGCATATAATATTGTCAGTTATAAAACGAAGTGATTTTCTAAATTCTGAAAATTAGTAAAGTTAATTGAAAAAATCAGACAAGTTATTAATTTCAGATAAATATGAACACTGCAAAGCCATTCAAGGAGCTATTTCATGAAAACTTCATAGTTCATTCTTTTCAAATATTTAATTCTGAAAAATCCTTGCTCACATGTGTAATTTAATGGCAGAGTCAAACAAAAAGCTGCGCAGCGACTCACCTGTTCATCTTAGAAAGGAGTTTGCTTTTGCAGGCAGAAAGAAGAAGGCATCATTAACCACTATCTAAACTACACAGTGTAACCACATGAATACCCTCCCAAGCAACAGAAGATTCTACCAAAACTTAAAATAAATAGATAGACAAATAAATTTATGGTATGCCATTAAAAAATGTTTACAGTGTACACTTCCATAGAAATTTCAAACCTTCTGGCCAATGTCCCTTTGAAATGCCCATTTTTTTAATACCAGGCTTTGCTGTCCCCATTCTCACAGACACATATACAATCTATAAGGCCACTGGAGTA
>VXAV01007317.1:719016-743855 GCA_013399715.1 Alectura lathami | reverse complement strand
CGCCTGCCGCCGTCGGGCCGGGCTGGGGCGGTGGTGAGGCCGCGGCTGGCTTTGTGGGCCGTGGCCGGCCGGCATAACGTGCCGATGTGCCTCAGGTGAGCGTGCTGGCGCTCGCTCTTCTAAGTTTCTTTTTCCTTAGCATAATGTTGAGGATTAAACGTAAAAAAAAAAAAACTGTGACTGAAGAGGTAAATGAGGCAGTAACACTAGGCCGCTGCCCTGCAAAAGCCACTCGCCCAGGCAGCTGTTTGCTGGCAGCAGGAGCGAGCATGAAAGGCCCCCTCAGCACGGCAGGACGGGGTGTGAAGGTGCTGGCACTTTATGAGGGAAACTGGTTGCTGTTGTTGCAGTGATGCTAACGAGCTCCAAACATTGGGTTATCCCTGGGAAGTTCAATGTGCGTTTTCCAGTAGTAGTTCCAGTATTTGATGCATTAATTTCTGAGCTGCCCCGGCCATTGCTTGCGTGTGCTGGGTGTAACGCTGCATTTGATCCCTGCAGAATTTCACTTGCATATCTACTCGTTTCTGGCCCAAGATTTCATCCTTTTCTGTTTAGCTTCTAAATCACTTATGCTATCCAAAGCCTACACATTTCCTGTTTCTCAAGTTCTTTGGGTCACCTAGATCCTGCTAAACTGACTGCTGTTCCTGCTTTGCTGCTGTGTGTCGGTAGCCATTACTTGGAGAATATGGCAGCATTGGTGGTGGTTCTGTGCCCTTTCCTCACTAAGGCACTTCAGAGAGGGAGAGAAAGCAAGGCAGAGGGATGGTTTTACCTCCACTCACTTCCTGCAGCAGCCCTCTCAGTCCTTTAAAACGTTTCCAAGAGGGAAATGACTAGGAACAGAGTGTCAGTGAGGAAGAAAGCAGTATGAAACCAACGGTATGCCAGCCTTGGAGCCTCCACCGTGAGCTGTAAATGGATTCCAGTAATGGCTGCGAGTGAGAACAAGGAAGGTGTAATTTCTTTCCACTAACAACATGAGTTTCCAGCTGCATTGAGCTGCTGAGACTTTATGAACTGCACATCGCTTGTGTGCATTGAGGATGCCTGAAAGTGTTCCTCTGCCGTGTGCCGGTCCAGCCAGTGCTGGCAATATCCTCTGGCAGCGAGCTGCGCCGGGTTGCCCTGTTACATGCGGTATCAATTCCCTTTTTTCACTTTGTACCAAACTACTAGTTTTGTGCCCCATAGTTCTTGTACTGGAGTAAGCCATTTAGCTGTTGTCTCTGTGCTCCTTTTGGTTTTATGTATCTATATTATATTTCCCCTAAATCACTTATTTTACTGACTGACAAAGTGTTAATCTGCAAGATCATTCCTCATGCTTCTGATCTTTCTTGTTATACTTTCTTCCCTTTCTTGGTTTTATAGTACACCCCTCCTCCCTTTTTCTGCCTAAAACTGCACACGGTATTTAAGTGGGGGTTATCTGTGAATGTATATAGTGAGGTAATAAAATATTTCATTTTATTTTCTGTTTCTTAGCAATTTCCAGTGTTTTTGTTTGTTTGTTTTTGCTTTTTTTGATCGCTACTTAAAATTTCTTCTGTGAAGTGGGGCTTATTCTCAGCCAGACTGAATTTTTTATTTGCTTGTGTAAGTATCTGTTCTGAAAGACCCTGGTTCTGTTGAGCAGCAGTGTTCCTCAGCACGCTTTAATTGCTGTATGTGGTCTCTTAGTTTGAGAGTAAACTCCACTAGGACAGAAAAAGTGGTTGTATCTGGAATGAAGCGTGGTCTTCCTGTGTCTCAGGTGGGTGCTCAAAACTTGTAGACAAATAGTAGGATCTCTTATTTTTTGATGTGGCAGTGGCTTTTGATCTGATTTCCTTCTAATGCATCTCTATGAATCTTTTTTTCCCTAGATGAAAATTAGAGAGACCAGTTCTTTTTCTCTAAAATGCTGTTCTTGTGACTGTACGAGTAGCGTATATGCAGTGGTACAGGGACGGAAAGTGCTTGCCAAACCAGATGAGAAAATTGATGGCATTGTACAGCAGCAACTGGAATAAAAAAAGTCCATTCTAAGATATGATTTTAAGAAGAAACTTTCAAGGGCTATATGTGTTGTCAAAACCAAGACATAAATAATGTTTAACACGTAGCTCTTTAAACATCCTACGTTACAGGGAAGCTTGCGTTGTCCATTTCCATCATTTAGGAATTTTCCTTTTAAAAGAAGAAAACCACACATTTCATACCATACAGTTCTGTTCAAATTCCCTTCTCTTTTGACAGCAGATGGAATGCAAGCAAAACCAGAAAAGTTAAAATCTTCTCTGAAGAATGTGAAAAAAGATGCAGGAAAGCCAGAGAAACTGAAGTACAAACCGCTCACAGGGAAGGTGTTTTACCTTGACATTCCGTCAAATGTGATCTCTGAAAAAATAGGGAAGGACCTCAAAGAACTGGGAGGGGTAAGTTAACGTACAGAGACCTTCATAAAAGTAAAAGGAAACCTGTGCGTCTGGAATGGGTTTTCCGTGTTCGGTGTCACTGCATTTTAACATTAGATTTATTTTAGATGTGATGGGACTTCATTTTTTATGCTGTCTTAATGTTTAGTATAGATAAGTAGCTTGTCAAGAAATGATTTTGTTTGTTTTTACTAGAAGCTGGAAACTGTTTTGCTGTCTCTAGCAGAAGTGTTTATCGTAGAGGTTTGTTTTCAGTTGATTCATTTGCTTAGAATTTCATCAAAGTTTGGTAAGTTTCATTGAGGTGAAATGTTTCTGCAGCTTCTGAGTATTTTGACACATTTGCGAGTCATAACTAAAGTTCTTCAGCTGAACCTAAAAGCTTAGAGGAGGTGTTTTGCATGTGTTTACGAAAAGTCTTAGCATGGTTTACTTAGTGGGTGCTGCTGTTCTTCCAGCTTGGTACGGGTTATTTGTTAAGGTTGCCTTTTTAGTTGAAAGCTTCGATAGAACTTTGTATGCATTTGATTAGATTATGGGTAAGACAGCATTTTCCAGAGATTCGAATACATTTTACTTTTAGAGACTACTTCACCAGAACTGAAGGGGGAGTTGGTTTTGCTTACTCTTTCTCAGGTAAACACAGACAGAGGTTTATAAAAGCTGAGCTGGAGCATCTGCCACCTAAGATGGAGGAGATATCCACCCCTCTAGGCATTCAGGGCAGGCTGTGGAGAAAGAACTGAAGAAAGAGCTTTTGTGTGGTTGCTAAATCCAAAAGGACTTAGAGAGAAGCATGCAGATTTGGGAGATTGGCATCAGGAACATCAGCTCCTTAGCATCATGGTTGTATTGTGAGCTGAATGGAGGAGCAGAGTCAGAAAATAGTTAAGAACAGGACCAAAATGGCATGAAGTGAGGTGTAGCTAATTCCTCTTAAAATCTGGATTTTAACCTTAGTGTTTTTGAGTTCCCATCAAACAGCTGTGAAAGCCACATCTGTAAGCACAGTTTTCATCTCAGCCCATCCTGGTGGCATTCTCGCAAGAATGGCTGAAAGGCTTGGGCGTGGTGAGGAACAGCAGCAGGAAATAAAGTGTTCTGTAAGGTCAGCAGTCATGCTGAGGTGATCAGCTCCTTTGCCCTGCTGCAGGGGAGCTGTGGATCCTAGAGTGCCAGGGGATTTCCCTGAATTAGAGAAACCCCAGGGTAGCAGACACCCACCAGGAGCCCACAGCTCTGCTGACAGCAGCTGATGAGGGTTGGGCTTGGCCAGGAACAACAGTGGCCAACCCCCACACCTAGGAGAGACAACCCTCCTCATCATACCTACACCAAAGCAGGTGAATGTACTTCTAGGCAGTAACATGATGGGAAATTTTGGTCATTAGAAGTTGTGTAATACTTTCATAGTTGTGTTTTTGCATTTTGAGCCTTAGTGTTTGACCTAAATAAGGCATTTCAGTAAATGCTTTCTGCACAGAGTATGTTCATGAATATTTTTAAGTATTGGTGTTTAAATCATAAATGCAGTCACATTTTGTTAATAGTTTGTTTTTCCTAATCCCTTTTATATGGAAAAACCGCTTCAATACAAGCAGGTACCACATGAGCAATGCAATTACTTAGGCCACTCTAGAGCTGAATATTTTGAATTAGTTTAGGGGAATCGTGACAGTTAAATTATAAAATTTCCTTTAACCACAGTAGAAAAAGGGAGCTGCTGTAATTGCTAGTTTTTCTGAATGTTATTTTGGCATTACTTTTTTGACCCTAGAGGAGTGCTGAGCAGCTGTATGAAGTTGTCACTTGTAAGTCAAGATGCTGTCTGAAATGAAAGGCAAGAAGTTGCAATAATGTGATTTCAAGTTACGCGCATCTCTTTACGTGTAGCATTGAACTAGTGCACGTTATCTTTTTGTCTTTAGAACAGAATTTTAGGAGTTCACATATGAACAATAAGGTTACAAGTCAAATCCTTGAAAATAAAGTTTCTCTGTTTTATTCTGAGGAATAAATGCATAAATCTGCTGATTTAGGCCCAGTGCCCTCAAGATCAACTACTACATGTGTTTCTTGTGTGGGGTGCCCTCACAAGCCTCTCTATGCCCTGTTTCTGTAAAAGGTATGTAGAGCAGAATTAGCAGGCACAGTTTCAGGCTTGCTACCTCTGTGATTTGTGCTTTCCACACTCATTAGTGGAGAAGAAAAAAAAAAAAAAAAGATTTTAAGCTACATGAACTGGCAAGAAAAGATTAGCCAAATAAAGCTGATAACTGCCCAGTGATAGGTAATGGAAGGCTGAAGGAGCAAAACAGAAGAGAATAAACATAGGAGAAACAGACATTTTGTCTTGCCGAGTCTGAAGATACTATGGATCTCCTAGAACTTCTACCTTTCTGAGAAGTGTTATGAGTACTGTAGGTGTGAAACATGGTAGCTGTCCTGCAATTTCATTTTTCTGCGCATTTGTTCAGTAAGTTGTACCTTCTGTCAGACTGTGAATTGTTTACATGTCTTTGAATTAAGGTTAACTGAACACTTTGTAACTTCTGTTAAATTACACAAAATGTGATTTCCCCTGAATTAGTCTATAATTTCTCAATGCACTATTTGAATTCATCTATTTGAAAAGTATTGCAGCTGGATAGTTCAAGGAATTACAAAAATCATAACAAAGCAGTGTTCTTCTTTGAAATTACAAACTCAGAAAAGTTAAATCAGAATTTGTGAGTGGTATGGGGCTACTACAGTTCAGTTGTCATCCAAATCTTTATAAAATTTCTGCCTGTTAATGTTCGTGAGCTTAATATTAGATTTTGTTAGGTAATTTATTAACTTTATCTAGAAATTTGTCACTTTCCTTCAGTGTGTGCAAAGCAAGAAGTGAGTTACTAATTTATTGTCTTGAAGTAATTATTTGCTCTATTTCTTTTTGTGTAGAGAGTGGAGAGTTTTCTTAGCAAAGATATCAGCTATCTGGTGTCCAGTAAAAAGGAGGCGAAATTTGCACCGACTCTTAGTCAAATTTCTCCAGTTCCTAGCCCGGAATCTGTATGTAATGGAGGAAACAGTTCACCTCACCCTAGCAAGCAGAAAGATGGACAGGATGGAAGTGCATTTAAGGCAGTAGATACAGTAAGTTTCTGCAGGAATAATGCTATAAATCAGCTACAGCCGGTGAGATATGTTGTTACATTTTTTTTTTCCTATTTTGTTTCCTAAATATGGTAATCGTTCCTTGGATTAATTAAGTTCTTTGTTTGCTTGTTTTCATTTCTTAACAGCGCACACATGCTTTTAAACCACTTCAGGCAAATTTGTTAAGCTTAAAACTAACTCAAGCTAACTGAGCAAAGTTTCAAAGACTAGTTAAAGCCAGGAGCATTCTCTGCAAACACTAACATCTGTTCTAGTGTAGTGTGACTGGGTTACAACCATTGCCCTTGTTATGTGCCACAGCTGAAGCTGCACGGCCAGGCTTGGGACGGCATGTCCCAGTCCGTTCTTTTTAGCAATAATGCCTGTTAGATGTGCTTGCTGTGGTGCTGTTAATGCAAATATCTGCAGAAGTGGACTTCTATGGTAGCTCAAGGGAATAATTGAAATTCAACATTGAGTTATCGGTGTTTTTCTGAGCTCTTCCTTAGAGGATTGTGTTAGTTGGAACAGTCTGAATTTCTGCAGGTCTACCTGAAGTTTGTTCTGTGGGCGAGTAGTGTCCTTTCCAAGGTAGTGTTCGACATCCATGGTGGCTGTTTAGAAACGTGTCTGGGGACAGGCTAGGGTCGGTCTCTGAGCTGATCTCAGCCACCCCGCACATCTTACGCCCATCACCTGAGTAGGTGGAGGCATACTCATTAGAGATATTCAGAACAGAGTGCACAAGATGTACTGCAGGCAGCAGAGGCGAGGATAAGGCTGAGGCTATAGTTACATTCATAGAATCACAGAATGGCTTGGGTTGGAAGGGACCTAAAAGGTCATCTAGTTCCAACCCCCCTGCCATGGACAGGGCTGCCAGCCGCTAGCTCACTACATCAAACTGCCCAGGAACCCATCCAGCCTGGCCTTGAAGACATCCAGGGATGGGGCATCCACAACCTCTCTGGGCAGCCTGTGCCAGCGCCTCACCACTCTCTCAGGGAAGAATTTCTTCCTGATGTCCAACCTAAACCTCCCCTCTTTCAGTTTTAGCACGTTCCCCCACGTCCTACCATTATCCACCCGTTCAAAAAGTCGGTCCCCCTCCTGCCTGTAAACTCCTTTCAAGTATTGGAAGGCCGCAATGAGGTCTCCCCAGAGTCCTCTCTTTTCCAAGCTAAACAATCCCAACTCCCTCAACCTTCCTCATAGGAGAGGTGCTCCAGCCCTCTGATCATTTTGGTGGCCCTCCTCTGGACCCGCTCCAACAGCTCCACATCCCTTCTGTACTGGGGGCCCCAGGCCTGGACACAGTACTCCAGGTGAGGGAGTACAGTACAAGGGCAGAGTAGAGGGGGATGATCACCTCCCTCTCCCTGCTGGCCACCCCTCTCTTGATGCAGCCCAGGATGCCATTGGCCTTCCTGGCTGCAAGAGCGCACTGATGGCTCATGGCCAGCTTTTCATCGATCACGATGCCCAAGCCCTTCTCCTCAGGGCTGCTCTCAAGGAGTTCTTCTCCCAGTCTGTACACACACCTGGGATTGCCCCAACCCAAGTGCACACCTTGCACTTGGCCTTGTTGAACCTCATGAGGTTCTCGTGGGCCCACTTTTCCAGCCTGTCCAGGTCCCTCTGGATGGCATCCCTTCCTTCAGGGGTATCAACTGCACCACTCAGCTTGGTGTCATCAGCAAACTTGCTGCTCATGGCTGGTAGCTAAATTTGGCGCAAGGCCAGTGGATGAAACTTCGTCTTTTGGTATGTCCCACAGGCTGCTTGTTCACACCAACACTTGACATTGCTTCAGCCATGCAATGGTCTGCTTTAGCTGAAGACTCACTACTACTTTTTTTTTCTTCTTTCCCCCCTCAGAATGCATCAAACCCAACCTTGTAGGAAAAATGCAAATTCATGAATAATAGCTGTAAATTAAACTAAAGGAGGCTATCATGTTAAGACTTCTGCTAAGATATATGCTTTAATTTGCCTTAGCTTTTGCTTTCTGAAATGAATTGTAACTTAGTACGAATGTGTTTCTGTTTTAATACAGGTACGTATGAGCAGAGGAAAATCCTTAGTTGAAAAAGCAATTAGAGAGCAGGTAAGCTGAGTAATGCGTAAATTTGTACTTGAGGAAGTTTGGTCTTGCTGCTCTGGAAAATGAGCACTAGTAAGAGTGGTAGTGGCCTAAGAGAGGTCCCTCATGGAATGTTCAGGCAGAAGTCAAGGGATTGTTCTAATCGGAAACTGTCAGGTTGTGTTCTCCAGATACTTCCTGAAGAATTGAAAGCGTACAGAGTCTTATGACTATTGTTATAACTTATCAAGATTGCTTACGTAGCTATCATATGAGGAGTGCTCGTTAAATTGAAGTAAATGTACAAATTCAGTCTTCAAATCTTAGGTACTGTAAAACATGACAATAGAGAACACTCTTGGCTTTGTGAAAGGTTGACTATAATCGTCTGATGGTGAAGTGCTGAGACATGGAGATGGACAAGTCCATTGAGGAAGGTGACAAGTCTTTTGGCAAGAAGCAAATAAACCCTCTGCAGTTGGAGATCAGCTTTCCTATGGCAGTTCATATTACAGTTTGTTGTGTATTTGTTACAGTTTATATAATCTACTGCATGCTGCTTAAAATGTTTAATGTTGTTTTCCGTCTGCAGGAATTAATCCCCACTGGTAGCATACTGTCCAGTGCTTTGAGTTGGGGAGTTAAGATACTTCACATTGATGGTAAATATTTTTGTTTGATGGAGGCTAACTTGAACTGACAACATTGATTCAGTTAATCTTTTTGTTGATTGCAAAATATTAAAAACAACAGCTGAGTTTTTCTATGTTTGAAGCTAAGTATAGTTCTCCCTCTTCTTACCAGATGTTAAGCATTACATTGAACAAAAGAAGAAAGAGCTCTACCTGATCAAAACCAAAGGCAGTTCTTTTAAAGATGTGGTAAGTGGGTTATTGCCATTTGTGAAAATTAATTTAATTAAATGAAAAAACATAAGCATATTAAATACTACCTACTGGGAAGCTGATGGATTTTCTTCTAATGAAGTCTTGCTCACGTTCTGTTTTTAACTGACTAGTGTGCTTGATGGATTAATTTAAAGACCATAATTAAAAACCAAAGTATTAGTTATGCATTTCAGCATTAGTCACAAATAAATTCCATAATAGCATTAAATAGTGTGTAGATTTTTGCACTTGAGGTAGTTGTCTAAGAACTAGAAGTACTGAACAATTTGAGATTTCTACCTGCCTCAAAAATAATAATTAAAAAGTAGATTGTGATTACGTTGCCCTGTATAATTTTCACTGTGACACAGTGATTAGAAACCCTTCTGATAGATTCGTTTTGAAGAATCACGGTTCTGTTTCGTGAAGAAGCTGTCTCTAGGAAATCTATCAGCAGCTTAACTCTGTATCATTTCCTTCCTAGGAAAAACACCTGCAAGCTGTTTTGCCAATAATGTGCAGCTGGCAGGTGAAAATCCTGGTTTCTCCAGACTTTGTTGGATAATACACTTGGACATTGAAACTTGTTTTAACTGCTTGTGCGGTCCATCTGTAGTTGCTCTGCGATTTAAATTAAGCATGTGTGGGTGTACAGTTACCTGTGCCAGTCTGGGGCTGTCATATGTAAGTGGCAACATGCTATCTGGAGCATGTTAGGTTGTGTTGGAACGCGGTGTTGGCTAATTATTGAGGCTACCTGAAGTCCCCACTCAATTAGTGGTGTATCAGGCTATATGAACAGCAGCCTGATGATTTTATTTCTTTTGCAAGTAGTATAAAATGGGCATGTATCGTTTCCAGAATCAGTTACAGTTAGAAGCTGACGCTTGAATTTAGACTTCAGTTTTTTTCTGAAGACAAAATATTCCTGAGTAATTACAAACTGTTGTAAAAATTTTATCAATTTTTAGGAATCTGTTTTCACTCATGGTAAGTATCTTAGGGGATTTGAGAAAGCAAATGAATAAATTTGCCTCAGTGATTTTGTTTTCAATTTGTTTGTTTTGGTTAGTTTTTTGGTTTTAGGAAAAATAAATTGAAACACCTCAGTGACATTTGGTTTTGCAGTGTAGAAATAAATTTTTCTTTGGGAAACATGGCTATGTTCCAAAGTCCCAATGAGCTTGACTTCTGCAACAGTTTATCACAGCTGTGTATCGTGAGTCATGATTAACATAGGGAGACCCTCATAAGTTAAAATCAAATCTTGAGATAAAATGGAAAATAATATTCACAGGAATTTTATACCTTTTCTCTTTTTTTTTCAATAGGGAAAACAAGTTACTACTCAGAAGTCAAGAAGTAAGTATTTCAATATTTGTAGAGCTTTTCCTGTAGTTTTTGAATGCTTTAAAATGTGGTAGTAGAGCATGTGTAAAACTGTCTTCTAACTTACAGGTCTAAGAAAAGTTTGCAGAAAAACTTCTTGAAAATAAGGAGTTTGTCAAAACCTGTACATGACGAGTTGTAAAACAATGTCTACTTATCTACTCAAGAACTAGAGTAACTTGCTAAATGAAGAAAAGTATTTCTCTCTTAATTTCCTTTTTTCCTCCTTGAGCAGGTAAACTGAAAAATCCGTTTGTGAAGGTGGAGGATAGAAGCCGGTGAGTCTGTGTGCTTCCAGTAGTGTAGTTCCCAAACACAGTGATTCAGGAACGTTTCATGCATTGTGGTGGGCTTGCTTTAGGTGTTGGACACGCTGTCCCCCTATAATAAGAAGGGAAATTTCCATCTCTGCATGGCCTGGGCAGTTCTCTCTGTTTAGGCACTGAATGGGGTGGAGGAGGTGTTAGTGGAGTAGGGAGTGTTTGCATTAGGTAGTGGCAGTGGAAAGGTAACATGTAGCAATTCGTGGAGTGGATTCTGCTGGTTTATTTCTTCAAAGGGTCGGATGAATGAAAAGGAAGGAGCCTGGGAACTTTGAACATTGGCATCTTACCTGTCTCTGCTTAGCTCCAATTCCTGTAGCCCAAAAGGCTGGTAAAACTTTCTGTATTGAATTCCAGTCATCCTGTTCTCCGAACTTGTAACATTCATCTTGAGAGGCTGTAAGGAAAGGTGNCACTTTCAGATATCTGCAATATGAGATACTTTTAGACTTCAGAATTTTGCCATCTTTCTGAGCCTGTAACTGATCAGATCTGATTATGTAAGTTCTCAGTAAGGAAAGAGGTTGCCAGAAGTTGAGAGAAGAATGAACTGTAAGAAAGTGAGGTTCTGAGAAGCACGTTTTGCATCTTTACATTCTTGTCTTCACTTTATTATGATGTTGATAAGCTCCAGATTTGCTGACCAGATTTCTTTGACACTTTCCTGAATAGAGGGTGGAGGGTGGGAATTCTAAACCTAGTCTGATGCTGTGAACTGGTCAGAGTAGCTGTGAGAGAGATGAGGATAGTGGTGAGAGTGGGACAAATGCATTTTCAAATACAAGGGAATTTTTACCTAGATTCTGAAGGGAACCCTGTAACTGTGTATTGAGCATCTGAAACACTTTCAAATGTTTATTTGACATAAGCAATGTTTTTAAATGTTTGTATGTTTCTAAATAGTTATGCAACAAAAGTAACAGTTCAGAAGCAGTACAAGATACCTAGCCCTCCCTATTTCACTTTCCAAATCAGCTAAGCTTTATTCTACCTGGTAGCTTTGTAGTAGTAATGCATGGGGAAAAAAATTGGACCTTACTCAAGCATCAGCACTACAGCTAAATGGCTCGGTGTGAACTTTTGGCATGACCTTTTTAAAGCATTTTTAATAGATGCAGAGTGCTAGTGTGCTTGCTAGTTCTGGTATCTTTCTAAGTACCTATCTGTGCAGGAGAATTGCTTTCTGGAAAACTTAATGTTTGGTTTTAAAAACACTTTCAATGATGAATTGATGGAAGTCTTTCAAAAAGGAAGAAAATGGTAAAATAAAAAAAAATAATAAAATACAGCTCTTTCTCAGGAACACAGTCACACGTTCATCCAAACTGTTCTTAATTTGGTTGGTTGTGCGAATCTCCACAGCCTGTGAGACAGCAGCCATCACTGTGGAATGTGCGTGACAGCTCTGAAAACTCAGGGCAAATCTAAGGAAGTACCAACTTTGTAAGGAAGGAATGACTTTTTCTAGGGTATTTATCTGCTTAGCATTTTGTGTGCATTACTGTGAAGGAGAAGCACTTTTCTAAAGACCTTTGAACCTGTTTGTAATGCAAACTTTCTAGATCTTTGCTTCTAATGCACCTGTTTTGTCTTAATACAGCCTCTACCGACCGTTTTATCTGCAGTTACCTAGTTTTCCAGTTCTGAACTACTGTGTTCCAAAACCTTATAGTCCATTTGAGGTGGATAAGAAGCATCCTTCTGGACAAAAACAAGCTCAATCTAAGCAAAGGTTTGTTGATAATTCATTAGTGAGATGTGTATAGAGGAGAGAATAATTGAAAGTAATTATTTCCTAAAATAATTCTTATTTTTGTGATACTTAATACTAATTTCCACATCTTTGCTGTTGTATTTGCTCCACTGTAACTCTTGCTGTCTGTCTTTCTGTCGCTTTGTCCTGTCATTAGTCCTTTTATTGGACGTACAGATGCATACATCCAAAATGCAGCGTTCCCCTATGGTTGTGGGTCAGCGTAAGATATTTATTTCCTTTCTGCCACTGGTTTCTTCTTTTGTCCTCATCATGGATGCCATCCAGTAAGTATTTCATAGGAAGTGAATTTCCTTAGGCTTCCTTCAATATTTGTCAGTAACAAGCTAAAAAGTAAGCACTTAAATTTTTTTAGGAGTGATATTCAGTCATAGTGCAAAATCATTGTTGCTGAAGAGTGGATCTACTTTACATGCAAAATTAAATTCATAGAAAGTAGACCCTGCAAATGCTTCTTCAGTGCTTGAGAAGAAAAGTGGATGCTAACTGCAGCAGTAGAATTGCAGTTGGTCCCTCAGCAGGTGTTTATGTGATGTGTTCTGGCATTCAGGCATGGCTGAGCACTGCAGCTGCAGATAGGACTTCTGGTAAATCAGTTTTATGATTTGAAGCTGCTTAGGAGTTTTCATGATCTATTTTTGTGGGAATCAAGCTATTGTCCTGAATTTCTTTTACCTAGCATATCTGGAGAGTATGAATGACTATTTCATTAACATCAAAAACTGATTCATATGAGAGACTAAAGATATTTAGGTGAAAGGCGCTTTACATGGAACTTACTGCAGCTAGCAACTTTTGCTGCTGTTCTGTCCTTTGGTTCTAAAACTTCAGTAAGTGTGATACTTGTTTTCCTTATAAAATAGCTTCTCTGTTCAGATTTTGTCCAGTCCTCACCATTATTATACTGCTGGAGGTTTTCAGGTGATGTTACAATGATTAAAAAAATGTAGCAACTTAATAGAGCAGTGACCTTTGCAATAATGGAGGTACTTCTGGTGGCATTTCTTCAAAGGGGGTTAGGACAGCCTGTTCTACTTAAAGCACTTCCCAAAAAGAAGAGTGCGATAGTATTTTCATTTACATAGATTGAGGTATACAATATATTAGTTTAAATTTTAGGAATTGTGTTCAAATTAACATTCCTCATTAATCTTTCAATTTGGCACATGCCAAAGATACTAAATGGGATTTTATTTGTTTCATACCCAGCAGATAGATGTGAGGACTTAGTTTTAAGAAGGAAAAAGGGGGAAACGCCCCCTTGTTTTATCCTTATCTGGTAGAGCAGCGTGTTGAAGGTGTCACTTTCGCTTGCTTCTGCAGAAGGAAAGATGGCAATCATTATTTTCACTTCAGTTAATAAGTTCTGTCGCATTTACCCAGTGATTGCAAACTGCTTCTTGGTGATTTTTTACATCTCTNGGACAGGTGTAGCCTGTCCTCTGGAATCCAAACATGCTGAGGTGGGTGTTAGGAATTTCGGTTCCTGCTTGTTGAGGGCTGTATGGACAGCAACAAACGCTTTTGCTGAGCAGTATATTGTTACACTTGGTGCAACCTGGAGATTTGTCAGGACAGTTTCTTTTTATCTAAAGAAGTCCTGAGCTCACATCTATGCAGATACTTGGCAGAGTCTGACAGTATGATTTCCGACTAGACAGAGAGATGGCACTGTCCTCATGGAGTAAAAGGGAAGTAGAAATTGATGGGTTTGCTGTTCTGGTAGGTAGTTCACTGGTGAATTGCAGCAAACGGTAGCTCTGCCCAGATGAGGGCTCTGAAGGTCATGAAGAGCAATTGAAAACCTCTTCGTGGTTTAATCTCCTGGAAGAACTTCAGGCTCGTTTCCTGGTATTTCCACTTACCATTCTGTCCTGTTTTCCAGGGTACGTACAGGTTATTTGATGAACATTTGATGTTCAAAAGCTGCATATAGCCAACCAATACGACTATTTGTTGTGCTTTATCCAAGAATGAAAGATCATCTATTAGACCAAGTGTTTTTCTTCATGTTTTCTTGGCATAAAAAAATACTGACAGCAGATTAAATGCTAGAAAACCTTTTTTTTTTCTCTAGTTTTGATGTTATCAAACCTCCTTTTCTTCTTTCAGCTATACACAGAGATTTCAATATGTCCTTTGCTTTGTTAAGTGAGATTTTTTCTAAAGTTCAGCATTGTTTATTCTGAGTCAGTGACAGTAATATACCTGTACTAACCTGGATGTTTTGTTTTATGTATAGTCCCACTGGGTATGGCTGTCCTGTTGCAGTAATTTTTTTCTGGGTGCATTATTTTTCTCTTCTGTTTTTCCTAAGCATTAACTAACATGATTCAAGTAGCTTGAGGTGAAATAAAGATTATTATTTTTTTGTTGTTATTTTTTAAGTTGAGTGAAAATGAGCATCTTGTAAGAGGCATGTATAGCACCCAGCTCCATATTTGAGACTCATTAATAGATCTTCTCTGTTAACAGAAACAAAATAAATAGTGACAAGGACTGTGGAACTCCTGTTCAACTCCCTCAAAAGGACAAAAAAAAGAGAGGATATTGTGAATGTTGTGGGAAGAAATATGAAGATCTACAAACTGTATGTGAATTGTGAAGTCCATGTTTTGAAACATTCTTAAAACAGTGGAATCCACAGTGATTTCTGTTTGCTATCTTAATGCCAAGAGGGCAAACCGCACGTTGGGGTTTGAGGAAACCGGGTTTGTTAAGCTTGGAGAAAAGGATGTTGAGGGGTGACCTCGGGGCTCTCTTTAGCTTTCTGAGGAGGGCAAGTGGAGAGGGGGTTGCTCATCTCTTCTCCTTGGTGTCTAGTGACAATGCATGGGGATGCTGAGAGGTGTGCCAGGGAAGGTTCCAGCTAGATGTTAGGAAAAGCTTTTTTTACCGGAAGGACACTTAGACACTGGATCAGGCCTCCCAGAGAGGTGGTTGATACCTCATGCCTGTCTGTGTTTGAGGCATATGGATAATGCTCTTAATATTTTGTAACTGTGGATTGGCCCTGTAGTAGTGTGACAGTTGGACCCGATGACCCCCTTTTTGTGGGTCCCTTCGAAATGGAACTGTTCTATTGTAGTGACCATAAATTATCAATGATTACCAATTATTAGGGTCTTGAAGGAATTGGCTGATGTGGTTGCTGAGCCGCTCTCCATCATATCTGAAAAGCCGTGGCTGTCAGGCGAGGTCCCCGGTGACTGGAAAAAGGCAAACATCACTCCCATTTTCAAGAAAGGGAGAAAGGAAGACCCGGGGAAATACAGGCTGGTGAGCCTCACATCTGTGCCTGGGAAGATCATGAAGTGGATCCTCCTGGAGGAGATGCTAAGGCACATGCAAGATGAGGAGGTGATCCGAGACAGCCAGCACGGCTTCACCAAGGCCACGTTGTGCCTGACCAATCTGGTGGTCTTCTGTGATGGAGTGACAGCATCAGTGGACCAAGGGAGGGCGACAGATGTCGTCTACCTGGACTTGTGCAAGGCCTTTGACACGGTCCTGCACCATATCCTTATCTCTAAACTGGAGAGATACGGATTTGATGGGTGGACTGTTCACTGGATAAAGAACTGGCTGCATGGTCGCAGCCAAAGGGTTGTAGTCAATGGCTCTACGGCCAGATGGAGGCCGGTCACGAGCAGTGTCCCCCAGGGGTCCGTCTTGGGGCCAGTGCTCTTCAACATCTTTATCAACGACTTAGACCGTGGGATCGAGTGCACCCTCAGCAAGTTTGCTGATGGCACCAAGCTGAGTGGTGCAGTTGATACCCCTGAAGGAAGGGATGCCATCCAGAGGGACCTGGACAGGCTGGAAAAGTGGGCCCACGAGAACCTCATGAGGTTCAACAAGGCCAAGTGCAAGGTGTGCACTTGGGTTGGGGCAATCCCAGGTGTGTGTACAGACTGGGAGAAGAACTCCTTGAGAGCAGCCCTGAGGAGAAGGGCTTGGGCATCGTGATCGATGAAAAGCTGGCCATGAGCCATCAGTGCGCTCTTGCAGCCAGGAAGGCCAATGGCATCCTGGGCTGCATCAAGAGAGGGGTGGCCAGCAGGGAGAGGGAGGTGATCATCCCCCTCTACTCTGCCCTTGTACTGTACTCCCTCACCTGGAGTACTGTGTCCAGGCCTGGGGCCCCCAGTACAGAAGGGATGTGGAGCTGTTGGAGCGGGTCCAGAGGAGGGCCACCAAAATGATCAGAGGGCTGGAGCACCTCTCCTATGAGGAAGGTTGAGGGAGTTGGGATTGTTTAGCTTGGAAAAGAGAGGACTCTGGGGAGACCTCATTGCGGCCTTCCAATACTTGAAAGGAGTTTACAGGCAGGAGGGGGACCGACTTTTTGAACGGGTGGATAATGGTAGGACGTGGGGGAACGTGCTAAAACTGAAAGAGGGGAGGTTTAGGTTGGACATCAGGAAGAAATTCTTCCCTGAGAGAGTGGTGAGGCGCTGGCACAGGCTGCCCAGAGAGGTTGTGGATGCCCCATCCCTGGATGTCTTCAAGGCCAGGCTGGATGGGTTCCTGGGCAGTTTGATGTAGTGAGCTAGCGGCTGGCAGCCCTGTCCATGGCAGGGGGGTTGGAACTAGATGACCTTTTAGGTCCCTTCCAACCCAAGCCATTCTGTAATTCTACTTCTTGTTCCATATCAGTGTTCATTTGTATATTCCTGTCTGTAGTATTACATTTATGTCACTATTTCTTTTTAATTTCAGCATCTTGAAAGTGCACAGCACCGAAATTTTGCACAAAGCACACAGTATAAAGTTGTTGATGAAATAATCTCCAAGTTTGTTTATGAGTTTGTTGAATACAAAGATGATGAAAAAAAATTTAAAAGGTAAGTTGCATGTCCTAAATTTTAAAGCTTCTATGAATTAAGACATTGAACATAAAGATAATTTAGTTCCGTACCAGGTTCAGCATGTCAGAACAAGTTCCTATTTTTCAGTGTGATAAACAGCACTGAAATTTGCAATGCAATAGTTCCCTCATGAATCAGTTCTTTAAAGCAGAAATTATGGAGGAAAAAAAAAAAAGTAGAAGTGGAAATGATATCACAGGAATATGAGGCTAGAGGGACTTGCCAGGGGTTGTCTCATCTATCCTTAACCTTCAGAAAGCGGAGGTTATCAACTGTTCCAAAATGCATCTGATAGAAGGACAGCAGTGTCTGGACATCATGCTCTAAAAACTTTCTGACATTCTTAGTAGCCTGAGATCAGCAAATAACCTCCTCAGGCAATCTGATCTCCTTACCGGTGGAAGGGTTTTTCCTAGTCTAGGCTTGATTTTCCAGACTATAATATTATCTCAGGGGGAAAAGCATATAGAAATTATGCTGTAGAAATCAATGGTAAAATGTTGAATTCAAATACAAGGCACTCTGTTCCAGTAGAAATAATGCTGCTACCCTAACTTTCCTTTAAATATGAAAACAAGAAGTGCTGTGTCAGTTTAGTTGCTTGTCTAGGTCTGTTTGCATAATGGGCCATGTTACTTGCATTTCTTTCAAGCATTTGGTTGTTAATCCTTGTAAACAATTTATTTGTAGGACAAAATGCAGTACAGGATATTTTTCTCCTATTATTGGAAAGATAACCAGACCAGATGAGCTGAAAGAGCGATTGAAAAAGCAGCGCATCTCTTTGAGAACCTACGCGTGGAAAGGCGCCGCAATGCGGGCACTGCAGCTGGATTGCCAGCCTGCGGGAATAGCTCTGAATACTGTGCCAGTGCCAGCCCCTCTTTCTGGACATGTTTGTTTGGTTCTTCCCTTTCAGATGTCACAACCTCCAGAAGTAAAAAGTAAACTCAGAAATAACGATGAGAATACTGAAACTGATTGCTCCTGTGCCACAAACTTGAGAGAGGCTGTTAAATTGTCCAGTGTCATACAACCACTTCCTCAGAAAGGTGATAAATCACACCTGGACAACTCGTCTCAAACTCGTGAGCCTTTCAACAAAGAAATACTTGAACCAGAAGTACAAGAAAAGAATTTACAGTGTTTTCAGGAAGATATATGTACGTTACATTCTCATGCTGAAGTTACGGAATTTAGTGAAAAAGACAAAAACTTAGTACAGCCAAAACGAAAATTAAATAATGCAGTAGTTCTACCAGCTAAATGTTTGAAAAAAACAGATGCCAATCCCACGTTTGTCGAGAAACACCACGATTTATGTGATAACCATCAACAGATGCAGCACAATGTAGTTCTGGAGGCTGAGGTATCTGAAACTGCTACAGACAAAGATGTTAATGAACTGGCTGCCAGCGCTGCTCCCAGTTCACCGTCTGGAAAGCTGCACAGAAAAGTGAAGCTTTACTTAGGAAGAAATCGAAGAGAGAACCGGAAGCAGAACGTGGGGTTGTGCGTGAAGTACACAGACAGACTGCCTGTCCCCGAAGAGAAAAGGACGTGCAGCTCACCAGTGCAGGCCCTGGTGGAATTGTTTCAGACAAGTGAAGTAAACTCTGAATTCGGAGGTTTTTCGGTTTACACAGAGAGCAAAGATTCAGCGAGCATAAAAGATACATGGGAAGGGCAGAACACAAATGTTATTTGTTCGTTATTTTCCTCTTCTTCCTCATCCCCATTTGTTGGATTTTAATGCTGCTTTATTTAATGATTTTCAAATAAATTTGCAGATTTGAGATTTAATTCATGGAAACTTTTATTCCTGTGCTATATAACATGTACAGATGGTTGTTTCCAAGTGTTTTAGTGCAAAAACTTTGATATGTGTAAGTATGAATAAAACTTGCTAAGGGTCTCTTCTAAAGAGGTACAGCTTTATTACAGCTAGTAAAGGGTTCTGACCACTGGATCTTGGGTTAAATCAACTGCTAGGCAAAACCAACAGGCATGATGTAGCAGCTTGTGGTTTAACTTTTTAAAAGCTTTGACTAGGCACACTTACACAGTAAATTCTAAATAACCACATTATAAATAATTGGATGTTCCACTGTAAGACAGTCCATTACTTATGGACCACTGATGATTTGTAGAGATTTGTTTGCTTCTCCTGTTCCTTCTGCTACTACTTTACTGGAGAATGGCAAAAAAAAAAAAAAAAAAAAAAAAAAATTGTTTTCCTAATACCTCATCTGTTGAAGTTGTCTTAGGTATGGAGTTCATGCAGTCACAAAGAAATGAAATTAGGAAAGGATGCACTATGTTCTTTGGCTACGCTGCCCTAATTTATTCTTAGACTGAAACGAAGTGTGTTGTGTATGCCAGCCACTGGAAAACAGCAAGTGTTTGGCTTTAAAAAATGCCAGTAGGGTTCTGATCTGCTTGGGCCTTTGGTTTGGTTTTCCTTTTGGAGTAGGCAGCTTGTCTGACTAGCCTACTTGGAGGCAGAGTGGAAGACATGAGTGAGAACTGGGAAGGCTTTTTGAGTACTTTGAATCTTTACCAGAGCTGATCTCCTTCAGGATTTCCATCTCTGTAAATCGGTGTGAGGTGTGACTGTTGAATTGCAGCGGGGGTCATTGTGAACCTTTGTTAATAAAGGTAAGCAACTCACGGTATGCAGACGAAGATCTAAACCAGCAGAAATGACCCTTTTCAATTTTTGCATAAAAGAGCAAACAAGTAATTTATCTCTTGCCCATTTCATATCCTTACTCTGTTCTTATGGTTAAAGTGTGTTCTGCAGTTGCTTACAGTAGCTTGTCCTTTGGCATATGATGTGCGCTATGCGGGATGGGTAAAGGTTCCTGGTGTGCAGGGAGGAGTGCAATTGTGTGTGACTTTCATGCGTTTTGTCTTTCAAGCTTTTTTAAAAGACTTTTTCCCCCCAGAATTTAAAAAGGATTATTGCTACCTGAAAAAAAAATAAATAGGGAAAGCTAGTTGTAAGAATGTTTGTCTCTGACTTTCAGGTTTGTAGAGAAATGTGAATTTTGGAAATGTGTGGCAGGATTCTGAGAAATGTAAATCCCACAAATACAGTGAAGTTGCTAGAACGAAGGTTCAGCACTAGAAGTGCATTTTATCTGTAAGTTCAGCTTTGTAATAATTGCACATACAGTTTGAATTCCTTCCTAATAGCTATGCAAATTCCTAATGCCGTTCCATTTTTGGGTAGCCTGTCTTGCTATCTCTGTATTTGAGAACCTGATTCAGGTGATTTTTATATTCTATTTAAAAGCAATGGTTAATATTCTGCTTCTTCCTTTGTGGTGGTTGCAGAACCTTGGAACCATATTCCCATACTGCCCGCCACCTACACCCATGTACAGAGTGTGGGGTTCAACATTTTTGCAAAGCACCCGAATCTTTACTGTTACAAAGAAGTGAAAGCTTAGACATTTGTGTAGAAGGGATGCTGCTTCATTTTAAAGTCTGATAGAAATAACTCCCCTAGACTTACATTACAGATGTACTCTTTTTTTAAGGGACTGTCTCATGTCCCAGTGACCTTTACTGTTTTGTTTTCATAGCGCATTTCTAGGGGGTGTGGACTGTTGTAGCATAATCTTTGAAATGGTACAATAGGAGGCATGTGCATGTGCCCATGGTTGCTAAATGTGCTGGCCTGAGACTTTGGCACGAGGGTGAGTTGTAACTGATCTGTTCATGGCCACCTTTCACTTCATTAGTGTGGGAGAGAGAAAAATCTTTCATTGAAGACTTAAAATGGAAACTGTAGCTATAGAGTGCAAACTTGGGATAATAACATGAAAAGAAGCAGGTGGTGAAGCCTGCTTTTAGAAATAAGGCATTAGAATAACAGTGTTGTTTTACTTTGGTGACGTCAACACTAACTCCCATTCGGTGACTTGCAGTGGATGCCCAGCTACTGCCTATGACTTAGCTCCCTGCTCCATGATCATTTGGAACAGAAATGTTTCTCTCCAGGTGAATATAGTGTGGCTGAGAGGGCAGAGTTCCCAAGGGTCCGGACTGCATCTGCGTGCGTGCTTGCGCGTGGGTGTGCATACAGTTATCATATGGGTATGTGGTGATGGTGGGGATTCACTCCAAGGCCACGCGTCTGTGTAGTGTTCTGCAGTAACTTTGGAGGTTTATACTCTCAGGTCAGCCCCTTGAAGGCCAAGTCCTTAAAGGATGCTCAGTAACATGCTGTAATTGTTCAATTTCGTCCTGATTTTATTGGTATCACTTTGATTTTTGTTCTGTTCAAAATAAGCATGGTTTGTCCTTCAGTACTACTTTAACATCTTCCACCAGGCATGGGGTTTTCTGACTGCCGTAACAGTTGGTGAAGTACCTTCCTGCTCATGACCATGCCGATGACTAGCGTGGTGAAGGCATCTCCCCCAGATTCCTCTTGCCATTCCTAGGCTGTGCCAATGAAATTCCTGGCAACAGTGCAGGCAGAATTTGCAAAAGGCCATACCTGCAGGCCATGCTTCTGCAGTCAGTGAAACATCCCTCTTGTTACTGTGCTTCTGAAGGCAGCAGCAGGATCTCCAAGGAGTGACGCCTCCTGCTCAGCCTAAAACTGCAGAGCACTTGAACCAAAGCAGCAGGTGACTGGTAAGCCCTTGTCATCTCAGGCAGACTCGCATGCTGCAGGCCATGCTGCTTGGGAGAACAAAGCTCCAGCTCACTTCCCCTGCCCCACCTAGGTGTCATTGCCATGTGTTCCCATCTGTCCATCACCGTCCTGAGCAAGCTTCATCTGGTGCCTGCTGCTGTCCTCCTCTGAACCCTGCAGTGCCCTCGCTGGGAATGTCTGGTTAAAGCGTGCTAGAGATGTCAGTAGCAATCTCCTAACTCCAAAAAAAAAAAAAAAAAAAAAAGTTGTGTGTGGGAGGAGGAATGTTAAACTTCTCATAGCATTAAGTAGCTGTAACGTTTTCTAGTTGGACTCGGTGTTATTCTTCCATTGTGTCTACTCATGCACTCCGTTGTGTAATGCTCCGTTGTGTATTCCTCAAGGCCAAAAACTTAGGTTTGATCAAAATTCTGAAACTGCACAGCAATTTCTGCAGGTTTTTTTAGTATTTAAAGATGTTACTCTGTCAGCATTTTAAGGTACACTAATTTATTCAGAACTTTTAGGCAGTTTTAAAGCTGTAAATCATGATTGCAAAGTCATTAATCCCTACCATAGTCATTACAACAAAGCTTATATTTTACTGCTGGGAGGTAGTTCTCAAACATACCCCAAATCAATGAGAAGAACAGTGTCAACATGGCTGTCTAGTCCATACATCATTCTTATTTTCTGTGGAAAGGAGACCCAACGCTTGGATATTAAATTCATGTGTTACATTGTGACATGCAATTAATTATGGCTTAGAAATGGTCTTTGGAATATCTATGGTAGATCAGAAGCTGAATATCTACTCATAAATCACTTCTGTTTTCCACTTTTTTTTTTTTTTTTTCAGTTTCTCCTGATCCTTTGAAATACTGGTATACATTTTTCAAGTCTCATTCTTCTGCATCTGTGGTTTAGTCCTAGTCCCATGCTCGTTGTGTTTGGCAAGTCCCAAGGATGTTGCAACACTGGGTAAGGCGATCACTGTTCATTTGAAATACTCAGTGTAATAAAATTCCATGGAATGTGAACTGCAAGGCAGTGGCAGATGGAAAGTTGCCCTCGGTTTGCAGACAGCCATTTCTGCGCGGGGAGAGGACAAGTGTAGCACCCCGCTGTGAGAGCCCGCAGCGGGGAGGCGGGCAGCCAGCCCCAGCCGTGGGTGAGCCCAAGGAGCTCCCAGTGCAGTAGGATGAAGTGAACAGTGACTTTCTCTGCCTGATTTCCTAAATTAGAGCCTGGAAGTTGTTGGAAAAGGACATCAGTAAATTATGTTTTTGCCCAGAGAAGCTGTGGGTGCTCCATCCCTGGAGGGGTTCAAGGCCAGGCTGGATGGGCCCTGGGCAGCCTGATTCAGCAGGTGGCAGCCAGCCCGTGGCAGGGGGTTGGAACTGGGTGGGCTTTAAGGTCCCTTCCAACCCAAGCTGTTCTATGATTCCATGAAAACATTTTTCTCTGAAGCCTTAAGATTGTCAAATCACCAATTTCTAATCTTTTTTTTTTTTTTAACAAAAAAAAAAAAAAAAAAAAAAAGAGGACTTCAGATATGCAGACAAGGATTTAGATTCTTCAATGTGATATAGAAAATTTCTGCAGTCTACTTAAGCTTTATCTTTTGAGTTAATCTTCGGTATTTACCAAGGATGTGTTTTCCTAGCCCAAACAGTGCAAAGATGAAAACAAGAGGTTGGCTGGGAGAGAAGCATAAAAACCTTCTTTGGATCTGCACACTTTTAGATATGTGATTTCCAGATATGTACTTTTAAAACACACGCTTGCTTTAGTTGGTTGTATTTCTAAAACAATTCTAAAAATTTTTCTTAAAATTATTTGAAGGTTTGACCAAAACAGAGTTGTCATACTAAAAAAGTGCTTTATTTCACATAATCCCCTCTATGGCCATGGCTGAAGCAGTTGTGAAGCTGCTGTCACTGCCTCACCATGTCCCCAGCCCTCAGACCCCATAAAGCTCCTCAGGTACCAGCCTGAGGCAGCCTGGGCTGCTGCTGCCCTGGTGAACCTTCCACGCATGCCACCCACGCTGCATCTCCCAGCACTGCTGCACAACGCTGATGGCACGAGAAAAGTGAGATACGTGATGTGGCAATCGGGGAAAGGAGTCTGTGACTGCGTGCCTCCTGCACAGCTGGTGTAATGCATACCCAATATACGGGCATTACGGACGTAAGAAGCTGTGAAACAGTGGAAGCAAGAGAACACCTGAGGAAGTCGGGCCTGGAGCTGGGTGGGGCAGGCCCTGAGGAGGGGAGCACGGGGGCTGAGTGCTCCGAGAGCAAACCTGGAGGGGTCGGGTGGTGCCAGGGCAGAGCAGTGCAATTAATCCTGATTCCCATAACAGTCTGAGCACTGAAAACCAAAATACTGTGTGGCTGGTCTTCCAGTTGGTGAAGGGCCTGCGGCTTAAGTCTCATGAGGAGTGGCTGAGGGCACTGGGGCTGTTCAGTCTGGAGAAGAGGAGGCTCGGGGAGACCTTACTGCTCCCTGCAACTACCTGAAAGGAGGCTGCAGTGAGGTGGGGGTCGGCCTCTTCTCCAGTGATATCTCTATCACTAACCCTATCTAACAGTGATAGGATGAGAGGTAACAGCCTCAAGCTGCACCAGGGGAGGTTCAGGCTGGATATTAGGAAAAACTTCTCAGGGGGAGTGGTCAGGCATTGGAACAGGCTGCCCAGGGAGGTGGTGGAGCATCCTTCCCTGGAGGTGCTCAAGAAATGTGCAGATGTGGCACTTAGGGACATGATTTAGGTTGATGGGTTGGTGGTTGGACTAGATGATCCTAGAGGTCTTTTCCAACCTCACAGATTCTATGACTCTTGCAGTGCCATTTGCTGTAATTCCACCCCTTCCTCCACCCCATGCCCTTGCCGAGGGGCAGCCTGAGCTTGTGTCTTCCTGCCCCCTCTGCACCCACCCGTATGCCCACAGCTGGCCTTTCATCATGACGAAATGTGCCTGGAGCAATTTCTCCTCTCGTCCTGCTTTCAGGAAGGCAGTTGTCCATAGGTGACGCCGGTGACTCCTGCTACCTGGAGGGGGGATCTGAACCGGGCTGCGGGTCCCCTGCAAAGGAAGGGGATGTTGCAGGCTTCAGGGTGCCGGTGCACCCTGGGACCCTTCGCTCTCTTGCTTTGCCTTGTGGCCTGGGGGAGCAAGTAGCGACGTGAAATGAGGGATTCCGCCTTGAAATCCTTTTCAGCTCTTTCAGTGGAGAAGACAGGAGAGGGAATGGAAATTTAAGAAGGGAAGAGAAAAGGTCATGGGGGGG
>VXAV01007317.1:660424-717414 GCA_013399715.1 Alectura lathami | reverse complement strand
TTTTTTTTTTTTTTTTTTTTTTTTTTGGTGTGTGTACGTGTGTAGGTAGTTATGTAGTAAACGGTTTCTTCATAGTGTATTTATTTGCCTCTGAATGTTGCTGATTCTATGACAGGATTTTTCAGATGTGAAGGCTGTATTTACAGTGCAATAAAATAGGATTTTAAAAGTTCCAAACTGTGCTTTGTTTAAAAAAGAGAAAAAAAATAGCATCCCAGCATTTCAGGATTCTTTGAAGACCCTCTGATATTCACAAATTGCAGTGCTGTGTGGCACCTCTCTCAAAGTGGCTGTGGCTGCGTTTGGGTACAGTGTTGTGAGTATTGGGTACTTACAGACTGAACTGTTTGCTTATGGGTTTTGTGTTCCTGAGTGTCTCAAACTTCATTCACCAAACCTTATGCTCCTAAAAATTTGTCAGGTCATCTGCGCTTTGTGAAGTCATTGGTCAGTATCAGTGTTCCTCCCACAAGCAAAAAGTAAATCTGGTGGGTTAAAAAGGGTAAAAAGCATACATTTCCCAACAGTCCCCACACTAAACTGAGGCTAAATGTGGAAAGCTCCATGTCCAGGTACAACTTTTCCTCCTGATGAAGAAGTTTCCCTCTGCTGCTGAAAGTACTGCGCCTTCCCGTGGTATCTGGTGGTTGTGGCCCCCCCAAAGGGTGGGAGAGCTGGCAGGGATTTGAGGGAAGAAGGCAATCAGGCGGAAGCTGGCCAAGCTGAGCGGAGCTGTACGGATCGTCTGTGCTCCTGGCACGGGGCATGGTTACATCGTAATTGCAGGATGCTGAATCCCTTGCCCGGAGATCTGAGTCAGCTCGACAGCACGGGCAGCAGCATGGCTGCTGTTAACCTCAGTTTTGTAGGAGCTGCCTTTGGGAAGGTGTTTTTGCAGTGATAGTGCTAACTGTTGAAGTTGGGTAATTTAATATCCTTACTCTAGCAGTCTAGCATCTCATAAAAAACATCCTTATCCCTGCCAGAGCACGTATCAAAGCTCTGGACTGACCGAGTTAACATCTGCGTTCGGGAGGCTGGTACAAGTCACGTAAAGCGTGAAGATGAGGAGTGCTGGATTCTGCTCGCACATGAGGAGACACCCGTGTGTGCCCTGCAGTGTCAGCAGCTAAGATCAGTGGCACAGAAAGGGGTCACAGAGATGCTCTCAATCAATAGTGTTTTGTCATGTCTTTGTTTTTTGTTTAAATAGGCTTTGACAGTCTCCAAACCCTGTTCTACACATTGCTAGTGGTCTTTGGACAGACGTGTATCAAACTTAGAAAAGCTGGTCTCAGACTGAGGTTTAAAGAAGAATCTAATGACCTTGTGGATTAGTTTAGGAAGGGCACTTTTTGGAGGAGGCCAAAATGTTCAGAAAGGATCTGGGATGGTGAAGGACAAGCAGCTGTGGCTAGAAAAGCAAAGATACCTGTATGGGATGGTGGTCAGAGGACTGGGCAGCAAGGCTGTAGCTGTGGAATTAGTGTGAAACAATGTAATTGTGTTATGAATTGGACGAAGATAAAAGGAGAGAGAGAGATTAGTCAAGCTGGAGCAAAGGAAGTTGCATTAAATCGGATCGGATCCCTTTAATTCCTGGATGAAAGCTTTAGCTTCAGAAAGGGCAGAAGTTGTACAAGAGGGATGCCAGCCTGAGCCTGGGATTGCACAAAGGGAAATTAAGATGGTAGCTCAGAGGGAAGCAGTAGCAAGGGGATGAAAGAAGGGAATTGAAGACAAAAGTGACAGGGAAGTAATGGATTTCAAAAACCCTGTGCTTTTTTTTTTCCAACATTTGTTGAGGTTTTTCTCTAGCAACCTCCTTTGTTTTGTTTGTTTTGGGTTTTGTGGTCCATTGCCATCACTGTAACTATTGAGCGACTTTTAAAAATGAATGCTTTACTACTATTTAGGAAAATAGTGTATGTACTCAACCTAGAAACCAGAAGCAAAATCCACATGCTCACTGTCATAGTTGCCCAAGACTGCTGGACTGCAGAGCACAGTGCAAGGAAGTGTAGACTGCTGTATGTTCATGTCATTAACATTGTAATGCACAGTGTATAACGTGCAGTGAAGCATTCACCGGCCTTTGGGTTTTTGCTTTTAATTCTGCCATGGAATAGAGTCACGACAGTATCCATGACATTCCTGTATTTCAATTTCTCTGTTCCTCAAAGGGGGCCTGTTAGCAGCTGCACAGCACTTAATCTAAAGAGTAATCAAGATAAGATATAGCTGAGAACGTGTGAATGTTGATATTATCATTGCTGCTCTCCAGGATCATAGCAATGGACACTTAATTCACTGTTGCATAAAAAAGCCTACTAGAAAATGGATGTCCCATGTAGGGTGGGCATTCCATGAAGGTTGTTAGGATTTTTGTCTTTAAGACAAAGAAAGTTCATGCTATTGAAATATGAGGAGCATTTTGACTGTGTGTCTTGATGCGTATTTTGGTAGTGTTTAGAAGCATATTTTGGTAGTGTTTTTTCACTTGCTTGGTGCCAGTTGCCATGAAGGTGCACTGAAATCCTTCGGACTGAGTAAAAGGGCTGGTGTCGTTGTGGGGAGCCTGGCGTGAGGGCCCCAGGCCTGGAGTGTGTCTCGAGGTAGAGCTAAGTGTTTGTGGTCCAGAGTGACTCAGTCGTTTGCAGCAAGGTGTTTGTCTTCCACTGTCTGCATTTCTGGATTGCTTGAGACCAAATTACACAATTCCACAAATTGATTAGGAAGCAGGGCTTACAAATTTCTTAAAAAACTTCTTTTTGCTAATCATCAGTTGCAGAGAAGCTTTGCTCTGTCATGCTGAGCTTGCATGGCTTTGCTTGCTTTGCATGGCTTGAACTGTGCCATCAGTTATTGAGATGTTGCCCAGTCTTTGCTGTTGCCTTCTCTGACTTGTTGGCATTTCCCTCTAGCCTCAGAACAGGGTATCCCTATTCTTGCAGGTGCTCCTGAAGCATCTAACTCGATTTGAAACACTCTTGCTTTCAGTTCTGGTGCTGTCAACTTCTGTTGATACTGTAATTTCCTGTGTTTGGTAGCTCAAACAATTAGTAATCTGTGGTTAAAAATGAGTTCTGACTGCTGAGGGGTTTATAAAACAGCTCTGGATTTTGGGACTGGTGGATGATGACTGATGGAAAAAGAAGTGTCATGAGAAATTGCTCAATTTTGAAAATTATTTTCTGCCCACTTAGTCAAGTGACTGCTGTTTCTTGAAGAAGCTTAAGCACAATTTTCAGTCAACCTATTCCAAAACCAAAGAGGGAGGAGGATAAACTGGAACGGAGGCTGTAGTGAGCAAAAAGAACATGCATTTGGTTCACTGCCAGATCTGGTTTTCTTGCTGCCTCTTTGCTTCTTGTCCTTCTTTCCATAAGGTTTATAAGGCATTTGGCAAAATGTGTGAAATATTTTATTGTATCTTCAATATTTGCCATTCTGTAATATTTGTGTAAGGATAAAACACTTACCAAACTAGAAATAATCTGTTTCCATGAATTTGTGAATGGTAGTTAAAATACCACTACTCATGATGCAGGTCCCGCCTTCATGAAGAAGAAAAAAAAATGCTGAAAAGCAATTTTTGCTATAGATTGTCGCATGCGCAAGGACATTGAGAGTGCCCTTTGGTTTCTGCAGTAAGAGGGGCTTTCAGTTCTGCCTTTTTATAAAATATATCTGCTCATAGCATGTGTTTTGGTATTTTATAGGCAAAGAATGTTTCAGATTTCTAATTCATCCTTCTTTGCAAGCTCATTTCAGGAAAATCCCTACTTGATAATGGGATTTGTTATGACACTGAATGAATATGCCCAAAAAAGCATCCAGAAAAAAACATCTGTTAGCTGCTCCTTCAGTGTTCATTTTGCAGAAATGTTATATCAGGACTCAGGTTTTGAAAGCTGGTTGAGAAACATAGGTGTCTTTGCACATCCTAATTTTGGAAAAAGGGCTGTATGGGAAATAGTTGTTTTGTGACAGCATCTCTTTCTTGTACAATAGCGAAGCTGAAAAGAGATTCCAAAAGCTATTTCTTTATCTCATAAAACAGTTTATATATAGTCATGAAGGATCTTAAAGGATCAGATACAGCAATCCTTATAGAAGGTATCTTTCCCAAACAAGTGCTTGTTGCCATGATCAATATAATAACTGTGTGTTTGAGATCTGAGTCAGACAGAGCAGCCCTTTCCAGCTCTGGTGATCAACGTCTGTATCTGCTCTTGATCTGTGCTGGTGCACCTGAGTGCAGGACCAGACTGAATATTCTCTCTTGCACAGTTTCACTGAAGATACCTGTGTTGGGGCCCTTGTGGTTAATGATCTGTTATAACATAGCCATGATGCTGAAGCATGTGTTGCATTCCAGTGTCAGGATAAATCTTGCTGAGGTTTACCCAAACTATGGAGGAACTACATATGAAGTTAGCATTCAGTCTAAAATGTTTGCCACAAGAGCATTATGGACGTGTACATGTAACACTGTCGTGGTAGGTGTCATACTATGTTTGCTACTTCAGGTCTCCTTTGTCATCTTCTCAGTAACTGCCAGCCTTGCAGTGACTCAGGACCAACAGCTTTCCTTAGGGCTCTGTCAGTTAAAGCATTATTGCCATTACTCTGTCAAACACTGCTTAAAGTTCAACTGAACTCTGTAAAACCTTCAAAAGCTTCATAAGGTTCATCTTTCTCACATGTAGCTCCTTCTGGCAGGTGCTGCTAGCTTCCCCCTTCCCTCTCAGATCAGCTCTGCTGGGGTTTGCGATTCCGCTCCCTGCAGCCCCCTCCTGCCAGGTTTGTCTCCATGGAGGATGGAAATCTTTGGCTCTTGTGGATTTGAGCCAGAGCTGCATCTCCTCCTTGGTAGGCTGCTCTCCTCCTCCAGGGGAAGGAGCCCACAGGGCTGTGAGGTGAGCTGGCTGTCGTCCCGGGCCTGTCTGTTTCGTGGGCCCAGAGGATGTGGAGGGTGAAGCCCAGTGGTGTAAGAGGACTGAGCCTGCCCTTCTTGGCACAAGATCGTGGGGTCTTCCTACTCCACACGTCCCTCACATTTTTCTACTGACATGGTTCAGGTTTTTGGTCAGTAACTATCCCCTTCCAGTATTGCATTTCCTAGTAGCAGTTCAGTTATTTGTGTGCCAAACACAAAGCAGCTGCGTTTCGCTTTTCCAGAAATAACTGTGCCCTCCATCCTGGCTCTTTTTTTTTTTTTTTTTTCTGCTCCTTTAATGCATTTTAAACTGCTTTAACTTTGTGATGATTGTCTGAGACTTCTGTGGAAAACTTGAAGACAAGGATGTCTTCTGATATCTCCTAGTTCTCTTCCTCCTTTCGGCTTGCCAGTGGCCTCCTGGGCGTTGTACGGGTGTGCTGTTCAGATGAGCTGTGTTCCGGAGTAGGTGAAGGATCTCAGAGGCCTGTCAAGTTACGTTTTGTCTTCCTAGCCGCAGATGCTCCCTGATGGTACTCTGCTGGAGCCATTGCAGTAGTTGCGTTAGTTCTGAGGAGAAGTTGTTGCTGTGGGGATGAGCCGCAGCCACCACCTGCAACAGCTTTCCTCTCAGGTGGAGGCACGCTCGGTGTGGAGAAGATTATGTCTGTGCAAGCTTTTAAGGACTTCAGTGGGATGATGGTGTGAGAGAAGGTTAATGTTTTTTCTCCAAAACTTTGTTGAGAGAGTGCTGAGCAGCAAAGGCTGTTGAAGGGTTGCATGGGAATGTTGAGCACATGGATGGGGTGGGTTCTGCCAGGCTGGAGTGTGCACTGCCCTGAGGGTGATTGCTGGTTGGGTATGTTCAGGTGGAAAGCTGATGCGACCTGAGGTTAAAGACTTGAGAAGGGTTATGTAGAAAACAAAGAGAGTTGCACATGATGTAAGGACGTTTAACCAGTAAGTCAGTAAATGTCCAGCTTGAACCCTGGATTCGGTTTTAAGAAAGTTTAGAGCACAGCATTGCTGCTGGGCATTTGCCATTAGACAGTGAAATTTGGTGATTTCTCCAGTAATTTAACCACTGTCATTTGTCTATCTGTACATGCAGATGAGACTCACTGTAAGGGAGGCAAGAAGGATTTGTCCATAAAGCTGGCTTGTTGGCTGGTGTCATCTTTATGCATCTTGTACAAAAAATTAAATCTTAGCCTTTTCTCTCTTTTTTTTTTTTTTTTTAATTGTAATTGAAATGAATGTGCCCAAACCAAAAAACTGTAGCAAGTCACCATGCTTTAGAAAAACAGTGTTCCAAAGTGTAATACCAATACAAGGTTTGGAAAAAATTCTGTGTCTAAATGCTTTTTAATGGTGCCTTGATACTGAAAGTTGGATATACATGTGTGTGGAGGTTACAGCCCTCTGACTTTGAGCTCAAAAATTGCCCAGAAGAATAGCAGTGTATAGGAACGTGTTCTGTTCTAGAAATGTCTCCTCAGAGCATTTCAACTCCTGAAATTCTGTGGGAATGAAAAAATCCATGAGCTGTTTTGGAAAATGTATACAGTAAAAATGTTGATTCATTGGGACCTCCTAGGCTGTTTCAAGAGGAAAATGAGTTTTGAATTGTGCTTTTCTGGCTCTTTTAAACTTTAAACAGAACTTTGATACTTGAATATAGAAGGTGAGTCATATTTAAAAAGAATTATCCATGGAGTTGAGCAATACATAGGCATGCCTAGAGTCTGCAAGTTTAATCAAACTCTTCTTAGCCTGTTATGCTGACAAAATGTTAGTAAACGTTCTGCTGTTGCTGGAGAACTGTTAATGGGAAAACTTTGTTAGCCTCTTGGTAGGCACAAGGTGTCAAACTGTGCGTGTTAGGAGGAGTGGGAAGAGCTGATCTTTTGGTAATCTTTCTTTTGTTTACAAACTAAACATAAAACCAGTTGAAAATGTTTGGAATACTCGACTGTGTTTTTGGTCACTGATACTTGGTAAAAAGGAGCAGATTAAGCCTGCGTTCTTTTTATTACTTTTGAGTGTTTTGTGTGTAATGTCAAGGCAGCATTAATGGAGCATTTCTGCAGATTCTTCTGCTAGGGGAACTCTGTGCGTTCATTTCTAAAATCTACCAGAGTTGCTAAAAAGAATGTATTTCTCTAAACATTATTGATGCCCTCTAGAATTTGGAAACTGTGCGGCTAGAAATGACCTCAAAGCACCATCTGCTTCAGTGAAGTCCAAATGCCTACCCTTGTCCGGACTCTTAGATTCTTCTTGCCTAAATGGTGTCCTTGAGACAATACGGTCCTTTCTGCAGCCGAATGACACAGTGACCACATGGGTTCATCCTCAAGTACTGCCTACAGCGCCTGTGTTGCCTCCCTTGTTTAGTATTCCCTCCCTCACCAGCTTCACTGTGCTTTATTTGTTTGCCTCTCAGGCTGCAGCTTGCATGAGGAGCTGCTCGTTGGAGGTCTGTCCACTTGAAAGTGCCAGATGTCCTCAGGAGAGGATCTTGTAGGGGGATTTCGTGTAAGGAAGATTTTCCATGTCTGAGTCCTTTCCCTCATATTTCTTCACAAGAACATAGGTTCACCATCTAGTTGCACAGTCAGTCCTGTAGCATCTCCCTGTGTTGCACTTCACCTTATATCTGACTCTCCAAAACCTACAATCGCTGCAGGGAGCAAAGAAAACTGCGGAATCTGCATGTCACAGGACGAGCCCCTGTTTGCTCTCCTCCTCAGTCTTGGTTTAGAAATGTGATCTTCCATGGTCATCAAAGTTGTTGTATGGATTATGTCAGGAAAAAACGTTGACCTTTAGCACTTTGTGTTCATGACAGCTTTGTTTCCTACTTGCAATCCAGTACTTTGTTAGTCATCCTTATAATAAACTATTTTATCATACTTTTCCTTGCCATTAATCTTTGATGAAGAGCCTTGTCAAACGGATTTTAAAAACAGGAGGTTGAGTAGTCACTGATTTTCCATTTTTGCCTCAACGTATTTAAGACCTCTTGCCCATTAGCTGTGACTTTTTATACACGAATCTTTGTTGCTTCCCTTAAAAACTAAATAAATAAAAGAGTATGCCTTCAAAATGTTCTTGCAGTTCTTCCTTTCGCTAGGGTTTGAAGACTTCCACAACAACAGAAGTTACAGTAATTAGTCCCCTAGGAAATCAAAAGTTATAACTAAAATTTTCTTAAAGAATAAAGTAATCAAAAAACATAGTGGATATAAGATCCAGTTNTTTTTTTTTTTTTTTTTTTTTTTTTCTCTGGGGCTAGAAGCAAGTGTTAGATTGCCTCTTGGGAAGCAGCATCTTGCCCACTCAGTTACTTAAATTTGTCCTTTTAGATGTAGTTCATGCTAAATTTGCTAGCAGTGACAGCGCAGTAGTTTTCCTGTCTTCATTGCTCCATCATTTAACCTTGGGTGACTTTTTGAGAAAGATGAAGTGGGGGCGAGGAAGGAGAGCAAGGAGGAGAAGTTTTCAGGGGAAAATATATATATATATTTTTTTGTAAATCAGTTTGTTGTAACTGTTCAGAGGTGCCCACAGTTTTGGTGTGCTGTGTGGCGGTGTAGGATGAGATGCATGAGCAGCCAGAGCTGAGACCAACAGAGCTCTGTACTGCACTTCTTTTGCACCTCTGAAGGATCCCTGCTGCTGCCCAGATGTTGGCTGTGCAGTGGTGATATCTGCGTGATAAATTGCACAGATGTGTGTTCAGGCCTACTTCTTCCTGGTGCTGCTCCCCTCACCCATCTCGCTAGGGACTCTTATTTTACTGCACTGTGTGCAGACAGCCTCTGCCTTCAAAACTGCAAATAAATAGCCAAAGTTTTTTTTTTTTTTTTTTTTTACTACTGAGAAGAATAATTACTGGCATTTTAGAGATACAAGTAGTCCCTGCTTCTGACTCTGATGTCATTGATACTATGATGTTTATGTGGAGAAAAGCTATTTTAGGTCATGTTTACAGCTTCATCAGGTTCTTCATCTGACAGGAGCTGGCGAAACTCCACCGAAGCGAACGGGGCGATGGCACCGTGCTGCAGCCGGCGGCCTTAACCCTGCCTCTGCTGCACAGAGAAGAAATCTGGGGTTCAAAGAGGAACATGGACCTGTGAAAGTCTTTTCTTATTTCTAGCTTTTCCTTCAAATAAATGACTTAGTTATTAATTGTACCCCAAGAGGCAGTTGTAAAAGGCTTTTCATCAAACCATGATGCTGTTCAGCAGTTTCCTTATGAAATAAATTCATTCTTCTTTTTTTTTTTTTTTTTTTTTTTTTTTTAAAGAAAGCCCTACAGATATTTAGGTTTATACCATGGATAATAAGAGAGAGCTTGCATAAAGGGTGTCAAGTAATGATGATTAATACAGTAAACGAGTGCCTATAGATGTATTGAGAATGCTGAGGAAAGTAAACCAGGAATGCAGCGGTTCCTTAATATGCTGTCATATATGAATCCAATTCAGCATCACTAAATTTTTGATTGAAGTTGCACGTTTGCAAATGGTAGTAGAGGGAGTCTGAGGAAATCATGTTGCATTTGTTTTTTTGCTGTGTGTTTTTTAGAGATGATTCTTTGGATCTGAGATTTTTTTTTTTTTTTTAATTAGACCTAGGCTTATTTCTGAGCTTTGTCTCTTTGTAAGGTTTTTCATTTTCCCTTCTCCTCCTGCAAGTAGAAAAGTAAGCTTTTGAACAAACTTATAATTTTACATGCACCAACAATACACGCTTAACTGGATTTATTACAATACAGCTGAGGCTGAAAAATACCCATTTATAAAATGTATGTGTACTAATTAGCACAGCATAACATAAATTTATGTATGATGATTGTTTTCAAAACCATTAAATTTTTTTTTTAGGTAAAGCTAGGTTAAAACAGTAATATATTTTTCACTTAATTTCATTAATATATTTCTTTTGGTTTCCCGTGGACTTACCTCTGTCTTCACTGAGTTTAAGAAACAGAACTTTCACATACACTTAAAGGATTGTTTATCAGCTGAGATTTTTGTTCTCCTATTAGATGGACAGAGGCAAACTAAATTAATATCTAGGGAAATATTATTTTGTAAATAGTGTCTGCTATAAAACCTCATTGTTCTTACAGGATTTGAAATAAAGGTTTCAAGTTATCTCTTGCTATAACATTCTGTGTTACTTTCTTGATTCTCTTGATACTTTTCTTTTGAGAGTACAAATTTGATCAGAATCTTTTAATTACAAATCACAATGCAATAAATAGTAGTAGATACAAAATTCCTTACATCAAATGGTAAGCATATAAATTGGATTTTCTCAACTTTTTTTTTTTTTTTTTAATACAAAAGGCATTCTTCTCTCTTGTTGGAACTTATTGTAATCTCTTCCAGAAGAACTTACAAAAAAGCACCTAAGTGCTTTATGTAAGATAATTCAGAAGTAAGAAAGATATATTATCAGGAAGTCCACATTTTATCACAGTATATTTTTAATTCTCTTTTTCCTTATTTTAATGGGAAACATATTAATCATTATGTTGCCTTGCCTGCTTCAACATCCAACTAATTATGATGGATATGAGAACATTTGTAAAACATTTCCTTTCAAAATTCTTGTTGGAATTCTTGTTCTGTGCTGGAAATCATCGTTATTTCATTCTGTTTCTTTAGAACAATAACCACTCATATGTGGTACTGATTGCCCACCTCCTCTCTCGGTGATCCCTAAAACATGGAGCATGTGATTTAGAATAATTGGAATCACATCCCTCTTGGTTTGGCAGTAAGGTTTGTGTACCACTTTTGTTTTTGTGGGGGGTCAAGCTTTTAATATTTGTTTTAGATAAAATATCTTTGTGCTTAATGATTTGAAATGGCCCGTTCCACTCCATTTACTTTTGCTTCCTTTCAGGGTTTCATTGAAATGCTTAAACTTTGCAAGCTTGGACAAAGCTAGCTCTCATGTAGCTGTACTGGATGCATAAGATGCTTAGTGTTTTTTATAGGGGAGCTTGTGAGGTGGTACACTTTGTGACATTTGAAATTACATCTGAAAGTATTGCAACTACTTTGGGTGTGGTTTTTGATATTTTCCTTCTTCAGTTGCCTGACACTAAAATTTTAGAACTTTTTGATTGTTTCAGGGGCACAGGCACTGCGCTCTCCCATTGCATTGTTGGAGCCTTGGCTTCTGTGCTGAGTGCATCTCTCCTGGTCTCCAGGAGCTCCCTTTTATGACTTGGTAGTCAGACACTGATGTGTCGTACCCGTGCTTGCTAAAAAAGCCTTGCGTTTTCTGAGAAAGTTCTGTGGTTTGAGAACTGAATGATATAATTGATTGTCTTGCTTCAGTGGTTTAGGGGAGCCTCTGAGGATGTCTTTCTTGTTACTTCTGCTTAAATGAGATGGCAGAGTTGTACCCCATTTTCTTCTTTTTTTTTTTTTTTTTTTTTTTTTTTTTTTTTAATTGACATATGTCTTTAAACCTAGCTTCCCTTCCAGCTGGCCATTTTACCCATTCACTGAGCAGGCATACAGATGTACTTGAAAATACCGTAGAGACAAGACTCTTAAAAATCCGTGTATATATTTTTGCCTCTTAACAGATAATCAGAACTGTTATCCTAAGAAATGTACTGACTGTTACTCTTAAGATGCAGATTTTTGTTACACTGAATGAGATCTGTTAGCTGTCATGGAAGGTGGGAATCTGTCTTCCTTATTGCTCGCTGGCTGCATGTCCCCTCCAGCTCCTTGCCATCGCATCTAGGCGTGCTGTGACTGTTTTATTTAGAACAGCTTATTTGTCCAGCAGATAACTGATCCACTCCAAGTAATGATTAATTTTCTGACACTGATCTGAATTCTGGGCAGTCACACGAGGTAGCAGAGAGCATCATGTGGCTGGAATGGGGCAGAACCTGTAGCAAGCATAACTGCAGCCAGGACTGAAGGATTCTTTGCATCTGGAAGAGCTGCATTTTCTGGAAAGCACTGAATTTGTCTGGGTGTCCAAAATATGCATCTTTGCATCTCAGTAGGTTTGAGATACACTTGACATTCACTTGGTTGCATTGAATGTCAATGGGGGTAGCTACATCTGTGTAACGTTTTTCATCCTAATTTATTAATAGGCATTTTCTCCCATAAATCCACAATAAGAGCTTCTGTTAGGCAATAACTATGGTCCAGGGTCACCTCGGAAATACATTAGCCTTGTAATTGTTTGTCTTAGAGACATGTTCAGGGGAGGAAACTTCCCAGAACAAATCAATAAGTTGCAATATGCCTAACAGTGTAAAACGAAACAAACCAACCCCACAACAAAAAAAAAATAGTCATCGAACACCAAAAATCCCTAGGCAATTTTGCTCTTACAGTTATATTGTTATTACTGTGAAATTAGCATAGGTGAATGCATTTTTTTTTTTTTATGACAAAGGCTACACTCCCTATATATAGATTTGTAAATGTAAATTATGCTTTTTATATTCTTCCTTTCGGTACAAGCATATGGTGATGGAGATCTGGTTATACTGCGTACATACATCAAAAAGAGGGCTTATGTAGCTATGTTGTTAACAAACAAATAATAAACTTCTGTGGAATGTTCCTTACTTCTGAAAAAGCAATGATGGAAAGCGAGCATCTGTGCTGGCATTGCTCCTTTGATCACAAGGTGATTGTTGCTGTGCAAATAGGTAAATGAAGGTTGTGTGGGGTTAGCAAACATGGCAGTGGAATATGTGAATGACTAAACCAGCACTGGCCCACACTGTCCTTCGCCTGTCATATCCTGTTTGTGAACAGCAGCCTAAACATTGAGATCCAGCAAGAGAAGAAGGAATTTCAAATCCATATTCAAACCAAACCCTGCTGCCTGAGAGTTGGAAGAGAAATGCCGATGCTAACGTGATAATTTGCCGACAGTTCTTTTTGTTGTGGTTGTACTAGCTGCCTCAAGTCAGGGACAGTAAAGTACTGGTCCTGGTGTGGTGCTCCAGTGTGGGAAGTGTCCACATCGCCTCATGAGTATCAGCCTGCTGCCTCATGGTCATCTGGGACTAGCTTCAACACCATAATTCCAAAGACTAGTGTTGTAAGGGAATATTACTGTTTTTTTTTTTTTTTTATTTAAACAGAAATTGGGCTTTTGATATATTTATAGTAATTCATCACTGAAATAATTTACCTGCGTAAGGTAAACTGTGTGTTATATTCAGTTACTTGGTTAAAGATTATACATTTGCTCTAAAGAGATGCTCTTCAGTCATTGCTGAATTACAAGAACTGCTCAGTGAGGTTCTGTGGCCTGTGTTACAAAGCAGGTTACACAGAATGGCAATAACTGAAATTATATTTAACTCTGCATTCTATGTACTAAGACATCTCCTAAGAAACTTTACAGTTAATACTGCATCCTTCTAAACCGTAATGTAAATATCTGAAACATTTCATTGTGTAGTTTTGTATGCACATTCAGTGCAGTGGCACAGCTAGGTGTTTTTATACAGGGCATGCAGCCTAAGCATCCTCTAATTAAAACAAAACAAAACAAAAAAAGTTAGGGAAGTTTTTCTTAAGGAATCAACAGTTTGCAGATACTTATTTGTGTTTTTTTTTTTTTTTTTTAATTATTAATACTCATGCTTCTACATGTAGTATTAACAAGAAAATTTGGTTGTGGGGCAACTGAAAAATATAATAATAGAAAAGTCACGATTCCCTCAACTTCCCATGTCTGTGTTGCTGTTGTTTTCCAGGGAAACTGGTAGTCTCAGCTCTTCTGGATTTAATGCCTATTGAAGGCCTGCCAGTAGTTTTACAGAGAGTGAATCTGATGATTCACATTATCCCATCCTGTCCTGTGTTTCCCAGAGTTTTCAATAAATCATTTGTTACAGTTGTACTATCCTGTATTGTGGTTGTTTGGAGAAGTGTGGTATGGAGTTGTAAGTGGTTGTTCAGTGCTTCTTTTAGATCCCACTGTCTACATGCTCCAAATCTTAATGGGCAGATTTCAATGGAAAGAAAGTAAAGAACAAAGTTGAAACTGATCCAACATGTCTGAAAGTAGCTTTTCTTACCAATTAGTTAAATAACATCGCTGTTCAGTTTCTTGGGTGTTTTAAGGTCTAGAAACAAGTGTTGCATTTCCATTGGGTAACTGAGTGTTTTCTTTCACTGCTACTAGAATAAATATTCTATTGCTGGAAGACTGTGAGTTACAAAGTATTCCTATGTTTGTTTGCTGTAGAAGTGAATAAAAGCAATTAATTTCGGGAAATATATGGCAAAGAGAGAAAGGAATAAAGAGATGTTTCTCTAGCACACAGTTTTGTTTGGTGGGTGTTTTAGGAACCTTTTGGTGCAGATGGGCTATAGGGGATTGAGTCACAGCTTTACAGGTAATACAGTTAATCAGAATTTATCCTACTGCTATCACCTCACTATATGGCTTTCAGTGGGAGTCTGCCCAAAGGATCGGTTTCTTTGGGATAGTGTCAGTGAGACATGTACAGCTCGGCCTGACCGAACGGGGCACGTCTCAGCTGATCTCCGCAGGTCTGTGTCCAGAGCCAGGCTGACCAACGGGGAGCACGTCAGCCAGAGGAAGTTTCTCATTTGTGTTTTTTTCAGGGTTTTGCCCAGGGTGGAAGCTCAAAGAGAAGAGACATTTCTTACAGTGTTTGTGGGTTAATGTGGAGGCAGTGCCATTAAGGCAGAGCCTCCCAGTTCACAGTTGTGTTGTTGTTGAACCAGCCTCAAAGGTTCAGAAAACAGATCTGTCATTCACTCTCATAGACCACTATCTCCATTTCAATGCAGTTTTATTTGGTTAATATTGTTGCCTAGCAAATATAATTACTTTCTGCACTCAGAAACCAGTATGGTGTCTTGTGTTGTAGCTGAATACCAATTCCTCTCTTTTGCAGTCCACCCACATTGCTCGAGCCAGCTTCCAGGTCGATGCTTTTGGGTCATCCTTCATCCTGGACGTAACTCTAAACCAGTAAGTAATGACTGTATCTTACTCTGCGGTCGTTCAAGACCTGGTGCCAGTGAAATGTCAGTTTTCTACAGAGGCTTTGGAGGCCAAATGCTGTATTTAAGTATCGAGTTAATTTGTAGTAACATATTTTAAGTTCTTTTATTATTTTCTCAAGTACCATTGTAGACTTTGATGTTCCCACTGTTACTATGTACTAGCTATTGCAGTGTAACTAACATTTGAGTTGTGTAATTTCATTTGCAGTCTTCCAGTTTACCATAAAGGCAAAAGACTGTGTTCATGCAGAGCGTCGACGGGTATTAAAACATGGAGTTGCTGGTAGCTGTTAGCATTTTAATAACCAAGTGTAAAGTATTGGAGATGCAGCAATTACGCTACAGCTAACCCTCAGAAAGGAACAGGATGGGTGGTGGTGAACAAAGTTTCTCCAGATGGATTTACAGACTTCTGGGAACAGAGAGGCATTATAAGGCAGTGACACACTGTGAACTTCAGACTGCGAGGAAAGACTGAGCAATAGGAAGCTTAAAATGAAATCTGTATTTAGCTCTGGATAACAAGTTTTCAAAGTAGCCTTCTAGCACATCAGTTTTAAAACAGGAGTTGCTTTTCTTTTCTCCTCCAAAGTGAAACCGAACAAGTAATATATTAAATGGAAATGCTTGGTTAAGTAATTCAGCTCTTAGTAATTGCACATAAAGTTGTATGGTTCAGTATAAGAGGCAGACTGCTTAACTGCTACAAGTTAAGATGAACTGTTCAGGCCGCAACAGGACCCACTTTTAAATCAGGTATTATTATTATTATTATTATTTTTTCACCTGTAAACACATTTTAACAGTGGCAATCTCTTTATGTGTGCTGGCATGGGCTGAATGTGAATGTGAATACTGGTGGGCTGCAGGGGGGAGAGACGTCGCACTGCTAGAAGGGGAGGGAAAGAGAATTATTTAGAAGGATGATTGTTACAACAAATGCATTTTAACAGGAAATTCTTCCTCTGGAAATCCTTTGAGAAGCACCAAGACCATAACACTGAAGTGTTTGTTGGAAATAGTAATTTTGTGTGCAAAATTTTGTATACTCTTATACACTACAAGGAGTAGGTTGCACAAACCTGGTTTGTTTCTTTGGTTGGCAAGTTAGTGCCGTGATCACAGTTAGTTTCTGAAAGGTCAGGATTTTCCTTGCAGTATGAATTTGAGGTCATCACAGTAAAAATTAATACATTTACTAGAGGTATATGAAAAGACCTCTAGTAAAGTTTGGGATGTGATTTTTATGAACTTCAGTAGTTCCTTTTGGGTGGATTTTTTGTTTATATGCATGTACGTGTGCACATACATAAATATGTATATGGGTTTGTGCCTTTAAAATTTAATTTTTGAGGTAGATTCTATTTTTATGTCATTTTCCTTTTGTCTTCAATGACATTAGGCCAGTATTTGTGTAACTGAGACTGTTAAAACCTGCCTTTATTGTTCTTAAGAGTACCAGAATCCAACTTAAATATGAACTTTTCCTGAGAAACAAGGCTTTTTATAATGTGAAAAAAATCCTATCACAAAGTGAAAACAAGAAGGCTACAAGGCAATTAAGATGTTTGGCTTCCATTCTGACATTTAAATCAACATTTAAATTGCTTCTGAAATAGCATTTGCAGATCATCAAATAAAAAGAGGGCCAAGAATACCAAAGCAACATTTAAAATGTATTCTTAATTATTATTCCTGTGAACAAATCTGTTTTATTCTGAAGACTGTATATATTTTTATTCTCTTGTAATGCTTACTCTTTCTGTTATGTTCTGTGTGTTTTTTTTAAGGGTCCTGAGAGAAAAACACTACTTTTTTTGAGGAGTGGTTTTCAAATTTGGCCCACAATAGTTTTGTAATTGAAAAGTAGTTGAGTGTTCAAAAGGAGCTAGACTCAAGATTTTAGTTTTCCTGTGGAAAAAATATTGGCTTAGTGTTTGTAACCAAACCTCTGCTGATACCAAAAACATGTTGAAGCTGTCCTCTGTGGTTGAGGCTGGCAGAAATTTTTACGATCTCCTACTTTTCTGTCTTCCCCCACTGCCTGACATCCTCTGCTTTATCTCCTCACCAGAGGAAATGCTAATATAGAATTTGTGTGTTGGTTGAAGCAGCTTTCCTTTCCTTGTCCCTTCCTCTCCTTCTACTCCTGACATTGTTCTGTAACGAAAGGCTAGTCTCTGCAGCGAGTAAAGCTGGGGAGACACAGCAGAGTGATAAAAGGCATCACTTACACTGGCATTTTAGCCAGCAGAAAACTGAGGCCCAGGATGGGAGTGTTCAGCCAGTCCTGTGTGCAAGAGGAAGAAAAAACATTTTCCAACTGGCATTGCAGTATGGCAGTTTAATTTAACACAGAAGTCTACGTGCTTTCTTCTTACTCATTTTGGAGCTCAACCAGTTTTAAATGTGTATTTGTTGCACTGAAACGTTACCTTAATTAGTAAGAAAAACCACTCTACTACTACTACTATTACTGTTAAAAAACTGATGATTACAATGTATTGTCCATTTTTGCAATGGTGGTATTTTTTCCACATGTATCATCCTTCTTTCCCTCTGTTTTCTTTCCCTGAGTTGTTATAGTCTCTGTATAATAAGCTTTTTTCAAGATAGTGTTTCTTTCTCAACTTCCTTTGCCTGTTCAACTGGCTGAAGTATTTACAAAGGAGCTTTCAGATCAAATCAGCGGTATGTTTAAAAGGTTCAGTCCCTTAGGCAAAGGTTAGGAATGCATTAGTTGCACCATGTTTCTGTGAATCTATTGCCTCAGTATCCTTATGTGGTCAGAGCTGCATCTAATGGAGCTCTTTTCTGTGGCCATCATCATTAACGCGTTCAGCCTGCACCCCTGTGGGCTGTGCTGCTTGCAGGCTTCCCTCCTTCCACACACAACCAGACCTGGCCCTCCACCCAGAGCTGTGCATGGCCCACATAGCATTTGAGTGGGCTTAGTAATTTTTTTTTTTTTTTAATTTCCTTCTCCTTGATGTTTTTAATGCCACAAAGGCATCTGTGACATAGCAAATGGCTATTCCTTTTTTTCACATAGAATACTTCTTCTTCTTAAATGTAGACATGTGAGCATCTCACTCTCTTGGATTGTAGTTATGTGACCACAGAGCAGAGTTCTCCGGGAAATAGAGTGTTTCTGAAAGCACTCGGTGCTGTGAGACACCCGAATCTGTCTGAGGAGACCTAGGTCAGGGCATGGCCACCTGCTTGTGGAGTGGCGGGGACTGAGTTGCAGAGCAGCCCAAGGCAAGCAGTGATCGTGGCGGTGGTTGGGAAGGGGCACGCTGCAGGTTTGCTCATCAGAAGAACTGTGGTGCCTGTGCTTGTCGGGAGTGTGAACAGGCCCTGGCACAGGGTGACCATCCCAGGTCTGCTTTGTGGTGACAACACCAGACAAAAAAGAAGGCCATGGTCCTTTCCTGCCGCATGCTCCTTAATTTGAGGGCTCCTGTGTCTTCTGTCATGGACATGGGCAGAGAGTATTTTCCTGAGCTTGAGTTGAGGTCGCTTAGGAGGCTTAGGATGGGCATCAGGTGCTCTGCCGAGGGGACCTGTGGCCTTCAGAGAGCTGCCTGGAGCATGCAGCTGCCCACGTGTGCCTCTGCTGCTCATGGAGCGGCAACCTCTCTGATGGTGGCTTTCTTTTTGTGAGGGCAAACACTGAGAGCATGAGGTTCTCAGGTTCATGGTGATGGGAAGTGCTCTGAAGGATCATGAGCATCAATAAGAATTGCAAGCTCATATTCAGCACTTCAGCACAGCTCTGTCCTCTCTTCTGATGCTCACTTATCCTAGTAGAATGCAATCGCCTCCTGCTTTCTCTTCTTACAACACAAATGTAATTCTTCCAATACACATGCTAGTGGAAAATAATCTGTAAAGAAGTGGACTGGGCAAGATGAGTGGCACCACCACCCTCTGTAGGGAATGCACGTGCTTTTCTGTTCCCTGCAGCCCAGAGGAGCACCAACAATGCACAGAAGTCCATAGTCATGATAAACAGTGGCATCCAGAAGGCTGACAGATCTCAGATGAGGTGAATTGTCCAAAACCTGCAATCACTGTCTTTGTAAGTGGAAAATAAATGCTTTTTTCTCTTAGCTTATCAAAAGGTAGGCAGAACCAAAGAAGGTCCTTCAGAAACTACTGATCGATATTTCATATATTTAAGTCTTCAGTTAAATTATTTCTGTTAATGGTACCAGAAGGTTCTTGGCATTGCAGGAATTAATTGTTCTGCCTTGCCATTGAATGCTTTTTGCAGCTTCTCCTGAGAAGGATATGACTTGCTTCATTCCTTGTGGGAAATTTTTATTAGGAGTTTTGTAAACCTGAAAATATCAGATCATAGACTTCATCAAAAAATCTCCAAAACAGAAGCAAAATAAAAGGCAGCTTGACAGACAAGTGCCAGCTTTTTCATGAGACAGACTGCTGAAACCTTGCCTGTAATTTTTCTTGGCAAATGGTCTCTAACACTAATAGCAATGTGTCATGTCAGCTGTAAATGAAAAACATATTCCTAAATTTGCTCTAAATCACAAACATTTGGCTATGTGGGATTCAAAAGGTTTAGCTTCCTGACACAATTTTAGAAATGCAGTTGCACCATTTCCGACTCTTACGACATTTCTGGTAAGTCTTTCTCCTGGCTTCCCCCCACGAGTCTTGTGCTCCTCTGATCACCTGTTTTTCTTGCAGTGGAGGCAGGTGACTGTTTGGTTAACGGGATGTGGTAAGTGATGGCTGGATCAAACATGAGGAGGAGCAGATCATCCTTTAAGCTGTTTTGGATCTCCCTAAAGTCCAGCCCAACCTTTATTAGTTATTTTAAAGAGTGTCTTTGCTACACACAGTCCCAGCTGTGCTCACTCGCAGCTGGAATTTATTAGGATCTAGGGAATTTAAACTAGGTTCACTTTTCTTGTTCATACCTTGTGTGTGCAAGCGGAGGAGACCTGCTTTGGTGTGATCACATTTCGCTAATTGACTCTTATTTAAAAGCATTATTTTAAATTTTTGCATCACATGAATGTGCCCTGAAAATGTACAATGCAGACCAGGTTCAGGTCTTCTGAATGAGGTACTGATTGGTGTTCTGCAGTATTTCTGATTTTTGTTTGACTTGTGATTTGAGTGACTTTTATCTTGTGCTGTGTGGCCAGAACGCCAGCTGTCCAGGCAGGATTGTTCTTTCACAATCCTGTTTTGAAAAGTCATTTGTCTTTCCCTCAGTTTATGGTGGAAAAATTAGTATGGTCATATTTAAAAACTTAAGGAACACTTTCTCCCTGATCTTCTTCAGTTCCAAATGTTGATTTTGTTCCCTGTGAGACAGTTATTCTGCATTGCCATTTGTGCTAGCGTGTTTTTCTCATACATGTTTTGTATAAATTATATTTCAATGGCTCTACAGAGTCCAATTTTGTTTAGGCTGAAAGGCAAGGAAAGATAAGACCAAATTCTAAGTGTATTCTCAGGCTAGAGAGAATGACTGTGATTATGCAGTTAGATCTATACAGCATCTAATTTTAGGGTTCCAGCCTTTTTTTTCCCCCTTTTTTTTTTTTTTTTTAAGTAGCATAGGAATGAAGAATTTGACAAAATATTTGTTTTAATAGTTCATTACTCCCAGTGATAAAGCTTTGCACTGTATTTTTGGACTGAAAAAGCCCTGTAGCATTGAATTTTCCTCCCACTGTGGTGCCTGTAGCATATGAGACTTCTTTTTGTTACAGTAAATAGGTTGAGCTCCTGCATATTTGAGAGAAAGACATCTTTCAAGTCCTTTAATCATTTCTGTGCCTCTTCCATGACCTCTCCAGTTTATCGGTGTCCTTGGTGAGTGGTAGACTCAGTACTCCTTTTTGGCAGTGTCACATAGGAAGGTAGCACAACCCTCTCATTTCTAATTGATAGACCTTTGTATTCACATAGTAAACACACAGATTGTTTTTACTTCTGTGCCAGCCTGGGAAGTCCCAATCAATTGCTTATTCACATAGCTCCCCAGATTTTCCCAATTCTTTTTCTTTTTCTTTCCTTTTTCTTTTCTTCTTCCTTTTTCAGCTTTCTGCTTCCAAACTTAGAATTCATTGTTTGGTAAATATGGGCTCTATTCTCTGATATTACTGTATGAGCATTTTTACTATTATTGAATTCATAATCCTGTGTAACAAATTATATGTTCTTTACAATAGTGACAAAATATCAGATTATGGTGACAAGAAGAAATTTCCATAACTATGCTGAATATAAGTAATTTCATTACCTTCCTATAGTTTGTTCTCTACAATATTCCATTATGCTTGAGTTCTTTTGCTTAAATTGCTTCTGAAAACTCTTTCGTATTTTTTTAATATTATAAATTAAAGATATTTTAGTTATGAGTATTTGCCTTGTTATTGTCAAGATACATTTTTTTTTTTTCCCTCATTCTCTGCCTCTGGATGTTTGGAGGTATACGTAGGGCACGTGAGTCCACTACTAATTTGCTTTTTCAGAGTTATCCCAAAAGAAGTTGCGATTAGAAATCGGGACAAAAGGGTTTTTCCATGGGTGGATCCTGAATGCTGCACAAATGTATCAAAGACTTTGCAATGACATAAGGTATAGATGTGAAGCACTTGCAGTTTCAATTTTATAGTTTTATGATTTCTTTCTGTTGGAGGAGCAGTACAGTCACTATTTCTTTTTAATGGCAGACTTAAAATTTTATTTTCTTGGATGTTAATGCAAAACCACAATGTAGCCCTCAGGGAAGGGAGAACAGGAGAGAAGTGTATACATGTAACAAAGTGTGTGTATTTATAGTGTTTGGATTTGTGTTGTGTTGAGTGAGAAGCAAAGCCTCTAGTTCACTGATTTACATTTATTCTGTCACCGTGATGTCATTGCCAATAGTACTCTGAGATCACTCTCTGACATGAATGTGGATGCCTTCTTTGGCCTTGAGGATGTGTAGATATATTCTCAGCGGTTTTGTAGCTAGTGAACAATAATCTTGAAAACCTAGGTTTGCTACAGAGAATAAATTTTGGGAATGATTTTAGCAGAGCAGGGATTCAGTCAATGTGATGCATCTATCTTTCAGAACAATTTTTGATTTAGTATTTTGCTATTGGTATAGGCTATTGGTAAAGGCTGCTGGAATCAACAGAGGTTTGCTACTGCCTTCAGCTGAATTGGGATTTGGAAAATTTGACTGGTGCCTGTGAAATGCTTACAAGGGCTTATTTGGCATCCTGGTTAATATGAAAACACAAAAATGTAATTTGTTTCATTCATCTATTGCTTCCAAGTGCATCTCTGGAAAGTAGTTCTGAGCACCTGTGAGAGAATTCCTGATGTTTCTGAAATACCACTTAAAGCTCAATGGTTGGTGACTTCTAAGAAAAACAGTATTAAAAAAAAGTTTGTTATGCATCACCTCTTAGGTACTTTCCTAGCCCATTAAAAAGAGTTTCTGAAGAGGTCCTTTGTTTTCCTCTCAATAAGTGTGATAAGGAGTATTTTACAGCTTTAAAGTAATTGCATATATTTGAAGCAATATTTGTTGGTTTATAGTAGGGTCATTAAAAGATACAGGATTATCAGCACTGAGTATATATTACTGTGTATTTGTGAGTGTGTGTGTGTGTAGAAAGAAAATGATTAATTATTATGGAGATATATTATTATTCTATTACTATAAAAATTTTATTTCTTGATACTCCTTAGATTACCAGGTAGTTTACGAGCTATATATTGTACACACACATATATACACAGCTACCTCATATGTACAGATCAGTCATGCTATATTTAGCACTTTCTGTGAAGTAAAATCGTTTAAGCTATGGAGAGAATCAAATCACTTTCACATGTTTCATTGTCTATGGATTTATCCTGGAAGTGCTGAGTATCTCCAAGTGGCAGTAACTTTGTCAGTTAAACAACCTCTTGCCATTATGAAATCTTGTAAAAGAAAACTTAATTTTATTTTGGATTTAGCCTTTATAAAGTGACTTTTATCACCAAAGTATTTCTGGATTTACTGTTTAAATGGAATCATGCTAATATTAGTTTAGGCACCAGAGTTTTTACTTGAATGTTCAGATTATATATACATTACTGCCACTACTGTAAATAATAAAAAACAAAACATTGACCTTTCCAACTGTTTCTTTTATTTATATATTTATTTATTTTGCTTAACAGGTGGAAGAAGGTTTGTTTACAAAAGCAAGTCTTTTATTCCCACAGCCAGACGAGTTGATCTCATAAATATTATTATCTTTTATTTACTTTATGTCTCTTAGATTCTCAGACTATTGTGGCTACAGTGCTATTACTGTCCTATAAATTGTTATGGTCGGAGTAAGACACATAGAGGTGGTGATAAAAACAAAACTGCAGGAACTGCAATGTGAATAGCAGGTATTTTCTGTGCTGTCATTTATGGCATCTCCTCTGTGAGTCAGCAGCCTTCCTGCTGATACAGTTCCCTTCATATGCATCTCCTCGTGTTGCCCAGCCCTCTGTCCTGTTTTTTCCTTTCTCCTTGAGAACTGCTTTGACATTGTGACCTTTTGTGTGTGCGCATTAAAAATAGCACCAATAGAAATAGTGAAAGTGCTGCAGACCTTTTAGCTTGAGGCTCAAACAGTAGCCTCAGCTAAGCAGTGAAATGCATTGAAATCCCCATTTCTCGACAAGGAAGCAACTGATGCACAGAGCCAGGAATAAGGATATGGAGAATGAAAATAGAAATTATTAGCCTTTCCAGAGGGAACTGGAGGACCTAAAGGATGTCAGTGTACAAAAGCTAATAAGAAAAATAAGAAATTCAACTCTCTTCCACTCGGGACAGTGGTTCTGCGTAAGAAATGTGTTTTTAGTTCAGAGGCTGAGTCAACTGGCAGTATTAGAAAGATATTTTGTTAACATGTGGTACATCTTACCAGGCTATGGTTCTATTGGGTTTGTGCACACAAGCTGTCAGAACAGTGGATTCTGTGGCTTTCTTTGTGGTTCTTGTTGCAGAGAGAAAGCACTACCCATGAAGTCTATGGCCATTTGTTTCTGTGGCTGTGTGAAATTTATATTGCGTTTTTAACGTGTTCTGCTAGTAAGTTTCAAAACCAGTGTGCTGGAGTTGACTTGCACAGTGGCTGGAAACAGGCTCCTTTTGGCAGGCTTTCTGGGCAATTAGTTTTTAATGTAATTGCATTCATTTGGTTGGGACCCGCTTGGAAGTAGAACCTCATTTACAGAGGATTGTGTCATCTCAGTTAATGTGGAAAGTTTGTTTCCCTGAAGAAAGCAACAAACTAAATAAATTCTCCACTTTCAATTGAAAGGGTCTGTGGGCATCCCCTCCACCTTGGGATGCTTCTCTTCTCTTTCAGAACATGCACAAAGATCAGGTTTTGAACCCTGAAGCACCCGTTAGCACATGCAGGTCTGGTAGGACACTGGTGATGTTGCCCGTGGCCCTGTGTCCTGTTTGTCAGAGGTGCTGCGCTGGGAAGCCAGGCACCCCCCTCACCCTTTGGGTTTATGTCCTGTCCCGCCAGTCCCACCTTGCCTTTGGTCAGGAGTCTCCTTGTAGATAACCTAAGGGTGGTTTTGCTCTGTTGAGTAAGGTCAGAATTGGCTTGGCCATAACTTGATCTTCATTCAACTCCAGCAGCTGCACTCTTTTGATACTTTCCAGGCCTTCAGACTGCGCAGTCTGGGATTCTGTGTTACTGTAGTGCTTCTGTACTGCCCCATCTGATGCCCTGTTTTTTTTTTTTTCAATTATATGATAATCAAATTTTCCTTCTAAATAATCTTATTCAAACAGAACTCAGTATGTCTCTAAAATTCTTCAAACACTTAATTGCTTCCTATTTAGTTTTACTTCTTTATTGTCCAAGTTCCATTATGAAATAGAATCATAGAATCATAGAATGGTGTGGGTTGGAAGGGACCTTACAGATCATCTGGTCATGCCATGGGCAGGGACACCTCCCACTAGCCCAGGTTGCTCAGAGCCCCATCCAGCCTGGCCTTGAACACTGCCAGGGAGGGGGCATCCACAGCCTCTCTGGGCAACCTGTGCCAGTGTCTCACCACCCTCACAGGAAAGAATTCCTTCCTAATATCTAGCTTAAATCTCCCCTCTTCCAGTTTGTGGCCATTACTCCTTCTCCTGTTGCTCCATGCCCTTCTAAAGAGCCCCTCCCCAGCTCTCCTGTAGGCCCCCTTCAGGTACTGGCAGGCCGCTATCAAGTCCCCCTGGAACCTTTTCTCCAGGCTGAACAACCCCAACTCTCTCAGCCTGCCTTCACAGGGGAGGTGCTCCAGTCCTCTGATCATCTTCGTGGCCCTCCTCTGGACCCCCTCCAACAGCTTGATGTCCTTCTTGCGTTGGGGGCCCCAGAACTGGACACAGTGTTCCAGTTGGGGTCTCATGACAGCAGAGTAGAGGGGCAGGATCACCTCCCTCACCCTGTTGGCCACGCTTCTCTTGATGCAGCCCAGGATGTGGCTGACCTTGTGGGCTGCAAGTGCACGCTGTTGGCTCATGTTGAGTTTTGCATCAACCGACACCCCCAAATCCTTCTCCTCAGAGCTGCTCTCCAGCCATTCTCCGCCCAACCTGTATTTGTGCTTGGGATTGCCTCAACCCAGGTGGAGGACCCTACACTTGGCCTTGTTGAACTTCACGAGGTTGGCATTGGCCCATCTCTCCAGCCTGGCCAGGTCCCTCTGGATGGCATCCCTTCCCTCTAGCATGTCAACAGCACCACACAGCTTGGTGTTGTCCACAAACTTGCTGAGGGTGCACTCAATCCCACTGTCGATGTCGCCAGCAAGGGTGTTAAACAGCACTGGTCCCAGTACTGATCCCTGTGGGATGCCACTCGTCACCAGTCTCCATTTCAACATTGAGCCGTTGCCCATGACTCTCTGTGTGTGACCATCCAGCCAGTTCCTTATCCAGCAAGTGGTCTGTCCATCAAACTGGTGCTTTTCCAATTTAGCGACCAGGATGTCATGCGGGACAGTGTCGAACACTTTGCACAAGTCCGGGAAGATGATGTCAGTTGCTTTCCCCTTATCCACTGATGCTGTTACTCCATCATAAAAGGCCACCAAGTTTGTCAGGCACAATTTGTTCTGGGTGAAGTCATGCTGGTTGCCACCAATCACCTCATCTTCATTTTCCGTGTGCCTTAGTAGATCCTTCAGGAGGATCTGCTCCATGATCTTGCCAGGCACAGAGGTGAGACTGACTGGCCTGTAGTTTGTCGGATCTTCCTTTTCTCCCTTTTTGAAAATGGGGGTGATTTTTCCCCTTTTCCAGTCAGCGGGAACTTCACCAGACTGCCATGACCTTTCAAATATGATGGACAGTGGCTTGGCAACTTCATCCGCCAGTTCCCTCAGGACCTGCGGATGGATCCCGTCAGGTCCCATGGACTTGTGCACCTTCAGGTTCTTTAGATGGTCTCGAACTGATCTTCGCTTGCAGTGGGCGGATCTTCCTTCTCCCAGCTCACGCCTTTGCTTTCTGCAACTTGGGTGGTGTGGTTAGAGCCCTTGCCTGTGAAGACTGATGCAAAGAAGTCATTGAGCACCTCAGCTTTCTGCATATCGCTCATGACCAGGTCTCCAGTCTCCTTCCATAGAGGACCCACATCTTCCCTGGCCTTCCTCTTATCGTTGATGTACCTGCAGAAAATCTTATTCCCCTTTATGTCCCTGGCTAGACTTAATTCTGTCTGCGCTTTGGCTTTCCTAACCTGATCTCTGCTTGTCCGCACAACTTTGTATTCCTCCTGGCTAGCCTGTTCTTGTTGCCACTCCCTGTAGACTTTCTTTTTACAGCCAAGTAAGTCCAGGAGCTCTTTGTTCATCCATGGAGGCCTCCTGGCATTCTTGCCCGCCTTCCTCCTTCTTGGGATGCAGAGCTCCTGGGCTTGAAGGAGATGGTCCTTGAATATTGACCAACTCTCCTGGGCCCCTCTTTCCTCTAGGGCTTTGTCCCATGACACTCTGCTAAGCAAATCCCTGAAGAGGCCAAAGTCTGTTCTCTCAAAGTTCAGAGGAGCAAGCTTGCTGTGCACCCTCTTTGACTCCCTAAGGATGCTGAACTCTACCAGTGCGTGAGCACTGCAGCCAAGGCTACCCTTGAGCTTCACATTACTCACCAGCCCCTCCTTGTTGGTGAGAACAAGGTCCAGCATAGCACCTTTCCTTGGGGGTTCCTCTAGCATTTGAAAGAGGAAATTGTCATCAGTGCAATCAAGGAACCTCCTTGATTGATGGTGCCCTGCTGTGTTGTCCTCCCGACAGATATCAGGGAGGTTGAAGGCCCCCATGACGACCATGGCTTGTGAATGTGAAGCTGCTCCTATCTGTCTGTAGAGGGCCTCAACCACTCGGTCATCCTGATCAGGTGGCCTGTAGCAGACCCCCACTATCAGGGCCCCTTTCCCTGCCTTCCCTTTAACCCTGACCCATAAGCACTCAGGCATCTCCTCATCCATCCCCAGGTGGAGTTCCACAGACTCCAACTGGTCATTGACATAGAGGGCAACATCCCCTCCCCTTCTCCCCTGCCTNTGATCACTGCAGCCAAGGCTACCCTTGAGCTTCGCATTACTCACCAGCCCCTCCTTGTTGGTGAGAACAAGGTCCAGCATAGCACCTTTCCTTGGGGGTTCCTCTAGCATTTGAAAGAGGAAATTGTCATCAGTGCAATCAAGGAACCTCCTTGATTGATGGTGCCCTGCTGTGTTGTCCTCCCGACAGATATCAGGGAGGTTGAAGGCCCCCATGACGACCATGGCTTGTGAATGTGAAGCTGCTCCTATCTGTCTGTAGAGGGCCTCAACCACTCGGTCATCCTGATCAGGTGGCCTGTAGCAGACCCCCACTATCAGGGCCCCTTTCCCTGCCTTCCCTTTAACCCTGACCCATAAGCACTCAGGCATCTCCTCATCCATCCCCAGGTGGAGTTCCACAGACTCCAACTGGTCATTGACATAGAGGGCAACATCCCCTCCCCTTCTCCCCTGCCTGTCCTTCCTAAAGAGTTTATAACCATGTATTCCTACGTTCCAGTCTAATGACTAATGAGCCATCCCACCATGCCTCGGTGATGCCAATGGTGTCATAGCCCTGCAGACCTGCACATATGTGTAACTCATCCTGCTTGTTCCTCATACTCAATGGACTGGTGTACAGACGTGAGTGGGGCTCCCCCTGAGGCTGCTTTACGAGCTGGAGTTCCCCCATCCTGCACTTCACATGGTCTCTTCCTAGCCTGTGAACCTAGTCCAGGCCCAGGGCACCCATTACCACCAATAGCCTTGAAGTGGGATGGATTCAGGACCCCCTTCCCTGGCAACTCTAGTTTAAAGCCCTCCTGACTAGATTGGAGAGTTCTTGGGCAAGGGTGTTTTTCCCCTTCTCTGAGAGATGGACCCCATCAGCCCCCAGCAGACCAGACTTCTCAAACTGAGTCCCATGGTTTAGATAGCCAAAACCCTGCCCACGACAACACTCTGTTAACCATTCATTGATTTTCTCAATTCAACTAGCCCTTTTGCACACCTTACCCCTAACCGGGAGGACTGATGAGAAGATTACCTGTGCTCCTGAGTCCTTTGCTGCTGCTCCCAGCGCCTTGTAGTCCTTCTTGGTAGTCTTCATATTGCTCACTGCTGTGTCTGCGGTGCCCACGTGAAAATAGTAGCAGATGAATCAAGCAATGAAAGGTACCGTATTTATAGTGCTTGTTAAATAGGGCATTAAAATTTGGGTTTTACAGAAATACAGAGCAATTTGCATTGCATGAATATAATAACAAGTTGTTTAATGAAATGTACCATCAGACAATCCTGATAGAAACGCTAAGCCATTTGATTGTTTTATGGTACATTATTGAAAAGATTTAAAAAAAAATCCTTTTCAATTTCTTGTCAGGTGTTTTAACCAAGTATGGAATCTGGTTGTATTACCATATAATACAAATAAATTCATGTGGACTAGAAAAGATCCCTGTCTTAACTGACTGAAGGACTCGTTGCATGACAATAATTCTATTTCTTTAAAAAAAAAAAAAAAGTCAAGAAAATTTTAGAGAGTATTTATCATGTGTCCTCATTCTGTTCCATTTACTTTATTTCTTACATCCCAAAGGAAATAAAATGCTGTCATTTGGTGTGATAAACAGTGAGATGAAGGAAGAGAATCAGTCTGTACTTTTATTAAGGATGACCTACAAAGAGATATTTCTTCTAAATTGGGCTTCTGCCCTTTTTTTTTGAGACGTAAAAGGTGAATTGAAAGATTTTTTTTTTGTTCTTCTCTGCTTTTTTTCCAAAGAAATAAAAGCACTTAAAATCCAGCTTTTTAATAGCCAAATTTATTTTTGTTCAGTGTTGCCAACCTCATGTCAGCTCTTCTTGTTCTTGCTGGAGGCTAATGGGGAGGGTATAAATATGCAGGAATGGTTTGGGATAGGTGGGAAACCTGGAGGTGGGTGTCTCATGGGTTTTCCTTGAGTTCCTCAGCCATTTCAAAACTGTATTTCTTTGCCCTGACTTGACAGCTTCAATGGAGGTTGCTTTTGAGGATGAATACATAGTGCTCTACAAGAGATGTTTTGTAGGTCTGGTCTCTGGCTCACATACACGTATGCATATCTGTACAGTAAAGGGCTGTTCATTTTTAGGAGAAGATAATGTTCTCAGCTGTGTTTAAAACATGCATGTTTGAAAGCAGCTAGCTTTCTTTTGGCAGAAGAAAAGATCATTTATTTTTTATGGTGTAAAAAATATTTACACAATCTATAGCAAACAGTTTGCCATACCTTTCTCACCTCCTGATATAACTTTATGTGCTCACGTGAAACTTCTTTTTAATAGCAACCTTGATCCTTCTTAGGTCATTTATATAAATCATGTTTACTCATCCCCTAAAGTAAAAGCCCTCCTGAGGACATGCTTAAGATTGGCCTAAATATCAGGGATGTGAGATTTCCTTCAGAAGAACAAAACAGAAAGCATTCATGTCCGAAGGGCGTGACAGGTTGTAAGGCTCTGGTTGTGTGTTAACAAGTGTACCGTAGTGACGGTTCTGAGAGTCTAAATCATTGTAAAGATTACTTAATATATTATTTTTAAATAACAAAAAAATAATAATGTCCCCTGTTCTTTCTGAATATTGTGTATTTTTGGTATCCACTGTTCTGCCGAAGCCAGCCAGCCAGAAAAACACATCTCAAAGGTTGCCCCTCTGCAAAGCAGCTCAGTTGCAGCAGACGTGGTGCTCATTGTGCCACCACTCAGCCTCCCATTCACAGAGCCGGCAGTGGTAGGGAAATGGTAATTGTCTCTCTGCTTATTATTGATCCTGTAATGAATCATTCTTTCCATTTGGTCTGTCAAATTCAGATAGTCAATGAAGTTATGTTCAGAGAAAAAGGGGAAAAACTGGGCTTGATGTGATGTTTCTATAGTGGAGTTACTCATGTTTTCAGAGCAGATGAGTAAGGAAATTCAGATATAACTTCACCTCCTAAAGAGACAGCTATTTCTAAATGTTCCTGAGGGGGAAAAAGAACTTCCTATTATGTTGCTATGTGCTTTGGCATCACTTCTGTTTTCACTTAATTGTAAGAAACAGATTTCTCCCATTGACTTTAGAAAGTGGAATCCATCTGAAGGCATCAGATTATCAGCACATTTCTGGCCTCATCGATCATAGGGGAAGCTTCCTAGGAATTAGCCAAACAATAAATTAGATTTGTTGTACTTCACTCTGATAAATTGCATGTCAGTAAGCAGAAAATTGCAGAACATAAAGTTGCAGAGAAAATGCAAAATCAAGCTGAATGTGATACTGGAAAGAAGCTGCCAATCTAGCTAGAGAGATTAATAGAAACAGATTTCCAGTGTTAATGAAATATGTTGGCTGGAGTTTTTAATTTGTATATTCGCAGCCTTTGCTTTGGTACAAAGTGAGAGGGTTTCTTTTGTCTTTCTCATTTTGCAAGAGTTGTTAAAAGTTATATTACAATATATTTTCTGGGAGAGCTTGCTGATCCTTAGCCTGTACTTATCCATCGTCATTCTTTGATCTTCATTTCTTTTTGGTATAAGAGGATGTATTTCTCTTTTGTGCTTTGCCAGAAAATCCCTGCTAATGGATTTCTGGTGTGCTAGAAATTTTGCAATAGGAACAGATATATAGAACACTGTTCTGATGGTCTGTAAGTTTATGATGTGTTGCCACTCGAATTAGGCAGCTACACTGTAATTGAGCTTTCCTCTTCCCTTTGCCTATCTGCTCAGATAGACTGTGAAAATACAAAAGATGCAGTTCATTATTTATCATTGAATGTGCTTACTTTCCTGTTTGGTGACATGACCAAGGTTATTTTGCAGCTGTGGATCTGACACACTAGGAGCTGATACTAATGACTTTCTGCCATCCCCTTGATGGCCAGGTTCTTGCATGTGTTTTTATGGGGTTTGAGCTGTGAAAGTCATTTCAGTTCACCTTCATAGCAGAAACGAAGCACTTTAGTCCTAGACTTACAGGTCTGCTGGCTGATGCTATTTCTACACTTACCAATGAAGTCTCTTTTAAGCTACCACCACACAGGTGGTGAAGCACTGGCACAGGTTGCCCAGAGAGGTGGTGGATGCCCCGTCCCTGGAGACCTTCAAGGTCAGGCTGGACAGGGCTCTGAGCAACCTGACCCACCTGTAGGTGTCCCTGTTCACTGCAGTGGAGTTGGACTAGATGGCCTTTAAAGGTCCCCTCCAACTCGGACAATTCTGTGATTAGCCCTCAAGGAATTGCAAAGGGCACAGCACTAAACTAATGTCCTGGAGACGTTCATGCTGACAGCCGGTGACTTTGGTGTAGTGTACACTGAGCATTGAGATATTGCCTGTAACAGTGGTGGAAACAGTGGGGAAGAAAGCATATGTTCTTGTAGCTTTACTTGGTCATTAAAATTACTTAATCTTTCTGAGATTTACACTTTAAAAATTAATTTGCATTTTCAGAATGTTTTTCAAAAATCCTAGTTCTCTTGCATGTATGTACTGGCATGTAGCATAAGAGTCTCATCTTAATAATAAAATTGCTGATAAACCAGTGCATAAATATCCCAATGCCTGCTCAAGAGCTTTAAAAACAGATTTCACTGAGGTACTGTGCTATTTCTTTCAAAGTGACCTGTTAACTTCTTAAATGTAACTTTTTTTCTTTGTAAACTTCCTGTCTCTTATTTTTGGATGGACTCATTGTTAAAACATAATAATAAGAATTTGTCATTAACTCTGAAAAGTTGTATTTCATCTTCTTCCTTCCTTAAAATCTCATATAAACATTCACTGAAACAGAGTTTCCATTTAAGGATGAACAAGGGAGAGCACTGCATGTCTCCTTAACCTGCAGTGCAAGTTAATTTTGACGGACTCCAAGCACTCTTGGCTTCTGTTGAGTTTTTGGACTTTGTACAAAAAATTGTCTTCAATCAAAGAACAAAAATAAAAGCATAGGGCAACCTTTAGGTAGTCTGTTGACCTGTATTTATCTCTGAGTCACTGTGATAGCCTTAATGTTGGTCCATTCTGTAAATCTGATGGATCAGTCCAGTTTGGTTTCACTGTTAGCTAACTGTATAATTCAGCTGGAAATAGATAGAGAATGTCACAGAGAGGATTTGCACAATGTGTATTGTCTGAAAGCTCTTCACAAGTAGGACAAATATTTGTAACTTCTTTGTCCTTATTTTAAAATATCATGTACACATGCACACACATGTGCACAGAGGTCTGTTTCTGCTCTCCCTCTCGCCTTGTATGTGTGTCTGCATTTAGACTTTGAGTAATTCGTGCATGGCTCCAGCTCCTAGCAGCACTGTGGAAAGATTGTTTACAACAGAATCGTCTAGACATTGTCTGAGTGTGCAGACATTAGAGTGATACAGGTAGTGCATGTTTTGGACTTGGCTTTTCTTATGGGACATGTATTTGAATACCTACATTCTAGTACATTTCTTTTTCTGCTTACCATTTTTGTCCCATCTTCCTCCCCAAAGAAAGATTGCACAAAGGAGGCACTCTCTCACTTGAGGAGAGTGAGACATTACCTGCTTCTGTTTCTTTTGCAGATATTTCTAACGGGTGGCTGCTTCTTTCTTTTTTGAAGCAGATACTCTGCTTTTGTTTTGGTTTCAGTTTTTGCATCTTGATAATCATGCAGATAATTCCCAAGAGCAACTAACATTTCTCATGAAAACAAACATGAGAAAAACAAGGCAATTACTGCTTGGTCCTTGCCAAGCCTACCATAAGAAAAGATTTGTCTGTAACTACTTTGGTTTAATACAGTATTACTGAGTTTTTTTTTCTTTTTTTTTTTTTTTTTTTTTTTTTTTTTACAGTGCCAGCAGGAATAAGAAATCTGTTCAAAAGTGGCTATCAAAAATGTGGACTTTTTTTTTTTTTAAATTTTCATATTGAAAGCAGCCTTAAACTGTTTTCAGAACCATTTGTAAGTCATGTAAATCAGTGAGTGGACCTAATCCCTTCGCCTCTTGTTGCTGATAAAACAAATTCCTTCCTACACACACACAGGGTGAAGGAAGGCCACTGTGGTGCAACCTTATTGACAACACAGGACACAGGGAAGTAGCTGAGGAATGGGGCAAGCTCTCCATGCCATTGGCTCAGTAGCCCTTCAGTATTTCTACACACACATCTGCTTGATCTGCTTGTGAATTCAGTCAGCTTGTGGATGTATTAATACTCTTGTGTTGTGTCAGCTGTGTCACCTCAGCAGAAAAAGGAGAAGATGCTAATGGAATTGCACATGGGCTACAGCAAGCTAAATAATGCTCCTGCACTTGCACAACTGCTGCCTTTCAGTTCAGCTTTATCCAGACCTAATAGCTGGTTTTCATTTATATATTTCATATTTTCCATGTTTAGACTTGTGTATAGCATAAAATAAATGTTAGATGTCAAATTTTGTCCTTGGATGAACATTAGTAGTTCTGGTTGACTTCAGCAGGAGCTGCAGGCTAAGATCCTAAAAAAAGAACTTGGCCTTGGATCTAAAATCCCTTTTTGCTGCATCCTATATTTCAGGAATGTGTACCTCTCTGTTTTCGAAGTGCAGCAGTTACCAGCATTATTAACCAGTCTCTTTCAGTCATCCTTGGAAAAGCAAACAGAAGGAGCTACATATTTTATGGGGCTAAGAGGCCAATGTTTCAGCACCATTGAGACCTCAGTCCGTGCTTTCTCAGCCACCACCTAACCAAAGCTTTTACGGTTTTGTAAGAGTGTGTGGAAAATTAACACCCTCACCAGCTATAGAGTGATCTTAAAGACCAGCCATCTGTAGAAACTGTTACATCTGTGCTTACAGGGCTAGTGTTAAGTGTGATAATTTACGTGTTTTCTGTAATTTTTGAGCAGCATTTTAATGCATTGTTAATGTATTGGAGCTACATAGCCACATTTTCCCTGGGGTTTCTGAGTGTTGCTAACAACCTCTGCTGTGGATCACTGTTATTACTTAAGGGAAGAGACAGAGTACCAAGGTGGGGGAGGCAACTCTCAGCTCTCAGCAGCGGAGCCTGTCAGAAATTAAGAATCCTTTCTCCTCCTTGGACGATATGGCAAACAAAATTTTCCAACTCACTACAAAGGAGTCATGAGACAAAGGAGTTTGAATCAGCCAGGCAAAGAGTAGGCTGGAGTAGGGAATAACCAATATACAGAGAAACCACCTGGAGAAGCTAAAAGCTAGGTTAGGTATTTCCCAGCAGATTCTGATAATGATTTTGTGCTGTTATAAAGCAGGGTTGCCTGCTTGCTGGTAAACTGGGTATGCTGCTGTCAGTAAACTGAAACTTCGGAAAGAAACATTTCTGTGTTTTCAAAAGTTACGTTTCCCCATTTAACGTGAAGTAGAATTCCCAGTACCTAATACAGAACCTGGAACAAATTTGCCACCCCAGCTGGGGACTCTAAGCAGTTGGCTGCAGAGTTTGCCTTTCAGGCATGATGTTTGTTTAGTACAGGGATAATAATGAGATTATTTAAATATAATACTAGGGCTTGTTTTAATGGTATTTGTGAATGTCACGGTTTGTAATTTCAATGACCCTTAGTATAATCGTCTGTGAGATATTAAGGATTGTCTCTTGATAATTTATCATGGAAATATTCCTATGTTAAGAATTTTCAAATAGAGGATTTTTTTTTTTTTTGGTAAGGATCCATAGAAGCCTTGTCTCCTTCATACAGGATTGAGCAGGCCTGTCCATTCACCTTTGTATAAGGGAAATTTTCTCCCTTAATACTAATTTGATGTCTTTAGAGTTACCATTTCTGTAACCACAAAATATTATTAGAATTTTTTATTTTTAAAAAAATGCTTTTAAATGCAAAAGAAAAATGAAGCACAGAATTTAAATATGAAAAAAATTTAAATAATGGCATTGAAATAATGGCTAGCATTTATTTGCAGTGCTGTCTTAGTGTATTTTATAGGAATGCTCTGTTTCTATCTTCTCTCAACAAGAATGTTGTTCCTCAAATCTCAGAACAAAGGAACTTTTAATGTTCCTTTTCAGTGTCTCCACTGCAGAGATCATTATCAACAGTACCTTCTTCAACTTGAGCAACCCAAAAATCAATTTGCAGGTACCACGTGGTATCTGCTGCACTAAAGGGCTATGGCACTCTGTGGAGACATTACTTCTGTACCATTCTGCTAAAATACTGCAGATCGTGTTTTTGTATTCAAAAAGCAGAGATTTCAAGGTGACCTTATAAGTATATTTGTATACAAACATTGCTTTTTTCTACTCTTTGTGTCCTTAGCAGCTGTTTAGGTTAGAAGCCCCAAGGCTTTTTCACTGCATACTGTTGCGCTGACTTGCACTACTTGGGGGCTGCTTCTGTACCAAGGGGGATGACTGTATAGCAAGGTGATGACTTAAATAATGAATCATCCATCACTTCACGGTTGAAGGCTGGTGTTAGGACTCTCCTCAGCACAGAAACACTGTCATTATCTTAGCAACAGCCCCAGCAGTGTGACCCTCACCATCCTCTCAAACTGTTATATGACAGTTGTTTGTTGTATTTATTTTTGCTGGTATTTTAGGGTTATCCAGTAGGATGCATTTGAGTCCAAGTTTTAAGAACACCAGCGTGAACTGCCCTTTCCCCTTCCATGACGTTTGCCAGCCTTTTCCTTCTCCCTCTTCAACTCCCTTCCCTCTTGTGTGTTAAAAGCTACTGCTGCCAAGATAAACATACATGGTCCTACCCAAAATGGGCTGCTCTGGAGTTCTCCTGCCAGGACCTGGCATATGAACTTGCTGGCTTATGAAGCACTCTTGTATTCTGGATTTCAGCTCTGTGCATGTGTTTTGCATCAGATATGGGCATCATCGTTGTTTGTGGGGTGCTCACTTGTGCGCATGCACTTGTAACAATGGATTATGTACCTTATCCTGCTTTATGAGACTGAGTGGGTAGCTTTCTATTCAACATGTTTTACTTATGATAGAAAATTCCTTTCAAGATATCTATCTATCTGTCTATCTATATATATCTTGGTTGACACTCAGAGCTGTGGGGCTTGTTCACCCTAGTCAGTCTGTGTTTTTTCAGCTCAGGAAGTCTGTTTTTGGCTTAACGTGAGTGATACTTCTGCTGGCAGTGGGAGTCAAAACTCTGCCCCCCCTAGTCATTTCTCAGGTTTTCTGTCCCTGCATGTGGGTCTTCTGTTATGGAATCAAATGAGAACACCAGAACGACATGTTCCCAGAAAATCAGAAATATCCAACCCATCTGAAAAGTTCTCCCCCAAATAAAGCTGTGTCCTGGGAATCCATTTCAACCTTGCAAGAGAACCAGAGTTGAACCTATGTTCTTTGGTGGTGATGTGGGTATTAGGATGCAGAGGCAGTAATAAGTTTGGGGAAGTTTTATGTTGCCATACCGTTGAAGCCCCTGGCTGCATCCTGTAGAGACTGCTGAGACTCGTTTGAACCAGGGGAAATGAACCTGCTCGAGCACATCCAGCCTCTTTGCCTTTCTGCTTCAGGCTAGCACAAAACTGTGCAAAACTCAACTTGCTTTTCCCAGCTTGATTTGTTGGTGTCACATCTCCACTGTCATCAGTTTTAACTTTCAGAAATACATTCCAGACCTGGGTTTCAGTGTGTGGTAGGTCTTTGCTCAGGCAGCAAACTCTGGATACTCTTATATGGGTTAAAGAAACAAATGTAGAGCTGAGAATCTGAGTGGTAACAAGTCGTCTTTTACCTTCCAGTCAAATTATCCTTTAACAGCTCATTTCAAATAGTAGTATGGCTAAAACTGATACATGGAAATGATGTCACATCTACTCCCGTCTCTGAGTTATGGTCACCCATCCATGGTCACCACATGTCCTCGCTCAGTGTCGTGGGGTCTTTGTCAGGAGTTTGATGTTGAAGGTGGTGGTTTCATTCTCAGCAGTCTTGGGTCCATTTGAGATTAATATTATGCACTGGTCAGCTTGCTGTAAGAGCTAAAACAAGTTAAAGCGAGTTTAAGGCCAGACAAGAGGAGGCCAGCCAAAGTCTGGCACATGGAGAGGCCTTGCAGGATGCCGGTTGTGCAGGGCCTGTGGCCTCTTGCTAGAAATGGCCATGCACTGGCTAGTTGCCCGTACAGGTATTATGTGTTGCTCTATACCTGGAAGAAGGACTACCTATCTCATGTTGAGTTTTGAAGTAGGTAGACAACCTGTGGTATTTTTAACTTTTTTTTTCCCTCCTTTCTTCCTTCCTTGGGAGCAAACATTCACAGACACTGTGTAATGGTACTGTCTAAAAAATCTGGAAAAATGTTTAGGACTGGAATCAACATGTGTATGCTAGAGCTAGTTTTTCTTGCAGTGTGAAACAGAATCTTCTAGTTCTGATGCGCACATAGTCTTTACATGAGGATTGCTTTTTCCTTGTATTGGAGCTCAGCACCACTGCTTTCATAAACAGGAGGTTGTTAAGTACTTCCAGGCCTGTGCTTTCCTGGACTTGAAGTTACAGATGAAATAAGGAGTCAGGATCATTGCTGATTTTAGATTGGCCTTGGATACTTCTAATTCCTTTCTGCTGTTATGAGCTTTAACATACTAAAGACTGTAAGGTCCTCACCTGATAGGTGAACAAAGATCATGGGGGCTGAACACAGAATCTCCAAAACCAAAGAGTTTAGCTGTATGTATCCCAGGACCTATCATGGTAGTAATTTGTTGTTTGAGCAGTGCATGGAGACTTGCATGCACCCTCAGGAGTGAGCTATCTTCAGATGCTTTGATGGTGAAAATGAGTGGGCATATGTCAAAGGCAGCTACTAATTGAAATGAAAACGGGAGAAGGCTGTGATGTCTTGCATGCTGAAACATTCTGTGAGGCAAACGCCGTGGCTTTCAGCTCACTGCTTTTCCCATTTTCCCTTGGTGGGTTAGAGCTATTTTTAAACTTAGTATCTTTTAAATAATGCATAAGTTAACAATAGAGACTTATAGTACTGGGAAAAAAAAAAAAAACACAAATGAGTTTAAAACAGCCCAGAAAATCCTTCCCAGACTGCTTCCAGGAGGGTCTCTGGGAGGAACAGAGCACATTTGTCTGTTCAGTTTCCAGGCGTCTTTTGCAAAATTCCATTTTTAGAGCAAATCTCCTGTCTTTGAACTAAGATCTTTCATTTACAAAGTGCCTTCCCAATCAAAACAACTGAATAAATACTATGATGAGAGAAGTACATCACTTTGGGGGCTGTATGTTTTGACGTGGCGCAGCCCAGTCTGGCTGTACCTTAGGATCTTGTGTCAGGAGGAGGAGTGTCAGGAAAGCCTTTCTCTGGGAACTGTATGCATGAATGGTTCAGCTGAGCTTTGCAAGTGCAGCTTGTCCTGCTCTTCCAAGCAGCACCAGATTTACGATCCACGTGCTCAGCAGCTATCTTGTGCATGGGGAGCCGAGCCACCACAGCTCATGTATGCATGTGAGTGTATAATACCTGACACATTAAACAGTTGCCCTAGGAAAGATGGTAGCAGGGGCAGTTAAGCCCAAACAAACAGCGTGGACACTGGAGACAGGCTGCACAAGCTTTGTCTATGGCTGGCACACATCCATGGAGAAAGATGAAGGGAAAGGGGTGGCTGGGAATGTCGTCACCGCCAGAACAATTTATCTGGCCCTGGTTGCTCTGAGAAAAAGAGTTGCAGGGACTAAGCTGCTGGGCATATTAATTATCCTGGCAGCTCACAGAATTTGTAACCTCTGTGGCCATGAGGACAGTGTAAGCAACAGAAGCCTCCATTTATGTGTGAACCGTGCCAGGAGGCAGGAACTGCAGAAGTGATTTCAGTACCTCTTACGTGTTAACCTCCAAGTGATCCTGCGGCTGAGCTGGAGGAGCCAGCCTGGTCTGCCCAGCAGTGGCACAAGCAGGGAGTTTACAGATGGGCAAGACGCTGAAATTAAGAACGTGCCAGGGGCTCGGGGTCAGCTGCATTTCTCCTATCATCTGTCTAGATCTGCTTTTGCTAATGAGATCTCTAACTGAAGCAAAGGGAGAATATCTGGTTTTAGTGATCTTTTTGCCTCTATTTCCTAAAATGTGAGCTGTAATGATCTTAAGGGGAAAGGAGAGAGAAGCAGAGAGTATTTAGGGAGACAGTATCAATCATGTAATTTTATATCCTTTCACTTGTGTCAAATGATTTTATACCATCATGTAGGCAGTAATAAATATTCATGTGGGTGGAAAGATAGCACTTTTTTCTTTTCAAATACATTTGGAAATAATTTTCACTTTGGTTGTCTGAAAAATTACAGTTCTGTGCTGGTTTTCACAGGCATTATTTTAATACTTTCTGAGATATTTTGGGTGAATTGCTAATTGGAACTGTTTCATTGTAAGAAATCTCTCTTTTTTTTTTTTTTTTTTTTTTTTTTTTTTTTTTTAAAAAATTTTTTTTTTTTTTTTTTTTTTTTTTCTCTCTTTCTTTTAATTTCAGGAATCCATAATATAGAAGGTTTGCTATTTATTGTCTTTGGAAAAGTTATTAATGAATGTCTGTCACTGTAGCTTTTATGAGTTACAGGTACCATACATAGTACCAGTATGCTAGTCATAGTCCAGTAATTGATAAAAGTGAAAAAATTAATCATCAGACTGATACCCCCACAAAATACTTTTATGAATAATATTTGTAATACCTTCTTGTGTGAATGCACTTAATTTTTTAACTGGATTTTTGGGTTGATGATTAGCAGCAGTGAAAATCTGCGATATTTGGTTAATTTAAAAAACAAAACATGAAGTGATGTGTGTAGTGACTGTATTTTTACAGGATTATTGCTCATGGTTTACTCTAAAGGGGAGAACTCTGAAAGTTTTAGGATGAATCTGGGGAGAGAGTTGCAGAACATAGTATTTGGTTTACATATTAATGGTGAATAAGGGCTGTAGTGAAAAGTATGCGAGTCAAGTACAGTGCCCTTTGTAGATATGAAGGTTCCTTGTGGAGAAGGGATTGATTTGACTTTATCCTGCAAAATATGTTTTTGTAGGATTGCACGTATGCATCTCCTTCTAGTATTTGTCCACATATGCTACTGCATGTGCGCTTCAAACAGTGAGTGTAGATGGGTTGTATATTTTATAATCCCAGAGGGTGCACATGTGTCTTGTCTTTCCTTATGTTGCAAGCCTGAGGACATAAAAGGTGGTGCATGCATCCTGCTGCGCCTCTCATTCGGCTTTGGCAGATGACCATGTTTTTGGATTCCCATATGGCCTGCAGCTGTTCCCAGAGAATCTTCTTTCCCTCCCCTCCACTGCCCCTCTTCTTGTGCTGGAGTCTTTCAGAGAGTTGCACCATCCCTTTCTCCACCTTCAGGCTTGTTGCTGCTGATGAAGTGACACACAATGCTCCTCTGGTCTCCATCGTGTAGCCTGCATGCAGAAGTGACAGTGCACTTTGGCGTTTCCAGGTTGCCTGCCTTCAAGTGGAGCACTAATGGTTGTTTAGGTGAACTGCACCTTGAGGTTGTATGTTATTTGTAAGGTTTTCTGATCCAGAAATATGCTTTAGACCAAACTCCAAGTAAACCCTGAGGACAAATCCTTGCCCTCGGTCTCTAGTTCTGGAGTGCAGGACTGTGTGCTGAAGCTCTAAGAGAATGCATCCCTTCGTGCTCGGAGAGGCCTTTGTCGGTGGGGATGTTTCCCAAGAAAGAAGACTGTCCCCGGGATGTCAGGAAGGCTTTCATCACTCTGTGCTTGCTTCCCAGCCTCTGTGATCTTGCAAGCTCATGGCAGCAGTGTATATTTTCAGGAAACTTCTCTCTCATAGCATATATAGTATATATATGAAGTATATAGATGAAAAATGTGTATTTCAGCAGGCAACACTGTAGATGATTTTATGCCTATGCTTGAGCCTGTGCCCCTGCCTTAATTAATCTGCTAGGATTGTCTTAACATGGCATTTTACACCTACTGATTCTGGCTTCTTCAGTGGTACTGTCTTGTTTTGATTAGTGAGCTGGGAGATTTCTTTCATAGAGCCATATGTATATAAAGTATATACAGAGACATCCTTAAAAAATTTAATTTTTCTAACATATGTTAAAATAAAATAAAATCTGCCGTTGCTGTGTTTATTTTTTTAAATGTGAAGCCTTCCAGTCCTGGAAGATCTCAGAGGTGCAAAGCCACCTCCTAGTCCCAGCCAACTCTGGTCAGGTCATGGTAGAAATTTTCTTCCATCTGCAAGACAAATGTTTAGAAGTCTCAGCAGTTTCCGCTGAAATTCTGTCTCATTGGTTTGGAGCTGTGTGAACTGTGCTGTGAACTTCTAAAGTAGGCTTGCCAGTGATAACCTGTGTTCTCATCAAAACTAAAATAAATAATGATGCAAAGATAGGATGGTTTTCTATTAGAAAAATAATGTTTGTGTTTGCCGAAATCTTATCTAGCTTATCAGCTTTTTTCTGGAAAAAAGCAAACAAAAACAACAAAAAAGAAGTTTGGGATTTTTTTTGGCCGTAGTTTAATTTTTCCTTGATGGATGAGAAATAACAAGAGAAAGGAAAAACAACAACAACAACAACAAAAAAGTTTAAAATTACAGCAAAGGTTTTTGAAGTCTTGCCTTAAAAATACCAAAGAGTAATTCAGAACATTTTAAACATTTTCTCATATTTTAATTTAACAATTTAGTATACCTGTGCATTCATAATTCTTTTGGTTGTGTTCTTTTCCTGCAGACTGTTCTTTTTCTTCCTGAAAAACATACTGTGTTTTGTGTTTCATTCATTGTCTGGTGTGTTGTTACTACCCAGTCATTGACTTCTCTTCAGTCGTAACGTAGGATTCTTCGCTCCACAGCTCTGAAAAACTTCAATTTGAGACAAGAGTGTTATTGTGCTTTTGGAAGTGATATTTTGCAAGTCTGGGATAGTCACTCATGATTTTTTTCCATGTCCTTTTATAGACCCCTATCAATAATGCTGCTAAAATACAGATTTGTATCCTTGGTAAATCGCTGGGACTCAACCGGCCAAGTAGCAAAGAATAATTGCTTATTTTGAATTGTTTTCCAATGCTTTACAACAAGTTGCTCATTCAGGCAAGATGAATAAGATTCTATTTTGGTGTGTTTCTCTTATTTAAGTATCTTTGAAGATTAAAAAAGGAATTGCTTGGGGAAGAAAATCCATTTGGAAAAAAATGTTAATATGCTCACTTGTTTAACTAAGGGGTCTGGTATTTTTGTGTTGAATTACTACTGGTGAGCTGAAACTGTAGTAATAAACGTGTGAAGCGGGTGTGCTATTTATGGTCCATGTAGGGCAGGACAAAGATGGTGACAAAGATGCTAACAGAGCAGAACTTTCTGAGCTTTCATCATATGGTCCTTACTGTGTTTAAAATACACTGGGAAAAGAAATGGAAGGACTTCAGAGGACAAAATTACTATATTTAGAAATGCAGAACAGAACCCCAGCAACATACCGTGGGCAAAAGCCTTTAAATACTTGGACTGTGTGAAGATAGGGAAGAGTGGTGACAAGCCTGCCCAGGAAGCTTCCTTTGGCTTTGGTATATGCATGGGTCAGGGTGGTGATGGAAGAGGAGGAGGGAGTGTGCTGTCCCCTGGGACACCTGCTGGCTTTTCCTATGCTCCTGACTTTTGAAACTTTAGTCTGTCTACACCTCTTGTCACCTTTTTGAGGTGGCAACGTGGTAGTATAAACAACACTTAGTCCTTTCCTTGTTTCTGCTGAGTGTGAGGCTGGGGTTCTGCCTCGCTGCTGAAGGCGGTTCCAGTGCTCTTTTGCACACCAGTGCTTTCAAGTAGCAAAATCCATGTCCACGTTTTCAGAATAAATGTCGCCCTCCATTTAATTTTCTGTGAATGAGGATAAAACGCACACGTGGATTCAGGCACGCACACCCATCTATGCTCAGAGGCATTGCTGTGATCTGAAATTAAGCTGGCATCTCAGAGGGTTTGCTTCTTTCAGGCAGGGGCTGAGTGCCCTTGACTCCCGCTCATTTAAATGAGAAATGGGCACCTTCACTTTGTGCAAGGTCTGACTGCAAGGACTGAAGTATGAAATTTATGTCTGAACACTACCATAGTCCCGTGTATAAGAAGAATTTTTCTAGCAGCTCACAGGATCTCGAATAGCACTTCTTCAGCTCCTACTTTTCAGTTACCTCATTCTAAGTTGAAAATATTTTCCTCTCTTCACCTTGTCCTTAATGTGTGCTTCCTGCTGATATTATATATTAATTCTGCAAATGTATTATTTAACTAAAGAACATTTTAGGCTGCAAGCTGTTAAAAAGTAAAATAGTCTATCAAAGGCTTCTTGAGCTAGGGGTGAACACATGTAATCTTATTTTCAGTTTGCTTAAATAAATGTTAATGGAGATACAGATTAAGACTTTGTAGAGAGTGTATCATTGCAGTTCCAGAGTTTCCTAGTACTTCTGATGCTGAATTGAGTTCAGTTTAATGTGATTTAAAACCACGTATTTCGAGACAAAATACGAAAACATTTGGATAGTTTCTATGATACTCTTCCTGCCTTCCACAGTGAAAAGCTGTAGGGTGTGTTGTACTTGCATGAAGTGAGCTTTGCAAATGTTGAAACTCTCCATGAGAAATTTGTCTATACCCCAGAGAGTGTGTACCTCCATGAATAGAAAGTCGGGTGTGTTTTGAAAAGGGCTACGCTCTGTTAAACGTGGTTTCCCTTTGAAATATTTAATAGGAAAATGTCAGATAGGTCAGCAGGATTTAATGATGGGTTTAATGACCACTTCCAGTGCAGAAGTGGTCTTTGCTCTGCTATTAGAACCCCAAATACTCAGCTGTTGTTCAAAGCCTGAACTTCCTTTAAGACAACAATATAGATGTTGGTCCAATTAATCCATTGTACATCAGAGTGGAAATGATGGAATTGTTGATGGCAACCCCAAAATAGTCTGAAGAGCAATGATGAGTGCACACTTCTAATAGAAACAAGGAAATCAGGGCGGTGAATCTGAGTGTACAGGGCTGTACAGGTCTTTCAATGTGTTTTGAAAATAAAAGTTGCTTGATTTGTTACATCTCTGATGAAAGTTTCAGCTTGGAAAAGTTATGTGGGGTGTTTGTTTTTTTTTTTTAATGAAAAGAGATTTGTTGAAAAATTCCTTACCAGCACTGAGAAAGAACATGTTTGCAGGGCATCTGAGGTATCTGAGACATCTTGTTATCTGTTCTTATGATCTATTTCTCTGGTTGCTGTGGAGCAGAGTTGTATGCATCACTGCGCAGTGCTGGTCTATAAAGAAAACAAATGTAGATGGAAAAAGCTTTTACTCTTATTAAGGGTTTCCTTAGATTTAGGCACTTTACTTTTGAAATGCCCTTTCCGTAAAGCAGTAACTATTTCTAATTATGCCAGTCAGTGTTGAGTTTGCGTCACCTCTCCCCAAACACTGTTAGCTATGTGCAGAACCAATTAGCTTGGAAGGAAATCATCCCTGTGTATGTCTTTGTGATTTAAGAAATGGCTGCATTTATTTTGCGAACTTTTTGTTTTAATGCTCATCTCCAAATATTAAGATAGAGTGCTTCAGGGTTTAAGTTGTATCAGCAGTCTTTAGCAGATGCACTGGAACTATTCCTGTGAAGAAAACATTGCAGGACTGATTCATTGCTGGTATCTTTGTAAATAATGTCTGTCTCTGTGAGAAAAAATAAAGTCTATGTTAGACATATACATATCTCTGTCTCTCTATCACCCTGTAACTCTTGTAACTGAAAAGCCATGAGCATCCCTGGAGGTTGATTTGCTTTGAATTTAGCTCAGCATTAAATTCTGTAATAGTGTGTACTTTTGGAAGCCTTTTCTTGTCCTGGAAGCCACATTAGCCTCCCTAATGCTTGCGCATCAAATGCATTGCACTGTAGAACTTGTGTCTAAAATTCAGACTTCACTGTAAGCAACACATGACATGTTAGAAGGCTTATTTTTAGAAACATAAATTATTTAAAGAACTGAGCAAGATTCTAGAAATATGTAGTAAGGAGAATAATAATGATATCCATATACATTTCTGTGCTAAAGAGGAGAATGAAGTCTTGAATGTGTACTCATCAGTGTGAGACATAAGTACAAGGAGTGGTGCTGTTCATTTAAATCAGTTTTTGGAAAACCAAGTGTGATGTTGCTTAAAAACTGATGGGCACTGTTGTGAGAGGCTCTTGAGCTCTGCACTGAGGCCCTGCTTTGTCCTCCCCGGGGTGTTCCACACCTGACTGTGGGCACAGTGGACACAGGTGCCCAGACCAGCAGGCTGATCTCTCAAGACCTCTGTAGTCTGGGCTCCTGCAGACTGGAGGAGCTGGATGGGATGATGTGGCAGATGTCTCTTCCTCTTCAGAGTGTCCATCTACACCTTTGCTTAGCCCTAGAGGTCCTTCTAGGACACAAGGTTAGCTCAGGATGAGGAGCTGGGGTGGATCCCTTGTTAAAACAATGTCAGCATATCGCTGACATGCCAGGCAAAGATGACAGGAGATTCAAAAGTGGTTTTCTTGTAGAAATGCTTGGTCGAATTCAAGCTCATCATTCACTGGAGCAGAACTTTAATTACAAGCAGCTCTATGCCCAGATGCAGATCACAGCTAGAGCCACCTGCGCATGACTGTAGCCCTGGCTGGCCAAGTGGCGTTACGGATGCTGGGCTTTCCAGGCGTTGTCGGCCTGCTGCGCTTTGCATCTCATTCCTGGATGCATGACTGGACCCTTACGTGTGCAACCTGTGCTGGGCAAAAGGACAGGAGTGCAAGAGGGACTGTGGCACTCAGGAGTGCTGCCGAGCTTCCCGTTCCCTGTCCCTTTGCCCAGAAGCAGTGGCATTTTGTGCAGCCTGAGGCCTTGTGATGAAGTGCTGTGCAGTAGGAGCCATTCAGAGTATCCGAGTCAAAGACTGTGAGGGAATATGTGGTCCTGTGTGCTCTTTAGGGCATTTTTTTTTTTGTTGTTGTTTCATGGCTTTTTACTGCACTGCTATATGGCATTTAAAATGGGCCTGCAGCTGTTTTGCACCTTGAGACTTTTATATTTTTATGAACGAAGATCTGGCTTTGTGAAAATTAACTCTAAACAGACTTTTCATCTCAGTTACATTCAGCTGTTTAGAGAGACTTTGACTTGGAACTCTTTGGAGGAAAACAAGGCATATGACAGAACTGCCAAATATATTCCTGCTCACTTACATATCTGGAAGAATTGCTTTCATAGTTGCATGTTTTAATTCTTCCTGCAGGATGTGCTTTGAATTGTTGCTATAGTGCTTTGCTGCACCATGTTGGAAGAGTAACTGTCTAATGCCACATAGTTGCCAAATTCCAGAGAGTATCATTTTCTGAGACTTCTACAGCTGAGATGGCAGGTGCTTAGCCTGACCTGCAGAAAACGTTAGAATCCTGGGGAAAAAAAAAAAATCCTGGAAGGGTTAAGTAACCTCTGAAAGAGGAGGCTAGTGCTCTGAGAAGTGATAGCTGAGTGTAAAGAAGTGATAGGCTGAAGTATAAAACATACCTTTTTGTCCTGAACAGAATACTTGTCACTGTCTTAGAAAGCTATTCTGATTTCGTAAATGGATATAGAAGGTATATAATTACTAGGGGATACAGGAAGAGACCAGGTAGTCATAAGGATTTGCATTCTGACAAAAGAAAAATTTTGAGTCTTTGCTGGCACCTCTAAGCCCACTTAGAAGAAGTCATAGTGGCAAATGTTCTGGAGCTGTAAAGGTGATGGTTCCAGTTTAAGACAGCTTGGGAAGAATACTACCTGGGCCAGAGAACAGCCTGCACTGACCCTGCCAGTTGTCCAGCCTAGGCTACGTATCTTCTGCTACTCAGGCTGCAGAATGAAAAGTTGCAGGTGGTTTATTTTTGAGCCTGGCTGAATAAAATACTCAATTCTGAAATATTGAAAATTCAGATATTGAAATTGAAAATATTCAATTCTGAAAATGTCTGTTAGCACATTAGAAACATCAGTGAGCGTGCAGGAGAAAGCAATTTGGTTCGTGATCTGAGTCAAGAGAGGCAGCATGTAGTCTGCTATTTTCTAATTGTCAGAATTTAAAGGTAGGTTTCTCCAAGCAGAGAATTCTACAAACAAGGAAACAGATTGATTTTGGTTTAGGACAGGATAGAAATGGAAGATGAGAATAAAGGGATAGAAAAAGGAAGGATAGAAATAAAGAATTGGAAAAAGATGAAGGAGCAAGAGATGACAAATAAGCAAATTGGATGTGTAATGCGTAGTGCGTTGCTGACAGATGCCTCCCAGGCATGTGAAATATATATGCTGTATAAACTGAAATGGATCTGTAGTTTACAGAGGATCTCTCTCCCAGATATGTGTATGTATATAAGAAATGGATGGCAGCAGCAGAGCATCAGTCAAATGACAACTTGAACCAACCCTATACGAATGAACCAGTTATAAAGCTTAAGATTTTTTTTATTTTTTTTTTTTTTTTTTTTGCCAATCCGTGCACCAGTGGAGTCAGTGCTGCTGGTTTCTGTTGCTCAGTGCAGGTATTGTAGGGTACACAACATGAGTATGAACCACGTGTTTAAAAGCAATCTTGTACTGATATGTGAAAAATAGTTTGCATCAGACAAGCACAAATATACAAATACATTTTTATGAGTTTCAATAAATGTCTTTGGATAGAAAGGTAATTTTAAAATACCAAATTACTGAATTCATTTTATCCTAAGGAATCAGTGACAGTGATTAAGCACAGAAGAAATGAAACTGCGTCATACCAATGCCCATCTGTCCCGGTACTGGCGGTTGGAGATGCTGTGAGAGGCACATGGGCTCGGCCACGTTCTGGGTCCATTCCACTCCCGCCTCCCAGCATCCATGGCTGTGTGATTAAGGATGCCAAGAGGCACATCCCTGCATATGCCTCTTGGTGTCCGTTGATGAGCCTGTTTTGTTTGTGTTTGTTTGTTTGTGACTGTCTCTGATCCTCTTCTGGGATACCTTTGGATACTGTCTGCCTGTGCTGCCTCCCGTGCAGCCTCACATGTTGCAGAGATTCACAGCCTGTTGTGTGACATCGTACCACCTCTGTTTTAAATTAGTCTACTAATTTCTTCAAGTTTGTCCTTATTCTAGTGATGTGGAATTAGGTGAATAACAGCACCCCCCCTTCCCCATCCTCTCTTCTCCAGATTGAAGTGCCTTTTGAGTTTGGAGAAGGTGATTTACCAGTAAGTAACACACAGGGAGGCAAAGCATCCTGCTGGGTCATCAGCAATGCCAGAGCTGTCTGGCAAGCCAGACAGATCCTACTTGGAGCAGTATTAGTAAATGGATTTTTTGTCTCTCAGAAGCTAGCTGTCCTCCTGCAGTGTACACAGCAAATGAAGACTGATGACTGTAGGTTTGGGGAGCTGTGATAATTCCTTGGATGGCGGTTAAGTGATTGGTGTTGTCTCAGCATCTGGCTTCTGAGGATTTGGTGGTTAAGGGACTCTTGTCCTCCCATTCTTCATTCATTTTTAAGATGAGTGATGAATGTTATTTCACAAAGCTTTGTGTCATTTGTCATGTGTGGATGTTCTGTGAGATTTTCCTGGTAACGCAGACTGCTTCTTCAAGAGACTGCTTTCATTGGCTCTCCTAACTGTGCATTTGGATTTGTTTTGCATGGTTTCAGACTAAATCTCTGGCTCACCCACAAATGCAGCTGAGACTTTTGAATTCTGATCCAGAGAATGTTCTGTGCTATTAAAATGTACCTTCTTTATCAAAGAGGAGAGATTACAGTACTAGAGCAGGTACCTATAATTTTAGTTTCTTGCTCTTTAATGTACTTACCATTCTAGATATTTGTCACATCATGATTCATTTTTCCTTAGCCCCTCTACCAATAACAGACTTTTTTTTTTTTTTTTAATGTCTTTGTTGTTTCAATCCTATTTCCACCTTCCCGAAGTTCTAGCAGATTGTCTCCATCAGAATAATTTTTAGAAACTGATTAATTCCTAGATTTAAGGTTTACAGTCTTTTCAGTTAAAGCTATTTTCAGGGAAGCCCTCTTCTTAGGCTCACTCAGAATTGTTTTGTGAACAAAAATAGAAGCAGTGGTAACCATTTTTTTTCTAATCTCCTTGCTGAAACATCTCGGGTTCCTGCACAGTTGATGCTTTCATTAGTTGAACAATTAAAACAAACATCTCAATAATTTTTCAATTTATGTGTGCTAATACTCTCTAATTATATGAAAATACACACTGCTTGGAAGATACTGTTCTTCTTGGTGATTACTACATAAACATTTCTTGGGACATGAGTGACATTCCAAATTTCAGGATAAAATGCAAGTTCTAAGAGCAGGTTACCACAAGCTTAAGAAGGTGATTTTCCTTGGTGCATATGGAAAAAATGACAGCCCAGCAGGGACACATTTTGCTGTCATGAAGGATGCGCATTTTCAGATGGATGTGTTCAGTGTTAGTGCCAAACTATAAATGCAGCCTCGAGGGATGCTGACTCCTTTGTTGGTCTTCCTTGGCATCATGCAGAAGCAGGAAGCAGTGGCATGGAAATGTTGCTGGGCAGCAAAGGACGAAGGCTGGGGAGCAGGAGGAGCAGGAGCATGGCCAGGGACAGGGGACCTGAGGACAAGGAGGGTAGGTACAGTGGTGGGGAGTTGAGAAAGAGATGAGAGAATGGGCAGGACCTGGGGCAGAGCATAATTTGCCCCCTGTGTACTCCTGTTTTATAGGCGTTAAGGTTTTTTTTTTTTTAAACATTAATAATTTGATTGCATTTAAATTGCAAATAAAAATTGAGTGTGAAATTGTTAGTGAATTCAGGGCTGCTTTATTTGTGTGTTATTGTTCTTATTTTGTTTGAGTACAGAGCTGTATTCAGATTTCATTAAAATATAGTGAAAAGAAATATGTGGTGAAATATTATGAGTCAGTAAATGATTAGTTTTTAAGTATCTCTCTTCTTAGCTGCAGAACTTAAGCTCTTACTCTTTTTTCCTGGAAAGTACAAGCTCTGTCTGTTCATTATTGTGTGCCAGTAAGATCTTACAGTAAGAAATTTCTCATAAAATTGCCCATTTGATCACCTAAGGGATCAGACTTTGAATTGCAAAGGTTGAAGAGAATGGGCCAAAAAGTCCATTGCATGGTAACTGCAGATGGTCAGTGGCACCACAAAGGGCATGCTGGCAGTGGAAGTTGGATGCCGCAACAGTCCATGCGCACAAGTGTTGTCCAGTATCAGGGTATGGCCACGCCAGCCTGAGCCTTGAAACTACCACTGTTGCTTTCCAGTTTTTCCTTGCAGCTTTTGATGTGTCCTCTCTCCTTTTTTAAGCTAGCAATAGGAACCATGTGCATAACAGAAAGTTAGTGAACTAATAAACAAGAATGTCTTCCACCTGCTTAAATCTTTTCCCAACAACAAATGAAATAAATCCAGTAAAACAGAGCCATGCTGTTCCTAAGTCAGAACATGGTATCTGGCTGTCAAGCTTCGTGTCTGATGCTGGACGAGGAGGCCCTGCTCAGGGCTGCGGGCTTGCTCTGCGCTTTGGTGTTTCCAGTAGGAGTCAGGGCTGTTACTGTAGTGTCCTGCAGGCAAATTGGCTGTTAAGGGATAAAGGGATTAAGTGCATTTCTGAGTCAAATGGAATTAGAGATCTTAGAGAGAAGTCCTGGAGAGGAAAAATTTGAGCAAACATTATTATTTGGAAGAAACTTCATCAGAGATTCATGCTTTGTATCATTGTTACTTAAATGTGAAATTAAGCTCCAGGAAAGGACTGAGATTGACTACCGCTCAGCATTTGTGTATAATCCTCCAGGGATTATACACATCAACCCATTTATAAATCTGTAATTTCCTTTTGGATAAAGTCTTTAATAGTCAGTAGGAGTAGAAGCATTACAGAATTACTTTCTTCGTTCTCCCCTTGTTAGCAGCAGCACAAACAGAAAAGCACAGTGAGAATATTTTAAAAAACTGAAGCTTCAATTTGTGCAGACAAGAACCAGTAATGCTCTTCTCAATTGGTTTTTCCTTCCATCAAATAGGTAATGTGAAAACCAATACTAAATCTAAGAGAAGCTAACTAATTTTGATTTGTATTTGGTTAAATTAACAGATACAGTGATTAAATTAACTATCCACATGAAAAGAAATTCAGCAATCCTTTTGAGGGGAAGGACAGGATGAAAGATTTAAAGCCTTGGCTATTAAAGCAAATATATTCGTGGAGTATGGAGATAGCTAGTGCTCCCTGAAGCGCAAGGAAAGATCATGTACAAGCAGAGGGAACGTGTTTGGGTAGTCAAGAGGATAAAGGAGAATTAACGTGCTAGTCAGATGCAAAAATCTGCTGGTAAGAGGCTTTCTGGAGTTTATTGTGCTGTATTTTTCCTTAGCTCATGGCTGATAGTGAATCTGTATTGGGAGCATAGTGTAACGCAAGGTAATGCAAATTGTCCCTTTCACTGACTGGCAGACAGAAACGTCCCTTCGGTTCCCGCTCATCTTGTTTTCCACTTTCTTGTTTCATGGTAGTAATCAGCTTGCCTTTTCTTCCATGGTGGACAAGAGAGGTTCTAAAAAATTGTCTCCCATAGTCATTCCTTGCATATCTATGAGTCTTGTTAATAAAAGGAGTTTTTCAGCACTTTTCTGAAAGCAATGTGCTGGTAGTTCCTCATCTTTTACAACAATTTCTTATATAAAACTGATTTCCTCCCTTTTCCCTTTCATTTATTTATTTAGTTATTTATTGGTGTATAACTTCCCCTTATAAACTGATTTATGATTTTGACCTTTCCCATTTACTTAGTAAATAATCTACACTGTTGGGGGAAAATATTTCACTTGATGAGAAGTTTCCATATCCTCTCTTGTCCTTGCTACCTAACTGTGCCCACTGCTTTTACTGCGGCCCCAGAGTAGGAGGCTCCCTTATTACTGCTTGCTGCTGCAATACGTATTAGCATTAATTGGGCAGTTGATATGGTATCTTTATCTTAGCAATATCTGCATCGTTTCCCTGAACCCATGCTTTTCTCCAGAATGTCTTCATATGTCTGTCAATGCTTTCCTACTGGAATTTGATCCATCCAGATCTTTCTGGTGATTTCAGCTGCAACTCTATTTTCCTTTTCAGTAATGCATCTCAGCTGACATCTCTCATTTGATGTCTCCGTCTGACACCATATTTAATCTGAATTTTCGGGTGTGTGTAACAAAGAGTTGTGGAGACAGAAATCAGAGTGAGCAGGCAGAAAAATTGGTAAAAAAAATCCCACAATGTCCAGGAAGACAGCAACAGTATCAGATATAATGAAAGCAGTCATGTCTCTCACTTATGACACTAATGTGCCAACAAAGATGCATTTTAGTACTATGTTTGAACTCCCTTTATTTCTACCTTTCTTAAGTTTGTAATACTTCCTGTGGTCTCTAAAGAGGTCCCTGTCATTTCTGCTCTTTTTTTTTTTTCTTTTTTTCTTTCAAAATTTTTAGGTGTTTCAGCTTCACAGTCTGTTAAATCTGGAGAGTTAATTGTTGTTAAAAAGCTGGCAATTGTCTTTTTCGTTCTCTCCTCCTTGAAAATGAAAGTTTCTGTTTCATTTCCAGGGATAATTCCCAGTTTGTAATCCATACCATATTCAAATACAAACCTGTTCCCTTTTCCAAGCTATTGCATCATTCTTCTTTCAAGTTGAAGTACTTTATATTACCCTGTTTTTTCTTTCTATTTCTTTAAAAACTTGTCCTCTTTTCTATTGCCACTGCAGGTTTTTTTTTTTTTTTTTTGTTGTTGTTGTTCGTTTGGTTGGTTTTTTTTTCCTCTTTTGCTTTCTGGAAAGGCCTCTTTCTGCTGGGCAGCACATCTATTTCCAAAATTCACCTGTTCTAGAATTTCAGTCCTGGCTTTAGTTTTGTAAGCCTCATATCCAAATGTTGTAGTTAATTCAAAGTAGAATTTAAGCACATGTATATGCATGGTCTTGGATACTTTCCTTAATTAGGGTTGTTCTCTGTCAGAAAATTCCCCTGACTGCCTCCTCCTGTGTACCGTTGTTGTGACAATATGGGAGAGCTGGAAGAGCAGAAGGGAGCTTGCAAAGAGGGTTTGTTGCTGTTCTGGCCTTCGTGCTGTTGGGTCTGTGTGAGGTGGACTGATACTGATACAGTTGGCCTTAGGCTCCGAAAAGGGATACTGCTGTGAACAAAACTAGCTGCACTTCTTCGTTTGTGTACGTTTTTAAAATGACAGAATTCTAAAAGCAGAGTTGCTATTACTAGCCTAACTGTTTTTCCTTGTAAAAGGCACAGATCACATGTGCTTCTTTCCTGTGAAATGTTTTATTTTTATATCTTAACATATGCAGGTTTTGCCATTCCTTTTCCAAGAATTTGTCTCAATGTCTGTAGTATTTTCTTCTGTAGTGTAGATGTTTTTTCACAATGTTCTACATCCCTAGTATGTCTAAGATTTTTTTTTCACACTATGTTACTTTACTACATGCAGATTTTCTTTACAACTAATACCTAAACTGATGCTTAAACTGACAGAGATGGCTTTCAGGAGCTATTCTGATATCATCTCTGCCATAGGAAAGAGTTGTACGATTATGATGAAATGCACATTATTTTATTGCTGAATGCTCAGTGTCTTACATTGCTTAAATAATTTTCATTGTGCTTGACAAGTGTTTCACTCTAGTTTTCTATTTTGAAGTAGTGGCTTTTACTGAAATTATGCAGTTACATGCCTCTCTGTTACTGAAGACAAAACATTACTCCACATTTGAGGTGATTTCATGAGGGAAGCATATCTTTTGGCATAAGTTTCTAAGACTGGGTATAATTACTAGATTGTATCTTAGTTTGTAAAAGCACAGATTGCATTACTGGATCTGCGAGTTTGTGTTTTTTCATGATACTTTCCATGCAGTGAGTCATGGTAACAATAATGTGGGGTTTTGTACTAATAATATATTTCTGGATGTACCCTGCCTGCCATGTTTTTTAAGGTATACTTTAAAAATGTTGTGAATTTCAGACCTGCCATCTGTTTGTAAGCTCTGAGCTTCATCCGCAGGAGCTGTGCTGGCCAGTGACCTGTCAAGCCTGGCTTATTTCGGGAACCAAGGCACCTGTGGCGGCAGAGGGGCAGCCAGCAGGTCCCTGGCTATTCCCAGCCCTTTTGTCTTTCTTTTTACTTCTGCCCCAAAGTAAACTGTGTGGGTGGATGAAATGGCTGGTCCTTTTTAGGAGTCATGCTCTTGGCCTGCTTTGAAAATGAACACAGTTTGAGGGACCTGGGTGCGTGACCTGGCACGGCCCAGGCCAGGGCAGTGGGTACGTGGCCTGCTGTCTGTCACAGGCCTGAGGAAATGCAGAAGGAGAAGCAGAAGAGAACAGCGTGTGAGGCTTCCCCAGAGTGCTTTTCCAGGACTGTAAGACTTTTCCAGTCTCCCATTCAGAAATTTATTAGCATCCCTCTTTTTACTGTGTCTGTTGCTTGTGCTAAAACACAAAGCCTTTGTTTGAGCAGACAGTCTCCATTTACTCATTGACAGTCCCTGTCCATTTGAGGCTGTGGTAGCATTTTCTACAGCTTAATGAGGTACCTTTCACACATCGGTGTACAAGTCCGGGTGCATTTGGATCATCTCACAACCCGTGTTTCTGCAAGGCTCCAGGAGCTCTCCATTCCCCTGTTATCTCAGGGGCCTCTGTTTGCTTCCAGGTTAATTGAACTTTGAGCACAGCTGTCCAGTCCTGCCCACAGTATTTGAGAAGAGGTCTCCCTTGGTTATTAATCTTACCTCAGTTTGACTGGAAATATGTCTTATTTCTTGTATTCTGGGATGACAGTTGTCTTTTTCAGGAAGACACACTATTGATCTGGCAAATCATTTTGCCAGAGACAAGCGCAGTCACGTCTCTCTTCCTTATAAACCAGGCCCTCCAAAACAATGTTATAGAAATTCCCTCTAGCCCTTAAGTGCATATATTTGTTGTTTGTACAATTTAATTTGATCCTACTTCTAATATCCAGTCTCGAACATGATTGAACTCTTTCCTGTGGGAGTTTTTTCATTTGTCTTCTTCCTTCCAACTTAGCATTATCAGCATATTTCATTAGAGCACTCCTGGTTTTTGTACCTGGGTTATTAATGAGAATGTCAGGTTGGCAGCTTGTAGGGCTGATATGGAAGGATGCATTTGGCCAACCATGTCCTGCTTGGGACTTGATCTGGGCAGTTGCCAATGCCCATACGAGCAAAGAAGTCCATGGCGCTGCTTTGCCAGGTTGAAGTCCTGGGAGGCCGAGTGGCTGCTGGGCACAGTACAGCCCCGGCAGCACCCACCACCCTCCGCCCCCACCCCTCCCATGCGTCACTGTCTTGCAGCACCCTGAAGAACCCAAGGGGTGCCAGACTTTCTCAGTTGCTCAGGTCTCAGCTCTGCTGCTCTACGGCTGTTTGCAGCTGTACTTCCCCTCCCAGATCAGTTCACCCTGAGTGTTTTTTGTTTGTTTGAAGGAGCAACATGCAATTTTGCCTTTTCTGCAGGGAATGTTTGCGCTCATTGGCTCATGTCCCATAGGTCAGCAGGGCTGTTGACATGCTTTTTCACCATTTCTTCATCTTCTCCAGTTCAGTCACCTCTTATGTGAAACAAAATAAAATCTTCATGTAAATTTCATCTGGGTAAAATTCTGAAATTTCTGAAAGTGTTCAGTGAAATTTTTGAAGTAGAAGATGTTTTTGCCCAGAATATACTTTACGAGAGGGAGGATCTGACTGGTTTAGCATAAAGTGTCTTAGTAAATACCTTGTGCATTTTGCTTATATACGTTTGCCTCAGGTCTAATTTTTTTTTTTTTTTCCTTCCGTGTTTGGTCCAAAGCCCTTTTGAGGCTGGGCTTGTCATTGGTGAGCTTATTTTCCTTCCATATAGGAGCCACAGGGTCTGCAGAGCGGGCACGCGGTACCAGCTCCCATGCAGACCTACCTGCACCCCGATGACAGCCTGGCATCAGTCAACCAACTTCACACTTACCGTGGGGTGGAGCTGGCCAGGAGCCTGCGCTGCTGTGCAGCTGTTGGAGCTTGTGGCTTCATCTGCACATTACTGTGGTCCTGTGAACACATTTAGGGTGCATTTCAGTGCTATAGGGTCATTTCATTACTGTGCTGTTGTGTGGCAGCTGGAGGCAGCTGCCATGTTCACTCCAATGCAGCCTACTGTAGTAGAAACTCCAACTGGTTTCTCATCCATCCACTCC
>VXAV01007317.1:648358-660378 GCA_013399715.1 Alectura lathami | reverse complement strand
TATATTTCCTTACTCTTCTATTTAAGCAGCAAGCAGCAAAGTCTCTTCAATGAAAACCATTATCAGTGACTGGCTTTGAATATTCCATAAAGAAAAAATCCTCAGTTTTCCTTGTCCTGCCTTCTAGTATTAAAAATCAATGTATCCCATGCACTGTGTAACTCCACTGGAGATGTTGTTTCTGTGATTTTTTTGAACATTTTAGGAAGAATATCCTGCAGTTTTTGCCCTTTTCAAATGTAAATGTTTAATCATTGCTTGCTGAGAGAGCGTGCAAGAACACATGCATGAGGTTTATGGCTCCTTTTTCTTATTCTTGCAGTGATTTGCTGTCTTCTGAATATCTTGAGAGACATATCGAGCATGGTGGAAAGGCAGTGGAAGTTAAAGTAAGAGTTTCCTTTTTTTTTTTACCTTTTTTATGTGCTTTGCTTTTGATGTTAACGTAAACTCATTCTCTAAAAAGGAGAGAAATCAGATTTTTGAGGCAGTTTATTTTTCTGAGGCAAGTATGTTTCATGTCTTCTAATTTTTCAGCTTTTTAAAATATGAAAAATATAGTACATTGTTTATATCAGAATGGTATCAATGAAAAATGTGTACATGGCAGTTCTTTTTGCTAGTAAATATACTTTATTTCTGATGTCTACTGAGGAAAATCCTTCTATTTTGGTAGCTAATATTTCCTCCTTTTACCAATGAAAAACCCAAATTTGTAAATATTATAAACAAATGAGATTCCTCATAAATTTGAGAATAGCAAGATTTGTTGTACAGTATTTCCAAGTAGTTAGTCACTGTCTTAAATTGTGGGTTTTCTTCTCTGGACATTTGTAGACATGATGGCTATAAGACCCCGTTTGCTGCAGTTGTCTTTTAAAATATGTCCCACTGCCTTTGCAGGAGTGCTTTTGTTATTTGTATACGAGGTGGGAGAATTTCCCTGAGGACCTTCTGGTTGTTATGGCAGTATTGTGTAAAAGTAAGATATAAAATTACTGTGGATTACATAAAATGTGCATGAAAGTAATATGCTGTGTATAATTGAAGCTCTTTATATTTGCCTATTGAGTCAAGTTATGTTGAAAGTTCACATTTCATTTAAAAAGCTTTTTTTTTTTTTTTTTTTTTTTTTACTAAGTCTGAGATCCCCTAAATACCCTGAAATGAACTAGTTAACCTTTATCATGTGAAAGCAGAAGTGAAAATGGACATGGGTTAGCCCCTGAATGGCTGAAGATGTGTTTCCCTTGGTTTGTCTGTTGCTAGCATTTATAAGCTTGAAATCTGCTTTCTTTTTCTGCTCTCATAATAGCCTGAATATGTTTTCAAACTGAGGCACACGCATATGTGTTCCATTAACTCGTAAAGACTAATTTCTCAGTCAGCTGTGCTCAGCAATCAAGAAGTCTTGACTCAAATTCAGAATATGAGTCAAAACAGAAATGAAGATAATAGCTGATACTAATAAGAACTGAACAATCCATTTGTCTCATAAAGGCATATGTGGAAGTTTGCAAAGTTAAACTTTCAGAGTCCCATCACTGAATTAGAACAAACCTGTTTCTGATGATTCAAGCAAATAATTATTTAAATCGTCTCATGTAAGTTCTGGTTAGCTGTATGGGGAAGAGACAGCAAGGTCAGACCTTTCAGTGAAAGGGTCATAGAAGTTTTCTGAGGAAAGCATGTGCCAGCCTCCAGAGTCTTGGAGATCATCTCCCCTACGGTCAGCCTCAGGGCAGGGTCACTGCATAGCTTCAGCGAGGGCTTTTCGCCGCCTCACGTAGTGCTATGAAACCTTCTTTAGAGAATTAGCCTTGTTGTGTTGCTCTTGATACCGGAGATGGTCTGAACTGTGGGAAAAAAAAGGGATTACTGCATTGTTTCACCTCTGCAAAGGAGGGTCATTTCCTCTGGGGTGACAAGTTCCCCCTACATTCTGCTTTGTGCCTTACTCTCTGTGTTGAGGGATGTGTGAGGGGGCCATGCTGTCCCTTGCTCACCACCCCAGGAGTTTTGTGGGCAGCGGCAGTCCAAGAAGGAGAATTTATTTATTTATTTGGCTCATTTTGCTGCAACTGAGCATCCAGGATCAGAGGAGAGGAAAGCTGCTGCTGTGCCAAAATCTCCTGAAGAACCTGCTGGCCATGATCATGGCCAAATATTCAGAAAAGTTCAGATATCAGAAGATTTTCAAGAGTGCAGACTGCTAAGCACGTTTTGATGCCAGACACTAAAAGTGCCCAATAGCTGTTTAGAAACAAATCTGTCTGCCTCTGGGCAGCCAGTAGTTTTTAGACCACCTGTAAGTGCCCTGGAGAGCCCTGCTGGTTCTTCAAATAAATTTGAAAATCCCAGCAGTTTCAGTTTGGCATTTAAGAAACTGAGCCATGTTTTTAGATCACATGTTTTGAAAATCTTCCTGCATATGCAAGGATTTTTCATGATGATGATGATGTAGTATCCTCAATTTCTGTGGCAATTGTTTACAGTGACCAGTAGAACAACCTTTACATTGGTGCTTATAACACACACCAGGCAAAATATAAATAATTGTTATGCTAAATCTTCGGGATTGTGCAGATTGCGTGGGTACTTATTTAAAAACAGCCAGTGAAAGGATGAAACAAATCACAGAAAGAAAAGGGAGTCTGCTCTGTGGTATATTCTTATAGGATATAAGGAGAAGACGTGTTTCAGAGGGAGCCATGCTGCTGTCAGTAGCTCCAAGGGGCTGCCCTGCAGCCACCTCGGTGCGATTTGTCCTCTTCTGTAGGCAGGAGCAGAAGCCTGTCAGCATCGCTCTTACTGCTTCCCTGAGAGAAACTGTGACAGGAAGAAAAAGTTCGTCTGCCATCCACCACCAGCTGCAGGCTTGAAGCAAACCCATTTAGACTGCAGGGACAGCGAAAGGGTCCCCTCTTTTTTGGCCTCTGCAGTGATGTGTATTTTACAATATATGCATCTTCCTCCTCTTCTCTTTCTCAGAGCAGGAGTATTGTGCAAACACACTGCTGTTAGGCCATCAGCAGTATGGGAAAAGGCAGGAGCGCTTGGTGCTGGGGGACGGCAGCTGTACGTACGCTCAGCACTTTGGGAATGCTGCGAGCATGAATGTGTCCGGGAAGCAGCTGCCTGCCTTGGCTCATACGCCGTGTAGAGATGATAACTCCTTCTACCACTCCTCCCCAGCCTCCACCAGTAAAGCTTCCTGTGCTGCAGAACACATCCAGATCTCCTGCCATTCCTGAGGATGCTTCAGAGAGGAGAGAGGGCAGGGAAGGAAAGAAACATTTATATAATTTAAACTTTGAACGAGCGAGGAGATTTTTGCAGGGAGGAGAGCCCTCAGCTTAACAGACCTTTTTATTTATAAGAGAAGGTTGAATTAGATTTGATTGCTGCATAATTCATTTATAAATCAGACCACTGTAAAGGTGGAACATGTTGTACATGATTTTGCATGGTGCCAGTATTTAGCAGCTGCAGAAGGGAGGCTTCTCTGTGAGATGCCCTTGTTGATTTGACACAGTTCAGCAACACCCATGACATTCTTATTAAACCAGCAATGAGATGCAATGCTTAAGAAAAACAAAAGGAGGTAGATTTTTGAATTATTTTCAGTGTTTTCCCCCCTTTTACTTTAGATCATGTCTCTAGTTCCTTAGGAAAGCGGCAGTATTGTCCTAAATTCCCTTTGGTAGCAAAGAGAATAAGCAATTAATGAGAGAGAAAAGCCCTTCATGCCTTGCCTTTCTCCTGATTTTGTCAGTCCAGATCATTCTATGCTCGCAGCACATAAATACTCAACTCGTGTATACTTTATGTTGCTGCAGTATATCTCTGTGTCCTTTTATCTCCCTCTCTCTCTTTTTGGGTTATCATTCTGTCACTGATGCTGTCAGTGAGATGAAAGGCAAAAAAACAGCTAGTGTGCTGAGTAATTCACGCTGCTGGATTTCCCCCTAAGAAGGAACAGCTGGTATCTCTTCAGTGACATCTTCTCTTAGGAAATGTTTCACTTTTCCTTTTTGGAGATTATAGGAATAAGCCTTTTTGCCTATATTCCCCAAGAACATTGGACATTTCTGTAAGAGGTCTTGGAAGATTGTTTTCTGAAACAATGAAGCAATGAAAAGAATTCAGATCCCAGTAGACGAAGTTGCACATGTAGAGTTGTAATAGATTAATGCCATACATTTTTGATGGCATATTTCAATATAACCACAGAGAACTGTATCATAGGTAGTCCTGCAGTTCGTAAGTGTGGTAGTGTAAACACAATCTGTGTGTCCTGGGCACAAAATTACAGCAAGAGTGCTCAAAGCAGAAAACAACATTGCCTTTGCTTTCCAAGAGGGAGCAAAATCTAAAAGTCTTGAAAGGCTAGAGGTGGCTGGGGACTTTATATGACAGGTATTGCTTTTTGTGTTAAACTCTTCTCCTGTGAACTTGCTTTCCTCCAGGAGGTGCTGAGGTGCAGTCCAGTGGCCAAGGGCAACAGCTGTGTCTGTCACATCTCAGCACCTGTGTGTGGGGAGACTGTGTCCTAGTCATGGAGTCATAGAATGACTTGGGTTGGAAGGGACCTTAAAGCCCACCCAGTCCCAACCCCCTGCCATGGGCTGGCTGCCACCCATTGGATCAGGCTGCCCAGGGCCCATCCAGCCTGGCCTTGAGCACCTCCAGGGATGGGCATAAATGCCATTCAGACGTTTCACTACATCACTGCACGTAGTGACTAATCATAAGGTTAGGCTAACAAATTATGGCAAATACTTCGGACAAAATATACTCCTGGTCTGTGAGCAGGTCACTTTTATTATCAACTGCTTTCTTTCCAGCTTCATAGCAAAGGGATTCTGCTGGCACCTTCCCCATTTATGGGCACCCACTCTTTGAGCTCTGCAGAGGAATCTGGTAATTTTTCTCCAGCTTTTGATACCTCACCATTTCGTAGCCAGAGAGGAAGGAGTTTCAGCTTGGCAGGAAAAGCCCATGTGCTAAGCAGGCTTTCCTGGTAGGGATTACATTCTGTTCCTGCAAACCTGAGCCCAATTCAGCTCGCGTGACTGAAGGCCCTGCACAGTGTGTGCATGTACCCATGCCTGCACAACCTGGTGGTGCAGCCCTGGGGGAGAAAGGAGCCTAAAAAGGAACAAATCATAAATAATACAGGAATTATATCTGCCTATTTCTGGCAGGGCTTTTTTTGGCTGTGTGCAGAGACTAGGAAAGCTGTTAGTAACAGAAAACTCATTTGGTAGAAGGGTTTGAACAAGGCTTCCCACAGCATCGTCAGAGCTTCTCTCCCCCACTCCCTCTACAGAGCTCTGCTTGCCTCATGGCTAATTATTAATAAATCTAGGCCATAATCTACTTTTGAGTGATAGAAGTAAATAGCCAAAGAAGAGCTGACAGAGAGTCTAGGAGTCTGACGCAGGTTAATGGGGGGTTCCTGCAAGGCTAATCTCCAGACTGCTCTCATTGAAATTTTTCATGAATGACTTGGGGTGAAGAAAAGTACATGTATGTCAATGTATGTCAATGAAAACTGCTAGCAGTGCAAAACTGGGAAGGATCAGCTGGAGAAGTGACTGTCTTTGACCAATGGAGTAAATAAGAAGGAAATGAAATTTTATACAACAAATGGCAACTTCTTTCACTTAGGGACTAGTTACAGGTTTTTTGCTGTAAGATGGGAGTTCATAAATAGTGAAGCAGAGAATGACTATACAGTTCACATCCTACCAGATGTTGCCATGGCCTTGTAATGGTCAAGTTATTTCCAGTAGATTTTGGGTAGAATTAATGTTATTATTTGTCCTGATGAAGAGGTGACAAAATTCAAAATTTCTGTACATTTTCAGTTACTCTGGATATCTTTTTTTTTTTTTTTTTCTAACAGTGGCAGGCTGCTGCTGTGTATTAAGAGGCATTGAGGAGTATCTCAGTTTCCCGTTTTAGCGTTATTTGACTTATGGAGGCAATTCCTATGGGGTTTCAGTAAAACACAGTATCCCCTGTGGGATACCAGGGTTGGATAATCAGTCATCTTATATAATGCATTTGCCTGACCTAATGGTCCTGTAGGCAGGCGCTTTAAGTGAACATTTGCATTAACTTCTTCTTATCTCTCCCTTCATCTCCTTGCTATTACTAGCTTTCTTTGCTAGTAATACATCCTGCTGCTGTGAAGGAGGAAATTAAAAGTTGCAGCTTTCAGTGTTAGGAGCCTTTCCCAGGCCATGCTTTTAAATATACTACACTAGAATGTATCTCAGCTCATGACTCGTGCAATCTTGCAGGTTTAATTATATAGTCTTCCTTCTCTTTATGACATAAAGAAAAAATGAATCCAGTGTTTTAAGCTATTCCTGAAGGGGAAAAACTGTCAAAAAGTCAAAGATCTCAAGAACATCGAATATGCATCCTGCTGTGGATGTGGGCCCCAGTGCTGGAGTCCTGGTTCTGCTGAGGTGAGAACTGGGGTGGCTTTGAGACCACAGTGGGGGGACACCTTCTGAGTGCTCTCCACTGTGTTTTTCACACCCTCCAGAGGGAAGGGAGTGGTCCAGTGCTTGAATTCACAGACAAGTCCTGCCAGACTTTGCGCACCTCAGGAGTTATTTTTCCGTAAGCTACAATGTGCAACATACATAGAGAGTGGAATGCACCAAGTGCTCTGTAAACTCCAGCCACGCAAAGCTAAGAGAAATTAACAACTGCTATAGCATTAAAGAACATTAAATCCTTTTGTAGAGGCTCTTATTTAAAAAAAAAAAAAAAAAAAGTATAATTTTGGGTTTAACTTAATCCCCTTGAGGGGGAGTTAAGCAAAGCAAGCTGAAGCTGCTGTACTTTTCAAGAAGCACTTCCATGCAAAGCTTCAGCGTGCTTTAGCTTGATATCTTTACTTACTTGATCTTGAGTTCTGCAAACAGCCCTTGTCTAGACACATATGTTTTTCCTATATATACTGCACTGGTACTGTGTTATATACACTAAGTTAATGTTTCTAGGCAGTCTTGAGCTTTGTAAATTCTCACCTAAAGATAAGCTTCTGTCATTCAGAAATAGTGAAGAGCCAGTGAGGAAATCTGATTAATATTTTTCTCCTTTTTATTCGGGACTTTACCACATTCTGACTAATATGTATCCATGTAGAAGCGTGCCAGCATCTCATCTTCTCATCTCCTCTGTTGTGTTTATAATAATCTTGCACATCAGATGCTTATAATTTGGCTTCAGACTCAGCAGTGGCTATTGGACTATTGTGAAAGATTAGTATGGGTAGATTGTAAAGATTTTTATACAGTCTTTTGAAAGACTGGTCCCTTTTCCCCATGTAGATGAATGCAGAAATGGGGCAAAGTGGCTGTCATTCAAAAGACTTGTATGCCATGACTCACAAGCTAAGCACTGCTACAAGTGCCGACTTAACCTAACAGAGTAGGGAGGAAGAGGTAACCAGCCCTGTTCTCCTTTGCCTCATCTGCACTCAGCAGGTGATAATTAAAATCATTTTTCCTAACTCTGAGACAAGGCAAGGCAAGAGGCTGCTTCCAAGCAGACGCCAGGGCAGCTTCCAGCCCAGATGGTGTTGTGCTGACACGAGCTGTATCTACATCCTGCAGCTGCGCTTGTGGAGCATCTTCTCTTGTAGCTGCTGGGCAGTAAACAGAATCCACATTTGGCCTTGGAGCAGGAAGCTGGGCTGATGGTGTGTGCCATCTGCTGAAGGCACCCACCATGAGTCACCCATGGCAGCTGGAGCGGATCACCTGTGTGCAGGACTCCATCATGTACACGTGAGTGTGTTGTTGAGAGTGCTGCCAGCGGTCTTGAAACATGGACATTTGGTGAGAAGCCTCAGAGGTGGGGATGTCCTATCTCTAATTTTAGAATTCCTACAAAGAGAGGGCACCATTTACATTTTCCAACCAGTTGGCTTTCCAGAGTCTGCAGTGCACTTGCAGAGTCCTGCTCTGCAAGGGAACAGTGCCACGTTCCCAGCCTGGTTCCTGGGCTGCTGTAGGACAGCACAGTCACGCCAATGGGCCTCCTCCTTTGCATCAACGCTTGGCAAGTAAAGAGGTTTTTCTCAGTTCCTCTGCCCATTGGAAAACACAGGCCAACGTGCCATTTTGACTTGCTTTGTACAAAGAGAAACCTACTCGTAATGAGTCATTTTGGGCCGTAGAGGTCAGCTATGAAGGTGTGCAATTTCTTTTCCTATTGCTGTTTCCTGTGCACTACCTCAGTTATTACTGGGTTAAAACTTGAGCAAGCATCGATAATGTGTAAGTATATCTACGTGATTACTAAGGAAGCAGTTTTAAAACTTGAGCCCAGCAATGGGTAGCTCCTTAAGATGCCAATCATTATCTGGCGCTTCACTGAAGAGTAGCTCAGTCATTAGCTGGCCTTTGGGAGCTTTCTGCTGCAAAGGAAGAGGGAGCTGTGTTAGTAGGATCTGAGCTAGACCAGCAATCTCCTTGCCTTTGGATTAATGGGTATTAAAACAGGAATGTGTAGCGCTGGAAGAAGGAAGTTATTAATTTTAGAGTCAGTGTCTGAGTGTAGCATGAGTTTTAATGGCAAGCACCTCTCCTAATGGCAGGAAAAATGCTTACTTCGAAGATCTGATGTCAGGTGTTACTTGAAAGCAGATGGATGAGCATCCTTAATTTTCCTCCCCTGGGAGGGTCATAGTGTCTCTGCGGTGAATAACAAGCACTGTCAGTGTCTGGTCAGCAAATACCTTCTTTACTGAAACTGCAGAGAGGAGCAAACCTACACCATCAGTGTCTGCAGTGGCTGTTCCTTACTTGTTTCCATCCTTCAGTATTGGTTAATGTGTTTTTTTGTGTCTCTTTGGTGCTTACTCAACAGCTGGTGCCTCTCTGGGAAGGGACAAGCTATCTTAAAGGATAGAAATGGGGACAGACTTTACCTGCAATTACCTGCATGGCTAACATTTCTGCCTTCTCATGCTTTCAGTATCTTTGGCACTCCAACTACCCAAATAGGCTGCGGAGAAACTCAGGCTGACGTGAGCATGAGGGCTGCAAGCTGGTTGGCAGGGAGCTGTAGCAGTTCGCATGGCAATATATCTCTAATTTAGGATTTTCCTATGATTATCCAATTTGAGCATGAAGACCAAGATTAAATCATAACCTGACCGCATCATAATGATTCATTTATTTTAACTGATTCTTCTGTGGGGTCGTTTGAAATTTTTTATTGTTTTAGTAGAATGTTATTCCATTTTTAGCTACCCAGACCAATGAACTTACTAATTGTCTATATTTTCCATATTGCTCTTGGAAGTCACTATCAGACAACCAAGTGCCATGGGTGCTGGCAGTCTTGCCTCGTGCTATCTGCGGCATGGAGAATGGCTGCCTTTCAGAGGCAAAACTGTTGAACTTCTCTTTTCTTCTGGACCTTATCTGGCCAGTTTCAGATTTATAGCAGAAAGGGATAAATGTACATCTCTCTCTGGCTGGCATATGTCAGAAGAACAGCATAATTTCCCCTTCATCTGAAGCCTGAGACATTTCCAGTAGCTGACAAAGGCTGGCCTGGAGGTTTGATTTGCTGAGATGGGCAATTACTGGCTGATTTTCAGAAAGCAGAAAGGGGCTGTAATGGCTGCAGGAAGCCAGTAGTTCTTTCTTCACAAAAGACCTTGATGCTGTTGACTGAGCTGTTCTTGGTAATGCTGCTAATTTCAGCTATTGAGGGAAGTCTTAATTCTCATATGACACCAGAATATTTTTAGGAAAACTGAAATTTAAAGTTTTTTTTTCAGTTCCTGTCATAACTGCTACAGACACCAACAGAGAAGAGAGACAACCCTGGTGCTTCAGTGCATGTTTCCAAGAACAGAGCAGAAATGGATATATGTGGTGGTTGTATTTAATCTTTTAGAGGTCTTACATCTTACTGCAATTCTTCTTGTAGCACAGTGTGCTTTATTACAGCACCTTCTGTAAAGAAGCTGTACAGCTCTGTACATGTCAAAAGCAAGAAGATATCAACCTACAGAGAGGCAAAGACAGGGAGCTTCTTGTCCAAAATTACACATGCTCTAAGGAAAACATTAATCTATAGTGTCCTTGCAGTTGTCCTGACTCTCACCGCAGAACCAGTTCCAAACTTCATAGCTTTACGTGCTTCTCTGCATTTTGTGAACTGTTAAAATGGAATCTCTTAAACTTAGAATGTACAATTTGCACCCACCCCACCAAATGCCATGTAACAACCATGCTTTACCTGCTTGAGATGCTGTTAAGCAGAGCTAAGCAATTGCTTTTCCAGTGCTAGTGCCACCTGGTTTTGCTGCGTCACCTCTTATTTCTTTGCTGAGATTGTGATAGATGACCATACACAACCTCACAACTTCATTTAGAGTATCTTGGTATAAAGATTTCTTAAAGTTACCTTTTTAAAAAAAAAAAAAAGCAACAAACAATTGCATCAAATACTTGAAAACAGCTGTTTTCCTTTAAAACGCCTGAGATTTTAATAATTGATTTGAAGTGACTTACATTATCTTAATAGGAACATATAAGTCCGTGTGTAAACATATCCCCCAAATATTAGTGTATAGAAATAAATGTTTTGCGGTGGTAAGAATAGGTCCATGAGACTGAGGAGACCAGAGATACATATCTGTCTCTGTCAGAATTAGTGTGAACTCCAATAGATCAACAAATGGAATTGATTTGACTTGATTTGATTTGATTAGATTAAATAGAATAGAATTTGTGTGTCTGAGTTGTATTTTTCCAAAGTAAAAATTTAAAGCTGTTTTTATTATGTTTTTCTTTTCTTGTTCATGGATTTATTATGGAATAAATTAATTTGGAGGTACTGTCATGGGATGTTTATTTGATTCTCATTAAGAAGATCAAAACACACTTTTCAGCCACAGACTTGGATTCATATGGATTCTTAGTGTGAAAAAAAATGTTTCCCCTGGTTATAAAGACATGATTTTACAAACTCATGGAGCCTGAGATTCTACTTCTGATACATATTAACTGCATTTTCTCAGAACAAACCAATTTGTCTAATTACTCCAAATTCTTTCCACAGCTATAACTCTGTAGAACTTTCTACTGATAGTTTTTTCAATATTACTGCTATATTCATGTGCTTATACCAGTTATATCTTCCACAGGAATATTACTGCAGAAATTTTTTTTGGAGAGCATTTTGTTACTCATAAGGTTCTAGCTCATCCATATTGTTTGATTGTTCATTTTGTTACTAACCTACTGGAGTTTCTCTGTGTAGTTTTTATTCATGTGTTCTGGAAAGCCTTGAAAGCCCAAAGCTGTGACCCTGTAGTGGTGGACATTGTGCCGACCGAAAAAAGTAAAAGCTCAGGTGAAGAAAGCTTAAAATAACTAAGATACAGGAAATAAGTAGGTGTATAAAAGGAGGAGATGAGCCAAGGTTTGGGAAAAACAAACTATTGGTGTAGTCATGTAACTTTGGATGTAGGTGTCTAAAATGCTTGGAAAACCATGGCAGAAAACAAAGCAGGATTTCTTGATCGAAAATCAAAACTACCAACATGTTCTGTTTTCTTGTCTTCTTCCTGATCTTGATTAATTCTCTTCCATAACTTAAAAAAACAATCCTTAGTATTTAATGTCAGAGGTCTGAAATGACTGTGCTGTGGAGCACTCAGTCATGCAAGTGACTGCCAGCTTCTAAAAAAGCAGTAATTGTAATATATTTTCCTCCCTGCAATAAATGGACATAAATGTTCACAAGGCTGGGTACATAAGGTTAGGTGGGTTATTCATACCTGTGGGCTAACATTTGCGGGTAGGAATTAGAAATAATAAACTGTTGCTATTAAAAAAGAAAAAAAAGAAAAGAGAATACATAAAAAGTTTTCACCTTCGAAATAGTTCTCAACTCAACAGTAATGCAATAACATGACATAGCCGAAGTTGGCAAGGCACTAACAGTTATGTTCCTCTGCAAGGTGAAGT
>VXAV01007317.1:632597-648293 GCA_013399715.1 Alectura lathami | reverse complement strand
TTTAATTTTGCATACAAATACTTACACTGTGCAATACCAAATACATTCAGTACATCAGCAGTAGGGCTTACTCCACGATCAGTGTGACCCCTGTGAAACTAAGGGGGAGGAATATGTTGAGTAAGGTCTCCTGTATTTGATTTGAAAAGTGTATATTTTATTTACAGAATAGAAGAGGCAAATATAAACTAAAGTTTCCATTAGCTTTGGAGTGCTAGGGAGTGTTTTTGATTTGTTCACTTCTTAATCAAGTCTTGTTATTTGATAAGCATACCTTTCTCCTTAGAAGTAGGAAATTGCCTGGCTCTCAGGGCAGACCTTATCTTGTCCAACACAGCCATGTGCAGAACACCTGTCAGCTCTAAGCCCCTTGTTTCCAGCTCTCTTCAGTGAGGAAAGGTGGACGCTTTTGGAGTCATTTGCATCTGCAATTTGTCTTGGAATGCCAAGGATTTGACACAGAAGATTCACACCTCCATTCAGTGTAAAGAGAGTCCGAATGATGAGATGATGTTTGACATGGTACCAAACCAGTAGATGGCTGAAAGGGGATGGGGTGAACCCCACTATGAATGACAATTCTTGGTGCCATGTCAGCGGGTTGTCAATGTAATTATAAAAAAGCAGTGTTGGACAGTGGGGTACTGTGGGGCATCCTGTGCATTTACAGTCTCAATTTCCAATTTCAGGGAGGAGAACACTGCTATTATCAGGGAAAAATTAGAGGAAATCCAGTATCTTTTGTTGCCTTGTCAACGTGCCATGGACTACAGTAAGTCTGCTGTTTTGTTTTTGCTGAGCTTCAGTTAGTCTTTTAAACAAAATAAAATTGTTTATAGAAAAAAAGAAGATAAATAATTGCCATGTTTATTAACTGGTTTGCAGCCACTATTGTGTATCTCAATAACCTTCAGAAAAAATGGGTTTAATTTGTAAAAGCCTTAATGGTTTATTTTCAGGACTCACTGCCAAAGCACCCAAGTTTTGTGTTTTTTTTTTTTTTCTTTTTGAACTAAAGATGTATGATAATAACTTTGAGCAGGTATTAAGATAACTTATAATAGAGATAGAAAAGTATATGAAAATGCCCGATTCTACAAGAATAAAATATACTACTGGGATTGATATGAAGCTTTTGAAATTTGTCAGTGTTATTTTCGTGTTGTTAGAAGGATGTATTTTATCTTTCCTACTCTCCTTACAAAGAAAAGTGTCGGTGTAGTGTTCCTCTAGTCCTAACCATTTTCTTCACAGAAGTGCTTGTCTAAAGTTGTGTGCGTGGGATAATGCCTGCAATGTAGTCAAATCTTTGAAAATCTAGAATAAAGGATGAAAAATTATGCAAATTTGTTTTAAAGTACATCCCTTTAGTGATGATATAGTTGAAGCACCTGCCATCTGGAGGTTACGTGGAGCTGTGTGCAGACTGTACAGGCCAGTGCGTGGAGATTACCTGAGCTTTGCCTTTCATGGAGGCAGCAGGACTTAGCTGACGGAAATCTTCAGCTTATTTTCTGTCTCCAACTGTCCTGTAGTTTTAGTATCAGACACATGTATATGTATTTAAGTAGTATCTTTCTTTTATATTTGTACATAGTTTGTCAGGAAGGGGGAGAATGCATGCATCAGGCTCGTCATTCTTGCACTGACTGTCTGACTTAGAGGTGCATTTCTCTTATTACAGTGAAGGCTGAGCAGCTCAATAAACCTGACCTCAGGTTTGGTAGTGTCAGTGAGCCTAAAAATAGCAGCATCCTAATGCATCCTGAGGGGGTTTAGCTCCATGGCTTCCATTAGCAGAGATCCATTAGGTCTTGGCCCCTGCCAACTCCTGGGAGAAAATGCAGCAAAGGAGGGAGGGGCAGCTCATGTCCTTTCCTGGCCTCCTTTTGCTGGCTGCTTCTTGAGACTGACCCTCCTGCTGCTCGATATTCTAAAATTGCCTAATATTCAAGTTAAGGTCTTCTAACACAGTAATGTGCATATCTCTTGAGAGGTTTTTTTTTTTTTGTTTGTTTGTTTTTTCTTTTTGTGAAATGTTTCAGCAGAGTTAGCAGAAGATAAGTTCAGCAGAAGATAAGGTACAATTTGAAGTTTACTGTAACAGGCTGGTAATCCAGCATCCGACAAGAGAAAGTAATGTTCTTCTGAGCTGTGTTAACCTCATGTTCTCTGACACTGCATCTCCATCACTGCAGCTAGTTCCTCCACAGTCAATTTCAAAGGCGAAGTAAATACTCCAGACTCACACTGGCAGTCATTGCTGCAGTGCAGTTCAGAGTGTTTCACTGGAATAAGGGAAGCTGGGGAGAGTTAGCTTTTAATAAGGTTTGCAGGGCAGAAACTCCGCTTTCACGAATTTTAGGAAGTGCTTAAGACAGAACAGATGCTGTTAATAGAATAACAAGCTTCATGTTCCCAAAGTTTGTGCTAAACTCCTCTCTCACTTATTCCTAACCCTAGGTCTTGGCCAGCAATAGCAGACATTTTTTCAGACATGTCTGCAGAGATAATGTTGTATTTGTTTAACTAATAATAAATTGTGAGTTATTCTGTGGGTAATGTCTATGTTGTAGTCTTCTCTTCATTAATTAAATTAATAGGATGATTGGCTGGTGGAGTACACAAAATTGTGATTTTTTTTTTCTCTTCTTAATGACTTTTCTAATGAAAAATGTCTCTCTACAGCCTTAACTTCAAGCTGGCTGGTATTTATTTATTTATTTATTTCCTGTGGGATGTGCAGTAACCACAGCTTCCTATGAGTTAAATGCAAAAAACTCTGAATGCAAAACACACTGGTTGCTGGGATATAAATGAGCTATAGTCAGGCACGGTTCAGTTCTGTGTTTGGAGGCCAGTCACATAGAAACCAGGTTGTTCTGTGATTTTGCTGCCCACTGGTGGTAAATACATAAACTGCTGTTTTAACTGCATAGTGGAGATCTGTGGCTACAAATTTGTCTGAAGACTTTACATAATCCAAACCTGGGTGTTGGAATAGCCTGTATTTTGCTGTTGCTTTCTCTCTAGCACAGTGTGATCCCTTCACAGAGCACAGAACTGCTGAAGTCACTTGGAAAAGAGCCATGAATGCTCTGAGTGGGCAAGTCAGATCTGAGGGTCAGCTGTGATTATTATTTTTACTGACTGACTTGATCAGAGGTCAGTGCTGCTGGGTACAACGTTCACACAAGAAGTCATTTGCTGATAGCACTTAGTCTTGCAGACTGCGGTTAAGTAAAATGAGAAGGGAGGAAGTTTTGCAGAAGAGCTGACGCCAGACCTTCCCAAATGTCCCCAAATCTTTTGTTTTTCCAAGGCAGAAACCTTCAGCAGGTGCTAGCGTGTTTATTTTAAGAATGCAGACAGCGTTTGTTTCTGGAGAATAAGCAGAGAATTGTGGGTGTACTCATGATGTTGTCTGATGTGTGTTATAGACTCAGCAGCCCAAGCTACTTCTGTGAATGCTAAATGGTTAACCCTGTAGTAAATGCATGATGCTAAGAAAAATATGCTCACCAAGAGACGTAGTAGTTTACACACTTACGTTTCTGAATAGTCAGGAACAGAATGGCAGTATTTTACTGACTGCATTTGGCCTGCAGCAGAACCAAAATTTTACTGATTAAAAAATAAGCTGGAAAAAAAAAGTGTCAGTGTTTGTCATTTATGTCTAAGAGATTGCTAAAGAGTAACCTAAATGAATAAATTATCTTGCTTTCATGCTGCTGTACTGTGTGCCAGGTTTGAACTTACAGGTCAGATATATGGTCAGGCTCAAAGCCCTGTTAGCAGCACTTTGAAAGGGACATGCTGATACAACCTAATCCCAACCATGCATGTATGCCACTGCAATAAAGGCAAAATTATAAAAAATTGCTGGTTTGTTTCAAGATGAGAATGGTAGTGATATAAGAAATGCCCTCTGGCTTTACACTTTTTAATGTGTGTATCAACTGCTTCTTTAAGGTGTTTTGTTAAAGACGGAACCTCCCTAAACCCTTTACCTAAGTGAACGTAAGGTAGATCTTAATAGAAAACATCATTGCAAGAGTGGACTGCATTTTTTGCTGTGCATTCAAGTGGTAGTACCAGAACATCTGGTGTTACTGTCTTCATCCTTTTAGGATGCCTTAATGCTTCAGTTCTTCAGTTAGAGCTGAACTGTACATTGGAATAAAATTTGGAAAATTGGTAATTGTATGTGGGCAAGCAGAGTGCCAGATTTTCAAGATATGTAACACTGCATGTTGTGAATGACCTTCAGATTTTGTGGTTACGAAGATTTTATGCCATTAGGAAAGAACTCATGGTTTTTTCACCAGAGCCATGGGTACGGCATAAGGTTTTGTCCTCAGTATCTGTATTTTCGTTACACTTCATTAGCAATCCATCTGATCAGGCTCTAATTCCCTTAAAATGAACGTCATATAATGTCCATATTGATATGGTACTGTATATAGCATTAACTTTTCCTAGAAAGATGAATTTAAACTAACTCAATTCAAGAAGTAGAGACCATCTGTCATAATTGTGATTACTGCAATGCCCAAAACTTGGTACTATACAAGATTACTTTGGAAAAAGTTAATCAAAGCTATTAAAACCTAAGGGTCAGTTAAATTTAATAATATTTTTATTTGTGGGGTAGCTGTGGACATGTTCCAAAGGCTCTTTATGCATATTTCTGAAAACGGAGCCCTTGCTGAAGGTAGATGGGCTCTGAACTGGATTTTGTGGTGTTTTTGGGTGTTGTAGGGAAGATTTGTGGAAGAAAGTAGAGTCTATATCACCATGGGAGAGAATATCTTTCTGGAACAAAGAATCAAAAAAATGATTCAGAATTATGTTCAGTTCCTGAAGCCATTTTAAACTGTTTCCTTTCTGAAATATTTAATTTTTTTAAGTAGATGAACTTCTTAAACTTACTTCAATGTTGTACTAATATCTGTTTATTAATTCAGTGTTTACTGTTCCTGCTCTTGACAGTGGGATGTTCTATGATGGAAATCATACTTACCTTATTGAGCCAGATGAAAACTACACTTCAGATGTAAGTAGAACTTGTAGTACTTGTGCTGTGTTTTTTTGTGGAATACAAACATTCATTGGTACGGGACAGGCATAAGACTCATTCCCCTCATTCCCAGCTCATTAACCCAGTGTCTGAATCCCCATCACCACAGACAGAAGTAGTCCTCCAAAAATTAGGTAGTGATAGGCGTGTATGTATGTGCTGCATAACACTTGGAAGTAGAGCAGTGCAGCAAGGAGGGGTGAAGGTCTCTCAGAGCCAGTAGGAGATGCCTGTGAGTGTCCTGTTCTCTCCTCTGGCACTTCGCATCCTGGGTTTGTTACGTCTCTCTCCTCCTGCTTCGGCCTTGGCTCCAGTTCGGCAGCTCCCATGGCTCTCACTGGTGTTCCCTGGGCAGCCCTCATAAGTCCAGCTCTAAGTGTGCTCAACGACTGCATTGGTGTACTCACGTACTTTATTTAAAAGATAATTAACTGCGGTGTTAGCAGTCTCATCACAGCTGGGAAAATACGAGTGTAGAGGAATGGTTCCTTGCAGTTTTCACTTTTCCTAATGTATGGGTTGAACAGCAAGGACCCCTTTAGAACTGTCCTTTTAAGGCTCACAAGGTGAATTTGAGTTTTAATACATGCAATTGTTTACATTTCAGGATGACTTCCATTTCCACTCTGTTTACAAATCCAAGTTGTTTGAGTTTCCTTTGGATGACCTGCCATCTGGTAAGATTTTGTAATATTCATGACTATTAACTTGTCTTACTGTAAGGCCAGATTTGTTAATCATCTTGGATGGATAATCTGCTGTTAGTGCATTGTTTGTTTGCATATCTGTTCTTTTTTCCCTATTAAATTAATATGAAAAACATGAATGTGAAACACTGGAGGTACTGGGAAGGAACCTGAAGACCTGAAAAAACCCTGAATCCAATGAATCAAATCTCACCTAGACCTTCACATTATGATGTATGTTTCTTTTAACAAGTCTTGCAGTCTGTAGACTGTATTGTCTGGTAGGAGTTGTAGAAAAGACTGAGGTAGCCTAAAGGTGATGAAAATAAACATCACATTGCCAATAGTTCGTAACTTTTCATGGATATTTCCCATTTTGAGATACAAGGTGAATTCCATGGTGTGAGTGTAGGTCTGAGGGACAGGCACTTGCCAAATGTTGTTGCTGTTCTGTGGCCCTCGTCTCCAGTCTGCTCAGCACCTGTCGTAATGCCGTCTGTAGTGCAGGTCATGCAAATGAATTTGGAGGTGGGAGTGATTTCAGGTGCTTGCAGGGTGAATTCCCACAAACACTTTATGTTGTATGTGGAGGGAGAAGAGGTTTTCAAAGAATGAGTTTTCATCTGAGAAGCTGGCTTGTTAACTGAAGCTAAAATTGCAGTATTTATGGCTTATCCCTGTTCTGTCAAGGATTTGCAATTTTTAGAGATGCATTTTCCTGCTCTACAAAGTCAATGCTAGACAAATGAAACTGTCCTTCATAGACACTCATTTTAGTAGAAACTACTTTTGAGTGATTTCCTCTTAGAGAGGAGTTTCAGATGTCCCGTCCTCTTGCCATAGGTATCATTGGTCCTATGTAACAGTGGGATCTGGGCTCCTGCCATGCTGGGCATTGCACATAGATGGGTCCTGCCCTAGAGCATGGTGTGGAGCGGAAGGGCACCACAAAGGGCTCGTGCGCAGCATGATGTCCGTGTCCTTCTCTGGAAGCTTACTGTGTGCTTGCGCCTTACACAAGCACCGTGGTTACTCCCTTTGCTTACGAAGATGGTAAAATAATGAGAACAATGTACTGAACACGGGGCCAGCTAATCAAGTGCATCTTGTACCAGACCTTCTTAAGGATATGTCATTTCAAAGTCTGGAAATAATGCAACCACTGCTGAGTTTAAAATAAATCTTCTGTCTCAGATTGTTGAAGTAGGAGGCTGCTAGAGCTGGGTACTTAGTAGATACCTGTCAGCAGTCTTGTGAGATTTTGTAATAGTTCAATTTGAGGGTTGCAAGATTCTGGAGTAAAACAATTATTTTCTGCTTTAAAAAATATGAAAAGGAATTCATTGCAAGCAGCACCCACTTGTTTCAGCTCCACCAAAACTTCTTATTTTCCAAAAGATCTGTCAAAATAAGGCTTTAGATTTTTTCACAGAAATCCAGATATGTTTGTAAAGCTTTGATTTTACTGTAGATAACAAGTAAATAGTTAGATCAAGGGAAGCATCTTCCCTTGATTGAATTAAAGTCATAAGAGCATAGAATAATTTAGGTTGAAAAGATTGAAAAGGAGATTTAATTGTGCAATGCTAGTGGTCTTAATTATTTTTTTATAATATATATAAATTTATAAATTTTTTTATTTGTGATGCGGCGAAGAAGTACAAGGTGATCATCTGCTATTACTTTATGTTTAGTATCCCATACATGGAGAAATAAAATTTAACTTACAGTTTGCTCTTCCACATGCCTGAATTTGTTTTTGTAAACAAATGGAAACATTTTTCTGAGGTTTGTTGTGAAAGTTTCAGTAGATGTAACAAATTATGTTCTGGCTGGAAATCCCAGAATTTCTATTTGTCTTTGGTTATTCACTTCAAGATTGTCTTTAAGTCATCTTCCATGGGTGGCCACAGCTCCAGAGGATGAGAGCTGTTCCCACCACTGTCATCTTCTCCACCCTTTCCCCCACATGAGCTGTTGTTCCACCCCCAGACCCGCAGCTGTTCCACCTCTTCCTTCACTCCTAGCCTGCGCTCCCCACCAGTACCGCTTCTTGCACTGGGTCTTCCCTGCCAGTCTGGAGGGTGCTCACTATTGTCTTAACTTTTCTCTTTGTTATTTTCTTAAAGAAGTATTTGCATTTAACTGCTCATAGTATAGTTGCTTTTTTTTTATTATTTATTTTTTTTAAGTACTCCAGCAGAATCATTATTGTTAGTAGCAAGTACTGTGCTAGATTATGGCATAAGGATTTCTTATATTCCTTAATACTCTCCTAATTTATCAATTTGCCGATCTTAAGCAGCTGTTCCTTGGTGTCAGAATTTTCTTCTAAAAAGTCTGTGCATAAGCTAAGATTTCCACTCAGCACTGCATTAGGAATGGACTGGTCATAATCTTCAATATTGATGTTAGAAAGGAAAAAAAAATCAAGTAACAGGGATTACTCAGTATCAGCAATAATAAAAGCACACTGTTTTACCACAGTTCAATAGCAATATACATTTTACATTCTTTTGCTTCTTGGTAATTAAAAAAAGAAATAAAGGCAACTATTGCAGAAAAGAATAAATTGTACTGTACTTTGCAACAACATGTAGAGGTAATGGTGATTTTAGATAAGGGAAGCTAATCTGACAACTGTGCGTCCTTGGGGCCTTTGACTTCCTAATTTAGTAGACTGTAAGTTTTCTCACAGTCTGTGGTAAGACATTTAGTAACCTGGCATTGTCTTGGACAGCAGCATACATTTGAAGGTGTTGTTTTTCAACTAGTGTTTAACAGATATCCTTTCCTTTTGGGGTCCCCTGAGTTCTTCGTATATTTTTTCGAGGTAATATGTTCCTGCCAGAATTTACCCTAGGCATTCTCAGCTCTCTGCTTTTCCTGTGTGATTTTGCTGGTCATGTTCTTTTGCCCGAGGGTCCCTGGCTTGAAGTGCACCCTGCGTGAATTCATCCAGCTTGTGAATTATGGAGCAGTGTTAATGTGTGCTGATGTGTTAGAGTTAATGGGTGCATCAGGCCACTCAGGGACTTCCGATGGTTGGGAAAACGATCACAGTTGCTGGTCAGGCTATCTGGGATCCCCTACGCATATTGTAAATTGCTATTTTATGGATTAAGAAGTTATCTTTTTAACAGTTTCATTAATGATGATGATATAAAACCTAAAAGGAAAGGTAGCGAGTCAGTTGTGTGGCACAAGAACACAGACTGAAATAATCAACATACCTAGAGCACAATCAACTATGAATTTGTGAGAAAAAAAAAAGTAAAGAGTGTCTTTAGCCAAGACAATACCACTTAGCCAAGCTTTGCTTTGGTGGTTTGCATTATAAGTAAATAGCCACTCCAGGTAAAGGTTATCACTTGTCCCTGGTTAAGTTTTGTCAGACAGGCAATTCAACTTCACATTTTTAGCCTTTAATGGCATGGCAGCCCTGTCAAGTTCCTATCATTATTGTATTCTATCCTATTATTTGAACCTCATGTAGAAATCACACAGTTGATTTGCTGTAGGCTGAGAGGTGGAGCTGTAAGAAACCTGTACGACAGGGAAACTGAACTATTTAGGATTTTGTAACATAATCAAAAGTTGTCTACAAAGGTATGTGAACTGCAAGTCCCTTAATTTACACAACTGCTATAGTACTGTCTCCTTCCTTTTCTGCCGGACTGGGAAAATTACCATGGAATATTGCAGTCTTCGGCACCTGGGGACTTAAAGAGTGTCCAGAGTTGGAGAAAGTATAAAGGAGGGAAACTAGGCAAAGGAAAAAGGCAACTGCAAGCAATTAATTTATGTCTCAAAGAAGGCTCTTTATGGGAGTATGTGAACAGTAAACGTGTTTATATAGGATAAGGACAGAGATGGCCATTGTGTAGGGAAAAGTTAGGGAGGGACTATGAATCTAGAAGTAAAGATGGAAAAGTACTTTTGGACATCTAAAAGGGTGAGAACAAGTGTCATCTTCTGTTTAGCTTATAATGTGTCCATGAGTGGCTAGCAGTAGATTTGGCAGAAGAATAAACTACTTGGTGCTTATGATTAGAGGTTTAACAAATTAAAGACACAGTGGGATTAGCAGGGAAAAATATTGTATTGACAGGAAGCGCTGCCAAAATCCCATAACATTTCTCCCAACTCTAAGATGTTTTACTTTGTGAATATAATCTTCTTAAAGCTTTAATTCTGACTTCCATGCTCTTCTTATTAATTTAGGTAGCTATTGTGAGAGCTCTGTGACTGTCTGGTGAATTCCCAAGAATGTGATGCACTCCATGGAAGCACTGTGCTAATAATATTGCATCCGCAGTATTGGGGAAGTTTTGGCATAGAACATCTGCTGAGCTTTCTGAAGCACGACACCTCCAGATCATTGGTTTCAGCAGACCCAGATATCACTAGTAGAGTTTTTGTTAAGAACCCTGTTAGTGGGAAGCATCTGTAACGTTGCCTCATTTCTAGCTGGAGCCTTGAAAAAAGGAGTTGCATCTGTTGCATGGAAGGATGCCATACTACTATCACGATGCTTTGGGGTCACTAATTGTTGGGGTGTATTTCTGTAAGCAGTCAATGTATTTGCCTGTGTTTTTTGCTTAGAGTTCTGGCACATGAATGCTACATCACAGAAGTTTGTTGTAAAGCCAAGACACAAAAGAAGGAGAAGGCAGGTATGTGCCAATGTGCTCGTTTATAAGTAATCTGCCTTCAGGTTTGTTTTGTGTCTACTGAACGAATTCATCCAGATGGAGTCCTGCTGCTGCTGCTGCACTGGCAGGCGGTCTCCATGTATTGATACCGCTGGAACAGAAAGAGGTATCTAATGCTGACAAGGCATTGCTGGGATCTCTTGGACATTGCCCACCTGAAGAGATAAGTCCTTCTGTTGTCACCTTTGATAAGGAGCCACCAAAATGTCAATTCCAGGAGAATTACTGCATACCCCATGGTGTGAGTGGGTGGCTGAGCATGGCACCTGTTCTCCATTACATTTATAAAAGCACAAGGCAGTTCCTCCTCTAGGCTCTATTTAATCTGCTGCTGCTGTATTTCAAAAATAGCGTTTCTGTCAATGTTATAAAATTGTTAAACACTGCTGAATTGCAAAGGAAAACAGAAATAGTTAAAATGTTTTCTTCTATTTTGGATCCATTATTTTTCAGAAACTCCTAATTAATGAAACATTTACAAGTCATTTTTATGTTGCAATGGTGACAAAAAGCTACTTTATCTCACTTTGATTTAAAATAAATATTAAATAAAATATTCTAAACTGGGATTTTAATCAATAACTTTATCTATACCCTGGAAAGACAGGAACAATTCCTAGTTTTAGGAATGAAGCTGAAATGATGGTACAGGTCAAAATAGAGCTGGGTCAGGGGCCTGAACACTGCAGGCAAAATTAAAACAGAGAGAGCAGTGGGAGGGGAAGATGACTTTATCTCTGACTAATGTATGCTCCTCAGAGGCAAAAGAGAAGTGAGAAGGACGTTGGAGAAGTTCCAGAAATCATTCTTGTGGGTCTTACTTTAGATCAAGTGGTTTGCTGTCTTTCTATAAACTAAGCATTACTCTGCATTTTCAAATCATAATGATGTAATAACTCTCATGGAAAGAATGAGGAAAAAAAGGACTCCATGGAGAAGCACTGTCATAAATGTTTCTAAATGCAAAGTAAATGTGTTAGGTGGAAGTGGGTACTGCGTTCACTGTGAATCAAGCAGTGTGCAAATAAATAATACACAGATTTTTTGTAAAAAACTTAGGGAGGATTCCTTTCCCAGTGAAAAAGTTCATAGCTCATACAACCTGTTTTTAGAGGTGTGGATCCCACTGAGAATTGTCTTTAAAAGCTCTAAACTTGGGCTTAGTTGGGTTGAAAGACTTGATTTCATTGTTTAAGTTCATATAAATAGTCTGGAAGAGGTGAAATATGGGGACTCTATAATTGAAAAAACACCCAGTCCATTCCTTTTCACCCTCCACAAAATTTCCCAGTCAGTGACGCAGTAAATTTGTTTACTCATTGTTATTGCAAATCCAAACAAAATCAACAAACATAAGCGTACAATTGTTTTCATAGGGTACATTTAACAATTTTTTAAGGTAATATAACTAAGCATCAGAAATATCATCAATATCTGAGAACAGAATTAAGACAATGAAAAAAATATGTGAGAAATTTGTTTTCTGAAACCGCTGGCAGTTGTCAGTTATCCTTTCTCTGTACTCGGTCACAGTTGGACTCTTTTTGTAGGCTCGTCGGATTCCACGTAAAGTTGAAGAGGAAACAAAATACATCGAGTTAATGATTGTAAATGATCATCTAATGGTAAGACTGGCATGCTTCAATATCCTTCGTTTATCAGTAACATAAAGTTGTCTTAATTGTCCTATGAAGGGTAAACAATGAAGAACAACATATAGCCAGAATAAGTTCACTGTGTCCTTAAAAGATTATGATCTCATCAGCCGTTGATGAAGATGTGTCTGACTTTTAGCAAGGTAATTTCACCAGTAATGCAACCGGGCCTGAATATCAGAGAAAGCATCATAAATTAAAGCTTTGTGTCATAAGGTAACTGATGACAGTGGGACTTAAACGGCAGGTTTTCTTTCAGGCTTTCCTGAGCACTCATCGTCGTTACAGAAGCTCAGCAATCAGTAATGTAATTATTGCAGTCGTGTGGCTCTGTTGACAATAGGGAGATTAATAGTGACTAGATTTTTTTGATACATCCAAATAAATGCAGAGAAAATAAATTTGTTAAGCTTGAGTACTTTCTCAGGGAAAAAAAATAAATGGGCTCTTTAAGGTAGTGGAAAGAGATCTAAGAAAGCTTGGTGTATTGAAGAAAAAACAGGCTTATTCAAATGGGGAAAGTCACAGATTTTTGTCAGTGATGGTCGTTAGTAGTTAATAATTGGAATATAAAAAGAAATGATGAACTCTCCATCTCTTGCAATCTTCAAACACATCTATACATTTTATTCTTTCTCTAATGTGCAAATTCTTTCAAGCAATACCCAAACTTGCAAAAACAGACATAAGAGTCGCTAAGGACTGTGTCATTTTCTTAGACAATTTTAGTGATACCAGCGTACGCCTGTCAGCTGTGTTTGGTGAGCATATCAACAAGTTCTTGAATTAAAGCAGACAATACTGGGTTTAGAATTCCCTAAGCTGTTACTGTGTTTGCCCTGAAGACCTGAAGCTGCAGCTTTCCCAGAGGGACTGGTAACTCCAAGAGCAATGCTTCCTAATATTTAATTCAGTATAGCTAATGCAAGAATCAGTCCACTTAGGGGTTTATTCTCTGAAGTAAATGTCTTTGAAGGTCTGTAGCTGGATAAGCTGAATAGTTTCCTTCCGTAAGGAGGAAGTGTGCTCTTTGTGCTCTGGGTTCATTCCTTGCCCCATGGCACGTAGGTCTGTTTTGCTCATTTTGTGTGCATGCAGTAGATGTGTCACACCAGGTAGACTCCGCCACCAGCTCCCAGGTCCGAGGGGCACCTTGGTGGGGCGGGCGGCAGGAGGTCACCTCCACTGGGGCTCTACCACCTCACTTGGATGGCCCCAGAGGCAGTGATTAGCCTCGTGTTTTGTCGACTGGCCCATGCCATAGCCAGGCTGCATTCTACGTAGCCCTGGGAGCTCCATTTATTTTGTGCCTCATCCATTTCATCCTTTGTACCATGTTTAGCTTTGCAGTCATGTCCCTGTGTTATTTTAGTAAGTGAAACTTCTTCATTTTTGGTGTTTTTTTTTCCTCAGTTCCTGCTTACAAACTTGCCTTTCCCACCACCCAGCTGCCTGGCACTTCTTGCACACTAAAGATCCTAACTTCCAGAAAATATGGAGCATGTTTCATCCAAAATCAAGCTTCTTCAGGCACAAGATTGTCAAACATTCTGAAAATCTTTGCCTTCAAGTCTTAAATTCTTCTGAGATATGACCTTCATACTCATAGTCCTCATTTGTGACTGTGTTTCAGCAGATGCGAGTACCTGGAAAAGTATCTTCTGTGCTGAAGGCCAACTGTACTGCACTGTAGTACAGCTTTCAGTAAAGATGCCATTGCAGTCTGATTGCTAAAGTGATTTAAATCGTTATGCAGTGTGATATTATAAATGAAGAAGTCTAGAAGACAGCCTAACGGAGAGAAGTGGAAAAAAAATAGGAAATCTATTAGATTAAAGCACAGATGCAAGCATTGTTGTGGTAACATCTCTAAAGAAACCTCAGCTATGGAAGTTGTGTTGCTAATTTCTCTCTCTCTGTTTTCATTTGGAAATTGTCTTTAAAAGTGCAAATAATTTGCTTAAAAATTGCTAATGAAGAAAGTAACAATAGGATCCAGTTCCTATAGTGTTTTTTTTCAGATCATAGAGTGTTGTGAAGTTTATCAGTAACATGAATTTCTGAGCATTTTTCTGCTATCACTTCTTAGCATTACATTCAGCACAGGAGACCAAACCATGCATGGAGGTTCTGCTGTTGGTATAGTTACTTTGTACTTTGTGATTTTTTTGGAAATGGAGCTTGTTTTTCTAAATCTGTATTTGTAACTTGTCTGTTTCACAGTGTAAAAAGCACCGCTTATCAGTTGGCCACACAAACAGCTATGCTAAGTCGGTTGTGAACATAGCAGATGCAGTGAGTATCACTTGACTGAATGCTCTTTTACGCATGAGATGAATTATAGGATTCTCCTGCCGATAAATGCAGGAGTTGTTATTTGATGGTGTACCTAATAAGATCACCAATTTTCATCTAAAACCAAAGTCAGCCACATATAAAGCGTTTGCTTAGCCTAAAGCGTTAGAGATGTTTTTGTGGCTGCAAACAGTTAAGTATCCTTTAATCAGATCGATCCCTCAAGTTTGAGGTTTAAAGAGAATGTTAGTACGATAGTTTTTAACACAAGCTCATATGCTGTCTACCTGAAACCCTAAAGTTCATCTAAAATTAGAATGCACTAAAATTTCTTAACAAAAAAAAAAAAAAAGAAGAATTTGAGTAATTGAGTTAGAATAGGGTTATACAGATGGATTATGTGGATTATACTTGTAATACTAAAGAGGATGAGCTGCTGGCTCCTACATCTCACTCCAGAGAAGAATTAGTAGAAAAAGAAAAATGCAGTTCTCACTCCTGAAAGTATTTGTTGTGGAGTATTAAGCCCCAACATTGAACGGGTGGCTGCCAGTGGGAGGTTAAATGACCCTGTAGAGGTGAATAGCAGTGAAAACAGCAGTTTTGTAGTTCTGTTTGGTCTAAGAGATACCTCCTGTGTCCCTGGTGTGAGCTGGACAGTGTAAAATGCGCAAATCTTTGAACTGTCTGAAATGCTTCCGTTGCAAATTGTGATAACTCCCACCTCTCTTTTGTAAGCCTCTGCCTTAACAGGACCTGCAAGGGATCTTTTTGTGGGCTAGGGGAGTGGATGGAAGAATAGGCCTAAAATCTAGGTATTACTTTGTTTACTTGTTTGTTTATTGCTTTTGACGGAGGCAAAACCAGCTGGGGGAACCTGAAGTGTGTTAGGACAAGCTGAATATTTAGTCAAGCGAGAATGCAGTCTGTTAAAAAAAAAAAAAAAAAAAACAAAGGGGTAAACCTCACCTTCATTCCATTTGACATAATCTATTTGTTCGTTCTGTTAATGTACTAGATATATCAAGAACAACTTAACACCAGGATAGTATTGGTTGCCATGGAAACCTGGGCTACTGATAACAAGTTCACCATTTCTGAAAACCCCTTGGTGACCCTACGTGAGTTTATGAAATATAGGAGGGATTTTATCAGAGAGAAAAGTGACGCAGTTCACCTTTTTTCGTACGTAACCTCGTGTGATGTTTTCTTACTGTTTTTTTTTTTTTTTTTTTTTTTTTTTGGGGTTGTTTTTCAGGAGGCCC
>VXAV01007317.1:583820-625118 GCA_013399715.1 Alectura lathami | reverse complement strand
TTTTTTTTTTTTTTTTTTTTTCCTTCTTGTGTCTAAATTTTGGTCTGCTAGACAGCTGTATTCGCAGGAGGAATGCAAAGAGTATGAAATGATGAACTGAGACATTTCAGAGGAATAAATGGGAAGCAGGGCTAAAGAAACTCCAGCCAAGATGTAAACACTTCTACAATGTAGGATTTGCAGCAGGGTTTTGGTTTTATTCCTTCTCCATTTACTGAAGCACATGCTAAAGTGTAATCAAGATAATGATCTTGAGTCCTTTCTACGTATAATTAATGTTCATCCTCTATTTTATGTCTGTATTTCAAAAAGCACACAAAAGAGGCTAAGGCAGAAAGACAGTCCAGCGTGGAAGAAAGACTTGATACCTGAGATGGTCAGAATGCTGCAAGAAAGTCAGTTCTGGAGAGAGCATGTTCCTTCTGGAACAACTGAGGAAAAGTGCATCTTCTGCCAGCCATAGAATTTGAATAAATGTTAAAGAGGGGAAGAAAATACATGACATCTGGATAAGCTGTGTCTGCTTATCTCTTAGATGTCTCCTTTTCATGGAATAACGTATTAGAACTGGAGGAAAACCACTGTAATTCGTTAAGAAGTTGTAAGGTTTCTCATTCTTTAAAATGTTCTTGCAATTCAGCAGTTTACTTTTTTCCATTTCATTATAGACAGAGACACTGCTGATCGTTTTACTGCTGTGCTGAGTGGATTGTTTCCATAGTGCAATGCTGTCTTACTTGGGCTTGTTTTAATGCTGATGTTCATTTACCCATCTGTCACTCTGAAAAACACAATTGCTCTGATCTCAATTTAGATCAGTGGCGTTTGCAATTTTTTCTAATGGCATATGAAAATGTGAATGTCAGATGTGGAAGCCAGGGTGATTTAGACTCTTTTCTGTACTGTTGTTCGGGTTGTGTTGAGGTTATTAACAATGGGTGTCTGTCCAATTCACAAGGCTGTCAAAGACACGTGCTTCCTCGCAAGGAGGGGTGAAACACCAACTTCTGCTTTTCAGGAAATACGAGATAAAACAGATGTGTCAAGGTGCAGTGTTCAGCAGTGCTCCACTGTAAGATGAGCTGTGATCGCCAAAATGACATTAATGACACCAGGAGCAGATGGAGTTTTCTTTCATTTTATGTTTAGTTGTGCCTACGTACTGCAGCAAACTGTCCCAATGTTTTAACTCAGGACCCTCTGTTATTGCCATCTACTTGCCTGTGTTGTGCAACATGCTTAGATACTGAAGAAGTTAAGTTTTTTGGAAAAATATTTAGGAAATGAGCAATTTAAACAACTCTTTAGTAATTCTGACAGATAATTGCTTGCTTTTATGTTATGTAATTGCATGCTGCCACCAAATTTTCATTTCAGTAGGGGATCTAATAATAGCTGCCAGCATGTGCCACAAGCCTTGGGCTGGCACTGAGGAGGCCGTGGGGTGATGCTCCATCCTGTGGGCTACTGGCAGAAGGGCAGCAGCCAGAGAACCACTGTGCACCACCAGCCATGTACTTGTGCAGATGGCTCATGAGCAGAGTGGTTTCTGAAGTGATCCTCGTTTAATTGGAGAACTCTGGTTTTAGGCTGCATTGGTAATGCACTTCTATACCTTCTCCTTTGTGTAATAAAAGCTACCATTGTGTTCTCTTCTGCTCAAAGGAAAAATTATTATAATTATTATTTTTTTTAAGAATTACCTTTAGAAATCTTAGGAAAGGGGAAGTGAAACTGGAAAGAACGGAGTATAAGTGGCCATTAGAGGAACATAGCATGGATCCTGTGTAAAAGATGGTGCACGAATCTAACCTCTGGGAAAGGAAACTACTACTACAAATATACAGATTTAGATATTTAAAATTTTAGTTTAATAGGGAGACTGGAGGGAAAAGGAAGAAGGGAAGAAGCCTCACCAGCTACGCTTTCTTATCTGCCTGTGACACATGCTAATGGAAAACTGCTGCAAGTTCCCAACAGTGGTAGAGGGAAAGAGAAGGAAATAGCCTCTGACTGTAGCAAATAATGTAATAAAAACCCCCCGATAATAATATTAATAATAATAAAAAAATAATAAAATCCTAGCCTCTCCCCTCTCCCTGCACTTTTGAGCCTTATGGTCCCAAAGAACGTTTTTTATGGTTATTCTTTCGGAAGGTATAATGCAGAATTCAAGCTGGAACACTGCTCTCTCAGCACTTCACTCCAGAACAACAGTGCTTACAACTCCTGTGATGATAGTGAAAACGTGAAGTTGTTTTGCAACTTGTCCTTTCGCACCTTTTGTTTTTGATTGTGGCTTCTGATCAAAATGAAGTTGCTGTGAAAATGACACTCTGACACAGAATACACCATGTAACTCTGCACAACTGCTAAATTAGGTGCTATTTGGTCTCTGCACATTTCATTTGTGTTGTTCCTAATCTGCTTCTCCCCAAGTCTGATACTGTGTTTCAGTTAATGCATTTGGAGTGCTAGCTAAAAATAACAATTATGGAATAAATATGATGATGATTCCCTTGGGAGAGACATGCCCTTTGATTTCTGGTTTTCCCTGCAGCTTCTGGACCCTCCAGAATGTGGTAATGGCTTTGTGGAAAATGGAGAAGAATGTGACTGTGGGACGACAGCAGTAAGTGCCATGTGCTTTGAATTAGCAGCTAGATTCTCCAGCTGCCCGTCACTGCTGTTGATGTAAAGTGGAGGGAGACAGGCAATGCTAAGGTCCTGGGGCAGATGATTCGTAATTTCTCACCTTTTTCCATCTTGTTTAGCACAATGTGGGCCAGCTTTTATGTTTTATCACCACATCAAGTTTAAAGAGTAATAGCAATAGCTATCTATGCAAAATCAGGCCTTAAAAATGATGAAGTGTATTTCCTGAGGGAAACATGGCTCTGGTCAGTGCTACAATGTCAGTGTTTAATGACTGGCATTGCAAAATTAGGAAAATGTTTTCTTATACTGCACAGCTGTGCCGCAGCTTCATACCCCACGGTGCACGCTCTCTTCTGCCTCCAGGTGCCTAGCAGCCTGGTTAAAAATCTGTCCAGGTAGCATGCTAAGACAGGATATGAGAGTTGTGGGGCTCATCTGCTTTTCTCATGTGTTCTGCTATGAGTGTCTGTGTTCCTCAGGAGTGTGCCAGTGAAGGAGGAGAGTGCTGCAACGCCTGCACGCTGACGGCAGGCTCCCAGTGCAGCAACGGGCTCTGCTGTCGGAAGTGTCGGGTAAGGGCAGCGTCCCGGCGGTGATGCAGCCAGGGGTTTGCAGGCACCACAGCACCTGTTTTTTTTATCTATTTTCTGAAAGCTTTACTTTTAAAATTGGCTGAAAACTGGTTTGTCTGGGGCTACTCTCCGTCTTTCAGCTGTGGCTTCTTGGGGCAGGGGCTGTGGTCAAACGCAGAGGAGAATAAAAGCCTTCCAGTTTCAGAATCGGGCTGAAGTCCCATGAGGTTTCGTTAGAAAATCTTGTTAAAACATGCACGTGTTTATCCATGTGTTGCTCCCATAATGCCTGACGTGCTGCTCTGGATTTGTCCCTATGAAGCTGAGTGGGAAAATCATACCACAGAAGGCCTGAGAGAAGGATGTGATAAAAAAGTCAAAACAGCTAGCAGAAGTGTTCAGACATGTTCATCTAAAAGGCACCTGACTTCAGTTTCAGTTAGGTCTGCCTGTGTCTCCTTATGTTTGCACTGACTGAAATCCCACTGAGGAAAGGAAGCCCTGTGTAAACTATAAGATATTCTTGCTGATACGTCAGTAAATGGTGAAAGAGATCTAGCCAGATCTTGGCTGTAAGGGAGCCCGGCTAAATGTGACTTCATATAGTTGTTGATGCTCACTTAATAATAATGATAATTATTATTAATGGTGTTAGGACTGTAGTGGTGTACTATAGGTGATATTTTTATCTTAATCATTTGAGGGTTTCATTTCCTCAGGAGGAACATTAATAATAACTGCAGGCCACATTCCTGACTGTGCTCATCCTAATGGTAAAAAGAGGAAAAGCACAAATTAGGCTGGAGCATATCACATTTGCCTAAGCATATTCCTTTTCTTAATGTAATATAAAAAAAATACCAGATTGCTGGTGTGGGTGAATTTTATTCAAGTATCCAAGTCACATGGACACCATATTAAAGATTCTCAGAAAAAAAAAATAAGCTTCTGTGTACCTACATTTGTTTTGAAAATGAGCTAAGGGTTCTGTGTAGCTGCATGATTTTTGAAAATGAGATTAGTGCTTGTCTACGTACAGAGTAGGGAGGGTGAGCAGATGAAGAGAGAGGCAGAATTTTGCAAAACACATGTCCCTAGCAGATGTTACTCAGGACAACTCAAAGGACTTTATACTAGCAATTCCCAAACTTGAGGTTACCCTTCCTTGCTGTACCCTGCCTGAAAGCAGGAGTGGAAAAGGGATTGCGAGCAAGACATGGTGAGTGCACATCCCAGCCTCTCACAGTATCTCTGGTATCCCTGACAGCATTTCTGTCTGCATTTTTCCAGAGACAAGTGGGGAAAGGATAAGCTGAAAGTTGAGAAAATGCCAGTCTTGCTCTTGCACTGTCATGTACTTGTTCACACGAGATGTGGAGTTAGCAGTTGTCCCAAGAAAAACAAGCATGCAGATACAGCAAAAAGTCACACAGCTGCAGGATGAATGGACTAGCACAGGCTTAGGAGGCCTTCCAGGGAAAATAAGAGTGTGTCCATGACCAGAGGCACCGGTAGTTGCCCCTAGTGGGATGCCTTCTTGCTTTTACAGGTCTTGAGGCTTTATAGTGGCACAGTCTTTAACCAGATTGTAAATGCATGTTAGGTCACTGGTACATTTTTCATTGTCAAATATCTGGTCACTCAGAAACTGATGTCAAATCATACAAAATTAACTACATTTATGAATAGTTGCTGTTCTACAGTAAGAGTGAGGCTTTGTAATAGACATAATGACTATTCCTAGAGCTTTATAGTGTTCTAGGCCTTAAGGGAATTCACAAAGATCTGGATCACTCTCTCTCTGTTCTGTAATGAAGAGTAAAAGAATAACAAAAATGTGGAGGGGCCTGGCCAGGACAATGCCACAAGCCCCTGCAGTGTTGGTGAGATTGGCCCCAGGTCCCAGGACAGCTCTCCTCCTGCTCGTCCCTGCACTCGGGGGTGAGGTGGTGCCCCAGGGAGCAGTGCCACCTGCACCAGCAAACAGCCTCAGCTGGGATGGTGCAGCACCCACCCCAGGGAAAGGAAAACCTTCCCACTTCAGTCAGTGCTGGAAATTTCCCATTTGTTATTTTAGTTAAAATCTGAAGAAAGTATTGTAATTAAGGCAAGATGTGGAGAAACCAAGGCACTGATTTTCTGTCCTTTTTTTTTCAGTTTGAACCTAAAGGAGTTTTGTGCCGAGAAGCAGTGAATGATTGTGATATTGCAGAGAACTGCACAGGAAACTCCAGTCAGGTGATTTTTATATCTTGTATGCAAGAGAAAAAAAAAAAAAGCTATTGTCTCTTGGTCACTATTAATGTTACTGTTTTAGTGAGGTGTTTAAAAATTGTTATTAAACCTGGTATTTTCAGAAGGAAAATACGAAAATGAAATTGTATTCTGTATGGCACTGGTTGTACACTTTGTTTCCAAGCTTTTCTGAATGATCGATTTGTTATTTTCTCTTTCTGTAGTGTTCTCCCAATATTCATAAAATGGATGGATATTCATGTGATAACAAGCAGGTAATTACTTTTTCAGTTTATTTTACATTCTTACTGCTTTTGTGGATTACTTCTTATGGAGGCTGGTTTATAATCTTTGGAAGTCACCTGGGATGGTGCCATCAACATTCCTGATTTCTGGGTGGTGGTCAAATTTTGGAGCGAAGCATTTAAATGAACAGAAAGTAGAATTGTATTAGCTGCCTCACTAGAAAATGTGGCAAGTCTATATATTAAACAAATGTTTTTCTTTTTGAAAAGCAAATTATTTGAAGCTTTTTCTGTATCCGTTCTGTTTAGGGCATTTGCTTTGGAGGAAGATGTAAAACCAGGGACCGACAGTGTAAATATATCTGGGGTGAAAGTGAGTAAATATTAAACTTTCTAAGTTGATTATTGTTCAAGTGGCTTGAAAAATTTTTGGAAGCGGCACATTCAGAACCATTAAAAACAGCCAGGACTGCATGTTATAAACAATATTGACTGTGATCCACAATTCTGCTCTATTTTGTGTGTTGCCTTTGGGTTTTAGTTTTTATTTCTGTTGAGCAACTATTGGAGTCCTCAAACTTTAAATTCAGTTCTTTAATTTTATGCTGTTCATTTGTTTCATAGTTGCATGATTTTTATATTGCCTAGTTCACCAGATAACACAGCTCCTCTTCTCTCATGTAAGCTATTCATTAGCCAGACCCGCGGCCTATCTTGGAATTTAGGAAAGTTCAAAGAAATTCTAGTGGATGCTCAACAAGGAAAGCGCAGTCCAGCATATAGGCTGCATATCCCTCTTTGAAGACAAAGCTTTCTGAAATGATGCCTGCCAGCTGCTGAGAATATGTTTGTGGGACAAAGTATGTATTTAGCCATCATTCAGTTAAAGCTTTGTTAAGTTCAGAGAACTTGCATATGTACGAGAACCACACTCACCATTAGGAAAAAGTAAGTGATTCTTTTGGTCTGGATGATTAAGTGTATAGTGTTACCAAGCACAGCATATCTGTAGTCTATTTATTTCCTACTGCCCTATGTTTGATTGGCAAAGTTCTAACTATAAGAGATGTTTTATCGTTTTATGATTAGACAATTAGGAATTGAGTTACATTGCAGTACAAAAAGGTGCTATTTACATCTTTACGTGTGTTGAAAGCATACAGGAATTTCTGTGTGGTCACATATAATACCACTGTTGGATATCAGACATGTTGCACAGTTATGTTAATAGCATGCAGACTACAACAGTTTTAGTGATATGTTTACACAGGACCTTTGGAAGATAAAATGCACTTTGAGTGGCTTCTTTATGTTGGGAAATCATAGGCATGCAGCCAGTGCTGAAGATGAGTTCCTTAAGCAAGCCACAGAAAGTTGGGAGTTTAAATTTGGTTTGGGGTCTGGCTCAAAACGTTTGATGCCTTTGGATAGCCTGTTAAAATCAGCAGGATTACTCGGGTGGTAGCGGTTCAACTGGAGGTCTCATTCGAGCAACTCCCTCTTACATACCTTGCAGCTCCTGTAAGGATATTAGGCCATTGGTCTTCATGCTGAATGTGGTGCTTCCTGAGCATGCTTGGCTGGTTAGCTTTGATGAAAAGAGACACATAGCTCCCTCTTCCTCCCCTCATTTTGTCTTTTCCTCCTCTTTTGCAGCTCTTGATCTAGCAGTGATTACTTGTATTAATCTGAAGTTTTACTTTTAATTTCTCATTAGCAACCACCTAGGGAGCTTTGACTCGTGTTTATTGATTGTGTACATTTTGGACCAACAAACCTGGTCAATCTGAACAAAATCATAAAAAATCCTGCGGTGCCAGCAATTCTCAATTCTCATTGAGAATACTGTGTGGAGTTTCACAGCCCATGTGCAGACCATGATACTGCAGATGTCAGATTGGGAAGCTCTGCTCACTTTCATTGTGCATCCCCATTTCCCAGGACCTGGCTTTTCAAGGTCTTCATAATCTTAGAAGAGGTTTGTTTCTATTTTTAGAAGTGTCAGCTGCTGACAGATACTGCTACGAGAAGCTGAATATTGAAGGGACTGAGAAAGGAAACTGTGGAAGAGACAAGGACTCTTGGATCCAGTGCAATAAACAGTAAGTTGATCCGTTTAGAAAACAGCTGGTGTGGGATTTTTGTCCCTGCTCCAGTTCTCTAGGGAGCACAAAGAGGCTCGAAAAACCTCTATACAGATCTGCATCCTGTTTTTTCACTTCTTTATTTTGTCCGTGTAAATTCTAATCTAGCCTACAGGTGAACTAATGTCCTTCCCCAGCTCTCTGTGCAGATTTGGTAACCTTACTTTTGTTCCATTGCAAACTCACGAGTGAAAAAAATAATGTGGGAAAGGCCTGACCCTCCTGTTTTGGCATTGTACAAGTCTCTGCACGCAAGTTTTCAAGTCCCTTCAACAGTTGTGTCTCTAGTTCCCTTACATATGTCAGATGTTTGTCTAAAGGCCGTATCTACTGCTTCACCATGGGACAGCTACTCTGTCTTAATGGGATATTAAATCAATTTGTTGTGGTTTGTTCTTGACAGTTCCTCATTTGCAGGGCATTGTTGATAATACATCACAAAAAAGCCTCTTACCCTAGTATAAGCTCTGAGGAGAATAATTTCTGTGGGAAACAGGACATTATTTATGGCAGCTGCTGTCAGTGAGAGAAAAGCAAGGAATAACAATCATGTTACAAAGCAAGTGGAAAAAAAACACATTTTTTTATAATGCATTTTTATTGAGTTTTTTTTTTTAGGTGAGTATCCATTTATTCTCTCAATGCAGGGATGTGCTTTGTGGATACCTTCTGTGCTCGAATATATCTAGTGTGCCCAGACTTGGAGAACTCGATGGTGAAATCACATCATCAGTCTTGCAGTTTGGAAAAGTCTACAATTGCAGGTATTTGGAAATCCTGAAAATGGAACGATCAGTATCCATCTGACATGGAAAAGCAGCTTTCTCATTCCAAAGTGATGAACTATTTACATTAAAAAAAAAAAAAAAAAAAGGTTGTCCCATTGAGAAGTAATCGTTATTCCATCTCAAACTTCATTAGCCCCTTCGGGAATTGACTGTGTGTGGAGAGCACGGCTGTTTTGCAGACCCCTTTGTACAGTAGTCAGTTTTGCCAGTAGAGACATAATACTCTTCTCTGGCCTCTTGATACAACATTCTTTAATGTTTGTGGAGTACTTAATGTGCTGAAAATACTTAGGCATATACTGCATTGCTAAAGCTAACTGGCAGCTTAATGCGTTGCTGTATGTTAGCTGAATCCAGTTATAGACCTGGTATGTTCTCACAGCTTCTCATAACTGCAAGATGAAATAAAGTCCTACACAGCTAAACTCTACGTTTTATACAGCACAAGCTCTTATACAAGAAAAATGGTTTTTGTTGTCGTTGTTACATTTATTTGATGTAGGTATACTCCGTTTTGGTTTGTTTCACATCAGGGCTGGTGAGATAAATTAGCTAATGCTTACCCTTCCCTGGTCCTGTGCATTGTATAATGCAGACAGAAGTGAAGGTTGCAGCGCAGAGTCCAGTTTCTCAAGCATCTAGTAACAGCACGAGTCTCTGGGTCCTCCTGCTTGTCTTGCAGTGGTGGCCATGTGAAGCTTGATGAGGAGACGGACCTGGGCTATGTGGAGAACGGGACGCCGTGCGGGCCGAACATGGTGTGCCTTGACCATCGCTGCCTCCCCGCCGAGTCCTTCAACTTCAGCACCTGCCCGGGCACCACAGACACCCAGATCTGCTCAGGACACGGCGTATGTTCTCATACTCTTTATTTCTTTTTTTCCATTCTTGCTGAGTAGATGGCATTGAGTAGCAGACTAGCTAGACCTCGCAGGAAGCCAGCAGCGTGACTCTAGAAGTCTTTGTACTGGAGAAGCTTTTGAAAAGGAAAGGGAGACGAGACATATCAGTAAACATAATGTGTTGCAGTCAAAGCATCCTAAACAATGAGTCACAGTAAGTAGGTATTAATTTTACAAAAATCTTACCAACCATTTATTTTGCAATTACTTCAGCTAACTTGATTGATATTTCCTCAGGGAGCATTCAGGAGGATATGTAGGTTTTATTGCCCATTTCTGAGAAACCTGGGGCTCTTTTCTTCCAAATGCTCTTTTTAATTCCCTCTCTATTGTACCAACAGCCAAGAAAATTCATTAGGTCTTTGGATTATGTTGACTGAGGGTTAATTCCCTCCAGAGAAGAGGGAAATGAGCTGGCTTCTGGCTATCAGGGCCAACTTCTCTGTTCAGTGCACAGCCTATGGCTTAGCTGAGACCCTGGCAAGTCCCCTTGTCCGTCACACAGTTTGAAAGAGTGCCCAGGTTCCCGTTTCTGGGCTGAGATCAGAGGAATCGTGCTCTCATAATGTCTTTTGTCTTCTACCCTTCATGAAAACTCCCTTTATTATCTGAAATTAATCACTTCCTATTAAAAAAAATCTTAGAGGTTCAGTCTCCCAAAGCAATTATACATTACATTTAAAATAGATCAATATACTTAATATGTCCCATTAGATTATATATTACATAATGCGTTACAATGTATTACATATATTTATGTATAAAGTGTAATGATAGATTTAATATATTTATATCTAATATATAAATTGAAAATTGCTATATATTAAAAATATCTTGCAAAATTTTGCAGGGAGTTAAAGTCAGTGCTGTCTGACTGCACCTATACTGTAGTTTAATTATGGGAATAGATTAATTTTATGATTTTATTCTGAGCTACACTTTTGGCTGCAGGTTTGTAGCAATGAAATAAAATGTGTCTGTGACCGATTCTGGGGAGGAGATGACTGCAGTTCTCACATCAAAGATATATTTTTTGATAAAGATGCCATCAACAAAGGTATGTAGTTATAGTTTTTACCAATAATTGGAAAAGCTTGGATTTGAGGAAGATTCATTAAGCAAAACTAGATCTCCTACTCTTTCAGCTGGCATGCAACATGATGCACTGATAAGAGCCACATTCACTTCCTTCCTTGTTGTGCAGAAGCACTTTGTGCTGGTGCCACTTTTGGGACTGGCACCAGTGCATCTGGTTGTACCTTGCTTGCCCCAGTCATTTCAGTGGCCTTACTAAGAGCATTGATAGATTAGGACAAGTAAAAATTTACTAGTTCTCGTATCCTGGTGGAAAGGTATAGTTACTTACATATTTCATTTTTGTTGTAGCGTCAGTTTTTTGTTACATGACCTCTATGCAGGATGTTAACAAATTTTAGTCTTTTACATTTTTTTTTGAGCAAAGTTTTTATTACTCTTAAGGCTTGCATACAAGAGAAAGATACACTGTGGAAAAATGAAGGTGTAAATGTTTTATATAATCATTATAAATCCTTGTGTGGGGCAGTTTTACTATCTTCCAGAATGTCATTTTTGGTCTTTTTTAGGTTATTCAGCAATGGAAAGGATTTATACAAAATGCCCCTTTTATTCTGATGTAAGCTTGTGTTTACTAGAGAGGTAATATGGTTGTAAGCTACAGTAGTTTAATATTGATGACGTTAGATTGGTATAGCTAGCAAACTTCCCCAAGTAGCAAGTGTTTAGTTGTGGGAAACGGATGCAGAGGTCAAAGTTTGATGCACAAATGATCTTTTTATGTCCATACAATCACAGAATCATAGAATGGCTGTCCATGTTACACTTCAAGATTGTATCTCCGGTTACAGTTAGGCAGCCTAGTGCAAGTTGTCCAAGTAGGTTTTTGAAAGACAGTGAATTTACTATTCTTGTATATTTTGTCCTGAAACTGCATATTTTCCCCCTTTCTTCTGTTTCCAGGTGTTATTAGCACAAATATAATAATAGGGGCTATTGCTGGCACCATTTTAGTGTTGGCTCTCGTTTTAGGAATAACTGCTTGGGGTTACAAGTAAGTAAATTGTGTTTTTAATACAGTTCAAGTATGCCTATTTCATCTGATACCTGGTTACATTTTGGTAGGAACAATTCAAACATATGTAGAAATCCAGATTTGATTGTATTTGTACAGTGTCATTTTTATAGTATTATAATTTCTGAAAGAATTCTTAGATTTATATGTGGTTTTGTTTTTGAAGGGCTTGATTCAGACTTGAAATATATTTATTTAGCTATTTCTTTTATTATTTTTTGTAAGTGGCCAGATTATGATTTTACTGTAATTGACAAATGTTATGCAAGCCTGCAGTCTAATTCAATTACAAATATTTCCTAACAACAAAGTAAATTTAGAAAGATTGGCCTTCAGTCAATAGGGCATTTAACCATAGGTTTCCTTAAACAGATAATTGTATTCAGTCATCTTAACTCCAAATTAATTCAAGCACATTTCTGTGAGAAAGATCTGTAATTTGTAAATAAGTTGCGAGTTCTTCCCTGATGTAGAGCTGCTGTGTTCTGCTCACTGAAGGTCAAAATGGATTATTTTAATCTGATTGCTCTTTTTCAGTTCTTTTCCTTTTGTGTATTTCTTCTAAAACCAGAAAGGTTTGGTTCTTTTGCATATATTAAAAGAAAAAAGACTCAAGATGCATACCTGGTTACCTGTGTTTCAGCGAGACTGGCTGTCAGAGTCATTGGCATTATGACCTGGCATGTCCCCCACCTTCTTTGTACTCTGAGGTAGGCTGAGGGCAGCTCAGAAATACGTAAAGAAAGAAGCCTTTGGAAAAAAGGCTCTGAGGATTAGGAAAGTGGAAAGGCAGATTATGCTGTCATGGTAGTTCAGCCTTGACTTCTGACAGTATCTGAAAATCAGGGCTTCTATCTTGAGTGCAGCTCCTAAAGTTAAGGGCTAGTTTGGAGATCAGATCTAGCCAGAGGGACTTGCTTTTGGAGGTAGAGGGCAAGTGTACACCTTTCATTAGCAGCATCACAGTCAATAGGCTTAAACTCGTCATGAAGTGCACCTCCAGCTCAGCACTGACTTCAGGCATCGATGTATTTTCCTTCTTTATCCATGTTTATGATTATGATTATTTCAGAAGTATAGGTTCTTGTAGAAAAAATGTTGAGCAAAAATTTGATTCTGTATATATGTATGTGTGTATATTTGTCTACTGTCCATGTACACCCGCATGCTGATAACTTTTAATCATATTTCTTTCTCTTCTCTTTTTATGGAAAGAAACTACAGAAGACAGAGGTATGTGATAAAAGTAATGGAATGTATCTCTGTAAATTCTGAGAACAGCCTTTCTTACTCATTTATATGCTATAAAGAAATGTAGAGGTGATGAATTATCATATTTTAAAGAATATTTACTCAAATATATAAAATTGATTTTTATTTTATACACATTGTGTGAAATCCTAACTTAACTGGGCTCATTAGCAAAAATAATGTTTACTTCCTAGATAGAGTTTTATTTAGGAAAACAGGAGAATATTTCCAGTAAAGGAATGAAAATTGGCTATTAGAGATGAAAATGTCCTTGGGAGGCTGATAATTGAATAATTGATATTCACACAATGTTCAGGAGCCTTCTGAGCAAATTCATTTCCAGAGCTTCTTTGCAGCTAGAAGTACAATGCAGTTAAATTGGCGTGCAAATGGAGAACCCATTCCTCCCAGCCACCCTGATGAATTATTTGTAGCCAAATCATGGCACCAGCTTCAGCAGAGGCCTGAGCTTTCACACTTCAAGCTGGTTTCCAGAAACCAAACAGTTCCTCCTTAGAAGCCCATGGTCATCTGCCTGGCAGACTGATCTGGGAAGGAGTCTTTCCTCTCCCAGTCCCCCATAGATGAGACAATTTCTCAAATTCTCCTGTTTTCTGCCCATATATTACCAGCCCCTGATCCAAGCTGCTCCTTTGTGTGTTGCTGCTACCTGTTGTGCTTGTTCTCCATTTCCTCTGCCTGTGTTGTGCTTTCTCTGCCAGGCTCAAAATACTCACAAAATGCAGAAAAGCTCCCCGAAGTGCTGGTTGATTTATGTTGCGCGCAACAAGGTCAGATGGGAGACAGGAACAGTAACTGGAAAAAGGCAAAGCTATTGAAGTCAAGCATTATGGTTAAGCTGGTGGGTAGGAATATCACCTGGCACAAGAAAAGCAGAATTCTGGGGTTTGGTGGTGCTCAGTGGTGCATGTTGCACCTACAAACACCTTGAGTCTCTCTTCTCTAGGCATGTCAGTGATGGCAGAAGACAGAGCAGCCAGAGCCACAAAATATGGAAAGACACCACCCTAATATACACAATAGCATTGGAATATTGGAACATATAGTTACTCAGATTTCCTCATCTCCATACATTAGTGTATGTGAGGACGCAGTCAGATTGCAGCTTTGTCTGTGGGCATGGACAGAGCAGAAACCAATGTAAGCTGAAGCTGGAGATATTTAGCAACTAAATCTCCTTCATGCTGAAAATGAAGTTCAGTACATGGATTTCTAAATAGAATAATTTTGGATACGTACAAGGAGTGCTCCACATGTGGAAAGAACAGACATCTACCACAGAGTCTTTTTTTTTCTTTTTTTTTTTTTTTTAGTTATTTATGATTAGTCCTTGAATAAAGATGAAAACAATCCGCTGAGATATTTTTAAGCATTGCATAAGGAAAGATATTTGGTAATGCTAGGCAAAACAAGTAAACTGAAGGTAAAAGAGAAGTAAATTAGCAAGGATTCTGTCAGCTGGGATAATGGGGCTTAGAGGGCACAGTATGGGAGCAGTCGTTTTGGAGTAAGTAGTGAGAGGATGCTTTGCTAGAGGAGCCCTGGGAGCAAAGCTGTGTGGCCTGAGTCAGCACTGAAAGTATCAGGGTAGTGGCTGAGGAGCGGGAACTGAGACTTGAGAACTGTTAGGGGAAATAGTATGCAAGTACTGTGCCACGTTAGTGATGTATGTGTCATGTAGTTACACATTTCAAATACTTCAGGACCATTAGAAATTCAAATCTGGAGTGAAGGGAGCCCACTTCTGGTCTGGAGTTGGACATAATCTAAATGTGAATCAACCTTCTGATAAATGTGCAACTTAATAGGGGGAAAACTGAAGCCAGAAGGCCTTGGAGAGTGCAGGAATGAATGGGTAATGAAACTGCTGGTATTACGCTATAGCCAGCTTCCAAATGAGCTATTTGTATGAGGGAGGATTTTTGGCTTGGAGGAACTATCACTGGGATGTTTGTACTGGAGCTTTTCTGCTGGCAATGAATTTACCACCTGAACAAAAGTGGCATAACTTGATTAGGACGTCCTAGTGAATACATAGTTCTATGCACCAAAACCACACTTCCAGCACTAGAAAAGGATGAACTGTTTGCAGAAAATGTATGACAGTAGTTTCTACGAGTCTTGGCATGCTGAGTTTGTTGTGGTGATCGGGAGTAACGGAGAAGCTCTGATGCTGGTGGTAGCTCCCCTGCACAGGAGAGCAATAGTAAACTGGAGGTTTTTCTCCTCCTGAGGTTTAAACAACTTGTTGTTATTTTTGAATTCAGTAACAGCCACAAAAAACTGAACAGAAAGCATCCATCTCAGTAATCATCCAAAGGGAAAAATGCATTTACTTTTCCTGAACTCCTTTTTGGCCTAGGCATGCATTCAGCGCAGGCTGCAGCGCTGGTTCTGCACAGCTAGGGGTGCTCTCACAACCTGCACGACGAGCTGTTTGAGATGTCTGAGCTTAGGGATTTGGTATGTCAAGAACCACCAACTTCCAAGACAGCGATCAGAGTTTATCAGGGAAATGCTCCTTGTTTTCCCCTACCAAAACCACATCATCCCCTTTCCTGAACTATCAAAACTATGTGGGAGTTTTCTCTTGGGTGGTTGAATTACTTCTTAGCGGTTTATTGTGTGTGTTTAACAGGTTTCCTCAAGGATCAGCATCCGTGCCTCTTTCTTTAAAACTAATATTTGTGCATGTTTGTGTGCGTACTCTTGCCTGCTATGTTTTCTGACTCTGATGTTTGTTATGCTTCAGACAAATACCCCAGGGAGATTATGTAAAAAAGCCTGGAGAGGCCGACTCTTTTTATAGCGACATGCCTCCTGGAGTCAGCACAAACTCTGCATCTAGTTCTAAGAAGAGGTCTGCTTTTCTGTCGCATTTTCAGATTTCTACCTGTTCCATCACCCATTATTCCATTAGTCAGAACATTTCATTGTTTTGCAGCAGGTTTGATTCTTTCTTCTTTCTTTGTGGAGTGTTAGAATTAGCATCCTTTGTGCTTTGATTACTGATTTTTCTCACATACTCTGAGCCACTAATTATTACAATTAGGCCAGAATAAATGAGTTTCCCAATTTAAACCAAGTTTTGGGCAATCCAATTTTCAACACTTTCCTGCTTGAGAATTGCTTTCAAGTAGACTGTAATAATAATTGCTCAATAAAAATATTTAGATTAAAAGAACACCTCTATCACGATCACGTAATCAAAGAAAAGGAGCACTGTCTTGCTTCAACAATAACTATAAACTGTTTAATATAAATATTATTTTTATACCCTAATTTGTCAGTGTCATTAATTTAGTAAGTTGATGTAGACTTCTGGATAATATTTTTGCTGTCTCACAGTAAAGGTGATGGAGCTTGCATTTTATTTCACTTTCACTTTCTAGACTACTGTACTAAATGGCCACCAAGTGTTAACTTAGGGAATAATTTTGCAAAGACTTTTGGTAGTTTTGTGCTTGTTGTTATGAGTAACCAAGGGGAGCATTAGATTTTGCCTTTTTCTGATTTCACTTGTTCTGCTATTGCTCCAGGTATTTTTTTTAAACAGTATTTTAGAAAGGGAAATTCATTGAAAAACCTTGAGAGTAATTTATAATTGCTCAGGTCCTGACGTCATGATGCTCAAAGTCTCTCTGCAGTCAGAGATGCTGTAAGAAAGTCTTCAGCTAGCACTTTAAAGCAATTTACAAGAAGCTGTAAATGCTGTGGTGAGAAGATAGACGCTCCTGAAATGCTTCATAAGAAAGCTGCAGTCTCAGTTCTTGTCGTGCTGAGACAGTCTGTAGCTGTGCAGTTGACAAGGACATTCTCTTTGTAGTTTTTTTGAAGAAAGTGAAGAGGCACACATGGAAGGGGGGTACGTTTGCAGTGCCATTGGGTGTAGCAGCTTGATACCAAATGCAGCTTTATTCAGTCTGGTGTAACGAATACATTAAGAAAACTGTAGTAGCATATAATTAATGATTTCTAGTTTTTAAATTCAGCTTTTAAGATTTGCGAGTGGTTATGTTATTTGTTTCCAGGAACAAATATTAATCTTGGATGATGCAGTGTTTGTGCTGGATAATCTTTTCTTATTTGGATAAAATCTTGAAAAAAAGCCTTGGAGAGCTTATTTTCATAGTTTTATGTAAGCAGGTTCACATTCCAGTAAAGAAGAAATGTTTGTTTTTAAGTGAATGTCATTCAAGGTGTTTCTTCTTTCGTTTTGCACCCGTTTCTCTTCATATTTCGTTTCTTTCATGTGTCTCTGTTTATTGTTCATTCTGAAAAGGTAATGGTTTCTAAGGTCTGTCTGTACTGGAAAGCTTTGTTGTTGCCCACCACCAGTTCAGCTATGTTGTGCCACTGTCAAGTCTCACAAATAGTCCATTAACATTGTGGTGGAACTGTCACTCCCATTTTGATGCCCAGGGCACTGTTTCCTACCTTTCAAGTTGGTTGTGGTTTGCTCTGGGTGCGGGTATCAGTGGCCCCTCTTGGCACACGTTTGAGTGACTGGGCCATGAGCCACCTGGGCTTCTCCTTGCTGGAAAATGCTATGAAGTGTTAGTCAGTATTCACAAAAGATGTGAAATTCACAAAGATTAAAACCTAACTTTATGATAATCTTGTTATTGTGAAATAGCAAACACCAATGACAGTATATAGCAAGACAGTCCTGAAGCTGGAAGAAGACTATTGGAAGGAGAAAATTATTACAAAATCTGTCAAAGGATCTGCCAGTTCTCAGATCTATCATACTTCAAAGAAGTTTGAATTAATAAAACCCTGGATTTACTTCAGTGTGGCTGTGATCAGCCTGGTCTTCTAGAAGCGGGAGAACATCGTCAGATGCATGCCCTGCAAAGAGAGCAGGAGATTTCATGGCAAATGGCTGAGGAGTAGCTAGAGTTCAACAGGTGGGAGCCTGTTGCAAAATCCTACTCTCTCCCCTTCTTGTTGGACATTGCCACATACACCTCTGTCTCTTAGAAGGAATACAAGAGGAAGGAAAAACTTCTGTTTGCACCAAGCACATAGATATAGAGACTGTTTCTGGCCGTGAGTTTGGCATTTAAATTGCAGTGACTGACAAAATATAGTAAAAATTCAAAATAAGTGAAAACGAAACAGCTACCTGTCAGCTGAAGCTGCCAGCTGTGGGTGGCAGGATGCTCCTCGCAGCCTCCTGGGCTCCTGAGTCTGGTGGCAGTGAGAGAGTGAAGCAGTCCTGGCTTTCCTGCAGAAGCATGAGGACAGGGTGGGCAGCCCGCAGGAAAAAATCCCAAGCGCTGCTGGAAGAGCGTCTTCCACCCAAGAGCTGGGGCAGAGCTGGAAATACCTGAGGAAATCCAGTGTGTGCTGGTGTTTGTGCTTTCAGCAGCAGACACAGGAGAAGGCAGTGCTGAAGCCTGGCTCTTGAATGTGGACACACCAAGATGCTGCAGGGACAGCTGGCAAAGCATAATTAACCAAAACTCGTGGGTGCTTTGCTAGTGCAGACAGACCTTAGGCTGTGTTATGGCACTGATTTTGGGAATGTGACTGTCTCTGAACAGCTGGGCTGGCATTTGTGTGAGAGAACACCTGTAACAGTAACCACATCTGAGCCATCCTATTCCAGGTCAAATGGATTATCTCATTCCTGGAGTGAAAGGATCCCAGACACAAAACACATTTCAGACATTTGTGAAAATGGGAGGCCTAGAAGTAATTCTTGGCAAGGTAAGTGTCAAACTTTGTGCTGGTCACAGTGGGAACCAACCTGTATGTCGTTGCTGCTCTCTGGATGCTTAGGTGATCTTTGGAGAGCAGCACGACTCCTTAAATTGTTCCTATTGTTACCCTGGAGTTAGGATTTAGCAGTGCCCTGCACAAGTAACTTTTTTAACAGTGCTTCATCACATAAAAATTAAATCTGATTTTTGCTGTTCCTCCAGTGTGAGCCAACATGAAAGGGAGGAAGAAGTCCATTCTCTTTTGCCAGATTTGTGGTTTTATCCTGCAGTGTTAAGTGTTTTTCCTGAAGCAGTGATTTTCTCAAGTGAATACTGAAACTAAATAGTTTTTTGCTCTGCACAGTCACAGCAAAAGGTAATGAAAGATCACCTAAGTGTCAAGTTTTCCTGATCTGAGGTAAATCTAAAGGGACTGACCTAAGGCTTTTAAATAGTCAGTGCTAGTGACTTTTGCTGCGGAAGCAAAGAGAATACACAGTTTAGAGTAGAACACCGGTGAGTTTCAAGATGTTTTACCATCTGTCTCTATCCTTTGGTTTCTTTCAGGTAATATAGGAGGAAACAGAAAGAAAGTCAGAGGCAAAAGATTTAGGCCACGGTCTAATTCAACTGAGTAAGTCTGAATTTACAACAGCAAAGCCAAGAAGTACAGTTTTCATACTTGTGTTTTGTAGATTGAGATTAAGAGTACTGAAAAATAGACAGCTGCATTTTTGCCCAGTGGCCCATTCTGAGTGCTGACTGATAATCTGGTAATGGTTTGGTTAATGTATTTCAACCTCTTTTTATGTATTCTTTAAAAAATTAACTATCAATTTTCTTTTTTATGTAGGCTTCCTCACAGTCGCTCCTATAGCAATTTCCAATGATGGTGGCAGTCTGCACCATCACTGCAGGCTTTTGTCTACAGTAAACTGCCATTGCTGAGTGTATCCTGGTTCAATATTGAATTTCTGATAACCCATTTCCTACCCTTGTCTTCACCTGAGGCTCTAGGAGAAATATCTGCTCTGAGAGTACCCTGAAATTTATTCTTGTAAGCCAGCAAAACCTGAAACAGCCCTGAAATAAATGGGTGATGACAGTCCCTATGGAAGTGACTGATCCCCAGGCCTCTACAACATGGCTTAGAGTTGCTTTCTGTATCGATGTGGGGGTCACATTTACTGAAGAGCCCGTGTATGCAGTGCTCCCCATAGGGAAAGAGCCTTTCTTATACATCCTACTTACTCAGGCTCCTTTCATGAATGAATGGGAAATGGCTGGAAACATAATCTCTTCGCTTGTCAAGCACCGGCCTGCTCTTCCAGCAATTACACCCACAGGAATGACCCTCCTTGACCACGATGGCAATGACAGAGCCCGTTAGTACATGCCATTAGAACTAACTTTGCGCCTGTACGGGCAAGTGGGCTTGATACCAACCCTGCTGGAACTAATAATGCTAACGCCTCTCTCAGCCCTGCTTTCGCCAGTCTGGGGATTTAAGTCTGTTCTGAAACTTCTCTTCTATCTGCAGTGAACTGTTTTGAGGCAAGTAGGCTTTAGAAAGGCTAGGGGAGAAGACCCTCTCTTTCAAATTACAGAAATAATGGTTTGATGAACAAAGTAATTATAACATTGCATGGCCAAAATGGTAACACAGAACCAGAAATACTAGCCCCAGGTCCCTTGGAGGAGTTTATTTGTCAGGTGCCCCTGTGTGAATAGTCTTAGTACTGATAAGCTCTTAAAGGAGCATTACTTTTCTGGTTTTATTTTCCCCTTCCATGAGACAGTTTGATAAAAGTAAAATTAGTCTGACCAAACCACCAAGACTACAAATGAGGCTGCAAGTTTTTCTTTAGAAACTTGTCCTGTGCTTTTCTTCATTTTCTAATTGAATTCTCAAACAAGATTTATAAATTAATTATGGCATTATTCTGTCACTCAGCAGAGGTGCAGACTGGAGCTGGATTTGATCCATAAAGAATGAAACTGGATTAGCCCGTTTTATCCCAAAGTGAATGTAGTTGCATGGGAAGAATACTGTTCTCAGTAAAAGCAAAACAAACAAACAAACAAACAAACAACAAAAAAAAAAAAACACTCTAATGGACATATTTTTTTCCTCTGCCCTGCTCAGCTGCTGTGCATTTGTTCCAAGGTATTTTAGAGCACAAAATAATTGTGTAGACAGGGAGCATGTGAGTTAGAATTTTTTCCCTGTTATTTTTCACTTTCAAAGGTGCTCCTGGATTTCCACCTAATTCTCAGCTTTCCTTCCTGCTGCGCTCTGTGGTCTCTCACCCCAGCAGCAGCCCTGGTGCTTCTCGAGGGCTGTCATCAGCCTGCCAGGGATGCAGTGCAGTGTGTGCCTTCCTGGCAGATTCCTGCTGGCAGGAAAATGCTCCTTCTGATGGGGCCTGTGCTGGGTTGTGTGGGACCGCATGGTTTGTCCGAGTCTCCTTGGCAGGCCTGTCACTGCAGGGAGAGCTCTCACTGCACGAATATACCACGTGCTGTGAGGTGTGAGAGAATTGCCCAGGGCATGCTGTGGGTCTGCTCGGTGAGATAACGTACTCTGAGAGAAGGGAAAATTGACAGAGAATGTTCCAACCATGGCCAACTTACTTATCAAAGCAAAAAGTGATGACAGCTGCTTTGAGAATGCCTCAGAATACATGGAGGCTTTTCCCAGACAAATTTGCCCTCTTACTTTCTCTGGGAAATACAGAATAATCTTAAAATTTGTTCTGAAAATGGATGCCCACCTATGTGACCCTTCAAGTCCAATACACAATACTTGTTGAGATAGAAAAAGGGGGTAACACTGTTGTTCTCTTGCTAGCAACAGATACAGATAGATTACCCACTAGAAGACTGCATTCATTTGTGCCATACCTTGTGCAGAATTCAATTTTTGTTTATGAGCAGGTGCACAGTAATACATTTGCCTGCATAAGTGTATATCTTCATCAGTCTGCAGTAATTTCACATATTATGCACAAGTTTTTTTTGTATACAGCCAGGCACCAGATAGAGAATCATGCCATTAATCATTTGAAATGGCACTGAGCAGGGTTTGGTCTGTGCAGCCCTCCTGGACAGCGCTGACAGGGGAGCTGCACTGAACAGCTCCCGAAACATATCCTGGTCACGCCTCCATGCAGCCCCTTGTGCATGGCCGATCCGTGTTACAGGGCATCTGCAGAGAATATTGCTCTATGGAGGCTGCTAAAACCCTTTTGGGATGTTTTAAATTGTTTCTAGATGTTTTAAAACAAAATTGTTCTTTATTAAAGGCAGATGGTTCAGCTCACACAGAAGGAATGCCAACAGGCTAAGTGTTTCTGCAGCTTTTTCAGAAGTGGTGTTGATGAAATGGCCTGATAAAACAAGTTTTCTATTAAAACCAATTAGAATTATCCAGCAAAGACAATGAGGTTTTTCTGAATAAGCTGAATTTGAATTGGGAGCTTGTGTTAAAACAGGTCCCAGGGAACATGTGTTTTGCCAAATAGCGATTCTGCTCTCTGTTAATTTGCACTGCTTTTCCTATAAGCATTTATCTTCCTCGTTGTTATAACTGATGCGAACATCTTTGCCTTAGACTCTCTATCATATATTGTGTTTTTGCAGCAGGGTAACCCATGCATCTGAGCCTGGGCTTTCTCTCGCCCACCCAACCCCGTCCCAAGGCATAAGCCCAGAGGGCTCTGACCCCCCCCAAACAGAGAGCCGGGATCACAGGTCAGTCTCACCTGCCCCTGCACTCTGGGCTGCCGTTTATCCCGTGACAAGTCCCTTCCCCTCAGCATCCCCTGATGTCACTGCGGCGAGACGTGGTGACTGCTTGGAGGTGCTCCTGCTGCCGCAGCGCTAGCTGGCCTCCCTCCTCCAGCCCGAGGAGTACCAGTATCCCGAGCCCAGGTCTTCGCACCGCTGCATGTTGTGCTGCAAGCCAAATGGAGCCGTTGGTTGAGCTGTAGGCTTACGTGTAAGGGACACCTTGGTTTTAAAGGGGAATTTCTCACTCAAAGGAAATGAGGATTCTGGCCATCATTAATGATGTGGCAACAAAGATCAGCCTGAGGGCTTAATAACGGGATCACGTAGTGGTCTGCAGTAACCCGAGCTCAACCCTTCTGTAACAGGCGGACTGGGGTGGTGAATGATGGATGGTCTGTGGTACTGCTGGACCCAGGGAACCCCCCGTCATGGCAGTGGGACAGCTGCATGCTTTGATACCACGTTACACTTCGTTTCCTAATGCAGGGAGCCAGGCTGGGAGTGTTTCATGGTTACCAGAAGGTCCTTTCAAATGAAAAAAATGAAGTCAAAAGCACTGCAGTGATGTCTGATTTCCAAGAAAATATCTAGTCTCACCTACAACTAGTGCTAAAACACAAGTTTATTTGTTCCTGGTGCAGCTGGCATCAGCGTGTGGCTTCACCTGTGGTTCCTGTGTTGCTGCACTACCACTTTTGATGTTTTCTTTCTCTAAGAGCCGGAGCTGGAAGGCATGAAGCACTCCTGATTCCTGATCAGTGAGCGAGCTGAGGAAGCTACTTAGAAGCAAGCACTTGTGGCTGAGGCCGAGAACTTTCCGAAAGCTGTGGCTGTGCTTGTGCGGGGCGGGGAGAAGTTCCAGAGCCAAAAAGGAGGCCTAAGCCGTTGAAAAAGTGCTGCTGCTTTTGTCTCTGAGGTGGTCTGAAATATGAGCAGGGCTAAAGGGCATGGTCTGGCCCCACCAATACCCACCTGAGCAGTCCCTTGCTAGGCCTGTTCCCATGTGCGAGGTCAGTGGAGACCGTTCCATAAATAAGAGTGGTGAGAACTGACTCCCAAATACCAAAACTAACATAAAAAAGAAGTTTTCTTTCCCTTTTCCTTTGGTTACAAGTTATTTCCTGTTTCAGAGTGTGCTAATATCTGTTCTATGAAGGTGGTGACACAGCAAAACCAGATTTAAATTGAACTAGACAGGTTGCTTCTTCTACATTGCCCTTTTTTTCTTAACATGATGAAGAGGGATGAATTCTCTAATCTTGGTACTGGGGGCTAAGAGAAACCAGTCACAAAAAAGTTTTCTTCTTTACTGGTAACACTACCGTCAACTAATTAAACACCATTTTTATTTCCAGTTTTAATTTAACTAATATGACTTTGTAGCTCAGACTTTTTTCCTAAAAAGTATGGTTTTGGTATCAAGGTTGCTTCTGTAAAATGTGAGATAACCCTACAGCCCACGTCCTTGAAAGCTGCTTGTGGTTCTACCACGTGAAACAATCATAAACTTAGAGATTTATTTGCACATGAGTGTAAAAATTGCCACTGCATTGGCAAACAATTTGAGCCTTTTAAAACACCAAGGCTGAAATTCATTCCTGTAGGAAGGGCCAAGCTCGAGTTTCTGTGCTCATTTCACCATTATCTTGCAATTTACCCTAGATGGGTACAAACCTGTGTCTGCAACAAACTGCCAGACTGGAGCCCAAATGCACCTTCAGCCTTATTTTGAGATCATGGGAGGAGTTCAAAACATGAGCTTAATGCTGGCCCTCTGACTAGGAGTGAATTTTTCCCTTAGGAGATTAAATGAGTGATGGTTCCCAAAGAATTTCCAGATAATCCAAACAATGCGAGTCTTGTAGTTCAGATTTTCTCATGCAGTTGTACACATTACCTAGTCCTCACCCGACATCCATACTGATTTATTTGCCATATTCACATGCATTTTGGGGATGAAGGCATCCTTGCTAAGCTTGTGCTGTGTGTTCTCAGATTTTCTATTCTTGTTCTTCTGCTTTCTCTGTTCCTTCCATTGCTTTCTGCAGGTATTTAAACCCATGGTTCAAAAGAGAATATAATGTAGCTAAGTGGGTAGAAGATGTGAATAAAAACACTGAAGGACCATACTTTAGGTATTTTGTAAATTAATTCTATATCTTTTTTAAGAGCTGTTCCAGCATATACAAATATCTTGGGACTCCTACCTTGTATAAATCAATACAAGTTACTGTAGGTGCAAAGGGCCCCTCTTCTTTTGCTGCATTTTGATGTCTGTTTTGGCTTCATGTGCAATTACAATTCTTTTACTGAATGTTTTAATGAAGCCATTGAAAAGGGTGTGTGTAGTGCATGCGTTCCCACCATCATCTATAGCTTGTAGTAGCTTTCTCATCATTTTATGCCAAGTAGTGTTTATGGGCATGAGACATATTTATCACTAATAAAGTAGAATTAACTTAAATAGAATGTAATTTACTGAAGCAAGTGTAACACATTTACTCTACCCACTGTCTTATATAGTGCATACTAAAATTTAAATGAAAAAAAGAAAAAGAAAAAAAAGTAGTGGTATTTTACCCTCACCATACAATGAAATAATTAACATTGTAATTGGATAATTAAATGTATGAGAATATACTCTGTGCTCTATTTATCAAACCACTAATGAATCTGTTACAAGTGAGTGTAGGGTTCTACCAAAAAAAAAAAAATCCCTTGTTTTTGAAAGGGAAAAGTGTGTATTTGATACATTCAAAGAGAAGAAGCGTGCACAAGGCTGGCCTCCCTGCTGTACTGAATCATGAGTCTGAGAACATTTTAGGAGATTCACAAAGACACAATCCTGCTGCTGAGCAAGGAGTTCATATCAGCTGAAATAAAAACAGCTGGCATAGGGGAGAACGGAAGACAATTTGTGACAAAGAGTGTAAAAAAACTGTAAATTTCAAATGGGAAGCTGAAACAAGATCTATAGAGACACAAACAAAAAGAAAACAAAGTGAAAATCTTTAGCCAAAATGGTGAAGGATGGTAAGAATGAGTAAGTAGAAATAGAACAATGATTATGACACAGTAGTAGACCTAATAAGAGTGCAAAAGGGCAGAAACATTCACTATGTCCAGTGTGTATTTGGGGAAAAAAACATGATAGAGGTGTATCATGAGGTGCCACTTGTTATAATAACACTGTTATTCTGATAGTTACACCAGAAGATGTTAAATAGTAGCTTGAGATTTTAGTCATTTTTAGAACAAAAAAATCCCTGAATGTCTTACAAGAGCTTAAAATAGTCACTTTCTAATAGATTTTATGTTGGCTTTCAAGAGTTCTTAAATTGCAGAGGAAGTTGCAGAGGAGCATTCCAATGAGCTAACAGGTCAGACGAGGCGAATTTAAGCCTGCCAGCCCCGACCTCCATCCTGAGCATGGAGGAACAAACCCTGACACAGGAGTCCCAGGTTTCAGGGAGGATCTTGTGATTGTGCTCATTGGTATCAGCCAGGCCTCGGTGTTGGTGCTTGGACACTTGGGCAGGTTGATTGTGAGTCCAGTGGTTTAACCATTGCTTGTTTTAGCATTGGGATCCAGTTCTGGTGTCCACAGTTCAAGACGCTTCTTCAAGAAGTAGGGAGATTTTGAGCACATAGCCCAGAGAAACCTTAGCATAGCCTTCAGGACTGTAAACTATTTGGTTTAATGGAGCAGTTAAATGCTTACTTAATCATAAAATCCATGTATCTGCACACGGAGCAGAACCTTTATGGGCATTCAGACCAAGAGTGATAATGACCAAAATTCACTGCGAGGCGAAGTTAGGCACTCACACTGGGAATGCGGTGTGTTTTTATTAGCAAGAGAAATTAAGTCTTTTCCTGAAAATACCCGCTGGACCTTCGCTGCTGAGGCAAGGCAGTGAGCCTCCCACTGTGGCCTTACCTCACTGCTGTCTCTCAGGGTGTTCATAGCCAAAGCCCTCCACAATAAACAAAGACCTTGGTGGAATGTGAAGGCAGCAAATTTAAAATATGTTACTTTAATCGATTTAGTTAGACAGGTTCAAATTCCTGAGTGCATACTCCTAATTTGGTTTTCCTATTTAGCATCAGTGTATCTTGATTTAGTAACTGGATTAAATTGATGGGAGCATACCCCATCCCCGAGGGTTTTCCCTGTTGCAGTGAATGAGTCACATTTCTAATTGTATCTGAGATAAACTGAACATTTTTTTGTGTGTAGATGAGGATTAAGCTAACCCATGTGAGTTTTTAGGGCTCTGTATCAGCAGAGATGAAACCTAAATTAACAATTTTACTCCACAGAAGCTTACTAATGACTGCCTGCAGCAATAGCTTTAGAAAGGGGAGAGAAACCAGAATAAATTTAGAAACCTGTGTGTCCTAATTAATTGAGGTAACCATAGGGAACTGTTCTGCAGGGATTTTATGGATGGCAAAGGATCAAATCTCCTGCAGGAATGAATTGCCATGGTTTACGTGGGGTCACACTGCATGTTGCTCCCCAGAACGCAGGCACAACCTTTGTTCATCTGTTGTTGGCAGGGTTATGCTGTTTCTAAGAGCAGTGTGTCAGAACATCACAGGGCTGGGTTTTGATCGTTGGACTAATTCACAGAGAAAACCAAATAAATCTTGTTTAGTAAACTAGAAAGTCAGGCTGAAGTCAGTCTGTCCAGCTGATCTTCATTTTAGGAATCAGAGCCCAAGGCATTTACGCCAGATAATTAGCTGAGTAGTGTTTTTTGTTGTGACTCTTTAATCTGTCTTTTAGCTTAAAGAGGTCTGAATGTAATATGTAATAAATGTAATATGCTGTTTTGCTCGTTTCCCTGTAATTTAAGGAATAATATCTTGATGAGTGGTGCTGTTTCAGGTAGAGAGCTGAAGTAGAATCAGGAAAAACCTAAAGCACTTCCTACAATTCCTAGAAAAGTTGCAGATTTTCAGAAAACAGAGATATTACAAAGACTTTCTCCATCAGCTTAAAAAAAATCTATATAAATGTAAACTTGCTTCCCTGACACCTGGTATCCTAGTTATTAAATTTAAATAGTTATTAATTTTTTACTGGTCTAATGGGAATCTCCATATAATTACTTATTATTATTATTAATAATAATAGTGGCTCTGGTGCCAGAAAGTTCCCACCTGTGGGATTCCCTTCTATGGGAAAATAAGAGCTCAAAAAGTCACATTTTCCTTCTCAAAGTCTCAGCTAGATTTTAAGTTTACGTGGGAGGCTGTAGCTGTGTAACTGCAGCAATAAACCCAGGTGGGAAACCTTTTCCCAGTTTCAGCATTGCTGCAAGGGGCAAGTGCTGTGTTGGTGATCCAGAGCAGAAGCGGGCGATTGGGTCACCCTGCAGCAGCCACTCTGGCCCTGTGAGAGCAGCCAGGGCTGTCTGCACAAAATGCAGAGACGTCTTTTGCTTCTGTTGACTTTGCAAAGGTTAAATAGCTTTGCCCTACATGTGTATTTCTTGTGGAAGTTCATGGGGAGAAGGAAGAACGCTCCAATTGCCAAGAACAGCCAGATGGTGGGTAGCAAGGTATGCTGTTGAGGCACAACATTAGCCATTGTTCAGGGAAATTCACTGTTTTACCAGCATGATACTACTGTATATCTTTGTTGTTGCCAGTTACAGTGGTTACTGCACAGTCTGACCTTAGGAAATAAGGTTAAAGTTTACTGGAAGTCCTCCTCATATCTTAGAAGACTCAGGAACCGTGGCGGTGTCAGAAAATAAACCATCAAAATCCCCAAATGCAGCATTCATATAGACAATTAAAGACAAGATAGGAACATGCCCTCTGAAGCACTGAGCTGCCTACATGTGAATTCATGCAAATAGTTACAGTAATTTAAAATCTTAGGAAGTGTTTAAAAGTTTACAAAGAGAACACTTATTTAGATGCGCAGCCCCAGAGGGGAAATGGCCATCCAAGATGAGAAAGGCACTGGCAAGGGGCATGTGTGGCCATAGCAGAGTCTCGCTGCTCTGCTGCTGGGGAGAGACCCTTTCTCTTAGGATTTAATTTCAAGAATTAGGCAGAAGAGTTAATTAAGGCATTTGAGTGCTCGCTGTGGGAGCACAGCTGGGCAGTGCTTGGAGTGAGGGCTCCTGACGGGGCCTTCGCCCCTTCTGCAGCTCCCCCAGGGCCCAGCCTCCCTTACTCAGCTTCTCCTCTTGAGGAAACCTCACACGTGGCTGCTTCCTCGAAGGAACTGCGTTAACATGCTACAATGCTGAGCCATGTCAGTGGTTTGAGGAGACTGCATCTTCCTGGCAGAGGGTAATTTATGCTTGCTAACATCCTACGCAGAGCTGAACTGTGTAAGCAGATGTCAGGTCAGGCTGATGTGTACATGCCTGAAGTGCTTTCACTGAGCTGACTTCTAAGTGAATTCCATTATTCCAGTCTATGAAACAGAAGGAAACAAAGCTCATCAACAGTTCAGATCTGCCAGAGCCACCCGCTTTGAGTTAGGCTGAAATGACACTTGAAGAAGTCACAAGTCATCCAGTTGTGTGACCAGGGGACACACTGTGCAGTGCCTGGAGTGTGCCAGGATTCTCCCCATTTAGGAGAAGGGAAGGCAGAGCAGGCAGATGTCTGTCTGCCAGGGAGCGCACACAGGTATCCTGCAGCTGCCATAGCATCTTCTGGACCCTAGCACGGTTTCCCCACACCATTAGTTTCAGCTTTTAGAACAGAAAGACCAATGAAGCAGTCACTGCATCTTGCTTCGAGGTCAGAAATTAAATCCTTAATGTGTTAGGTGAATGGCTTCATTTGGGGTCGGTGGTAAACCCTCTGAACCTCTGTTGCAGATCGAGCTGCTTTTCTAGTTTCTTGTATAGAGTCAGCTGGAAGCAACATTTGGCATGAAAGCTAATGGATGTGATAGCAGAACTAAAACCCCTGTTAAAGCTAAATGGATCCCACCCCTGACCCAAACTGCCAAGTTTTGCCTTCCCTTAACCCTGGCATTACCTGCAAGTGTCCCTGAATGCTGTTTCTTCCACCCCGTAAATGCGAAAGGTCATTTCTGGCTCTTTCTCATTTAATGTACATGTAAATCTGGGATACACAGCACATACACAATTGCAGGGCAGAACCTGAAAGGTGATCAGAAAACCCAAATTATGTTTGTTGCACAAGATGCATCCACAGCTCTGTGAGCACACACTTGAGCAGTGACACGTTTTCACAGTCTCAGTAGATGGGACTAAAGGCAACAAAACGCAGCACCTACCTGTGTAGGTAGAAATAAGGTAGAATATTTCTGTGTATGCAGAAATAAGTGGTGAGAGCCCATAAGGGGAGGCAAGGTTGTTTCGTTAAGTGTGCAACTGCATTCTCAATGTGTTCAACCTGAAAAGTTCCTGAGGAGGATGTGCATGCTGGTCCCGAAGCAGCTGTGGCTTTGCACGTGCAGGCAAGCAGCGATGAGTGCATTGGTTACGTGTGCAGACGTAGGTGAGCAGGCAGCACAGAGCGGGGCTGAGAGGAGGAAGTGGAGGCAGCTGTGTTGGAGGTCTGGGCTTCCAGATCTCCCGAAATGGCTGCGTTGTTTTAGCAAGGGGTTTGAGTTAATTTTTTAAAAGCACTTCTGTTAGGGACAATTCGTTCTTTCTCCTCCAAATCTTTAAAATTAGTTCACTATAGTATAGGAGAAAATTTAATTACTGCATTGAGAAAGAGGATTCTTCTCTTCCACCACCGGCATACTGATCTAAAAGCTACAGGTTTAAGATAGTCACCTAGGAGGCCTCTGCTGACTGCAGTGGAAAGCTCTAGGTAACATGCATGGGTGAATCACAGAATCACAGAATGGCTTGGGTTGGAAGGAACCTTAAAGCCCACCCAGTCCCAGCCCCCTGCCATGGGCTGGCTGCCACCCACTGGATCAGGCTGCCCAGGGCCCATCCAGCCTGGCCTTGAGCACCTCCAGGGGTGGGGCACCCACAGCTTCTCTGGGCAGCCTGTGCCAGAGCCTCACCACCCTCTGAGTAAAATATTTTCTCTGAACTTCTAAACTAGATCTCCCTTCTTTTATTTTAAATCCATACCCCCTTGTCCTATCACTGTCTATTTGTGTAAAAAGTCTTTCTCCCTGCTGTTTATAAGCTCCCTTTACATACTGGAAGGCTGCAGTGAGGTCTCCTTGGAGTCCTCTCTTCTCCAGGCTGAACAAGCCCAGCTCCCTCAGCCTTTCTTCATTGCAGAGGTGCTCCAGCCCTCTGGGCATCGTCATGGCCTCCTCTGGACCCGCACAGTGACTCTAGCAGTATGAATCCAGCTAGGCTCTGTGCTGGTGCTCACTTGTGGACCCTTTCTCCCAGTTGCTCTGCACGCTTCATGTTCAGTGTGAAGCAGGCAGCTAATATCTCTGGTTAGCTAATCATAGGTCTATCACAAGTGGGATGTCTGCCCCCAGGTTTCTTCTGTGCAACCTCTTTTATAATATATTGGCTTTACAGACTTCTACAAACTCTGATTCTCATTCCAATTTCCTCCTCTTTTCTGAGAAATTGGGGCCAGAAGCTGCTGCTTAGCTTCTGAGTTACAGTGCAAAGCCTGTACAGCTGCTAGGGGTCTTGCTTAGAGGACCTGCCATGCAGGGAGGGGTTCAAGATGCCCCATTTCTGGGAGGACATTGCACCTTCCAGGGTGTTGATGGGCAGGTAGGTTGGCCTTGGCTTTCTCTCTCACCACAGCCTTCTCTTGTGGTGCCAGAATTACCCACGGGAAGAGCCTGTGGTGTGCAGGAGGTTTGCCATGGTACCTGCACAAATCATCAGCTTTCTCGCAGGGATTACAAAGCTAGGTCTAACATGCTCGGTTCTTTACTTCTCATCACCAGGTGCATCATTATAAGTTTACCCATTAAGATTTTAAATCCTATTGCAGCTCTTAGGCAAAATTCACATATAATCAGATTACTAATAATCTGTAAAATCTGCTATCTTTGTCTTTCCCCCTACCTCCTTTCCATATTTTCTTGGTTCTATATCCACTACTATTTTTGTGATCTTTACCTGTTCAGGTTTGGCACAGATGAGAGGACTTGTAGTGAAAAGCAGAGCACTGAGCAGGGCACCACTGAGAACCTCTCCCTGGATTTCTTTGAAAAAATAACCTGCTTTGTTGCTTGTGCAGTTTGATGCCCAGATCTGTGATGCTGACATTTGCTGGAATACATTTTACACTGCAGTAGCTGTTTAAATTTTTTTTCCTGAAAATGTTCATGTTATGTCCAGCTCATCTTAATGGGTGATCAAAATGCATACGCTGAGGATGTACTTTTCAGTGTTTGGATAACTGTACCAACCCCAACCTTTTGATTGCTGTTGAACTTAGGAGCTACAGCATGAAGCATTAGAGCATCATGAGCCAGCCGGGAGAGCTGTCACCACATAATGTCCATTGACACCTTGTTGCTTGTGACTACCATCAGTCATTGTTTGTGTGGGAGACAAGAGAGAGTGCTGTTGTAGGGAGCTAGAGGCACAACAAAACAACACGCTAGTCCAAAATAAAAGAGTCATTATTTAAAGGTAAATGATTTCACTTTAATAACAGAGATACAAAACATTTCCAGACACAATGAGTCCCTGGCCTGTCCGTAACCCTCCCTAGACAAACGGAGATCCTACAGATCTCAGAGCTGGGGGTGTGGGGCCATCAGGCAGGGCTGGTTCCTGTGGCTCCTCGCTGCCTATGATATGGGTAGTGGTTCTCACCACTGGGGTGTCCAGCTGCTCAGCACACAGGCACCTGCTATGTGTGAGGGAGCCGCAAGACTGTCTGAGGAGCTTGAGGGGAAGCTTCCATCTGGGGGACACAGCGAGATCAGGAAATATTAGGTAGGTAGCAGTGCTCAGGGAGGCTCTGGGAGATGTGCCTGCACTCGTGGTAGGCCTCCTTAGGAAAATGTCCTCAGTCTGCAGAACAGAGTGAAAAGGCCAGAGGAGTTCACATTTTCTACTTCGAGTTTTTTTTTTTTCTTTACTTTTATTTTGCCCAGATATAGAGCCTAATAGGAACCTCTCAAGTGGGAAAAGTGCAGAATCTCAAACCAGAAGAATTAGAGTTTTTCTTGGGTATAAAATTTCAGTCAATAATGTGCTGCTGCCTTATTGACTTGAAAAGAATGCCTTTCATGTGATTCAAACATTTACTTGCTCCTGCTTACTCTACTCACCTTGTACAGAAATGCTGATTGCCACTGACTAATCAGTCCATTTTTGTATATTCTCATCAGACTCTTTCTTTGGCTGGAACAATATGCACTGTATGATGCTTGCATGTCAAATAATTGTTATTAGCACTTTGTATATGCCTTTGTTCCTTCACAACTAACAGTTTGGCCTCCAAGTGCATGCATATGTGTAAATTAATGTGTTGTTGTAAGATAATACATTTATTTGCTATGTTTGTATCAATATAGGAGATGTGTAAGATATGTATAAAGACACTGATAACTGCCGTTTATTCATCCACTGGCAGAAAACACTGTTCAGCTTGTATTTATACTACTACTGCTTCTATTTAGGCTTCATAATGCCATGTCTATCTTTTAGTTCTGTATTTATTCAACTGTAGATCTGGTTTGTTAATTTTAAAATGATTAATTACAGTAGCATGTAAATCAGTTTAAGAAATCATTTTTGATATGCAGTACAATTCTAGTAATTAGGAAATTTTATTTTTTTCTCCAATGTTCCTGGAAGCTATAAATACCCATATTTATAGTCATGAAACTATTAGACTACTGATCAGCTTTATCCCCTCAATATTGAGCTAATAATAGACAACATACTTGGTTCTGAACCAAGCTTCAGAGTAATGGCAGTTGCTGTTGCAGTGCTGGGACCCGAAGCCATGACATTTATTTTGTGTTTCAACATCTCAGGACACTGTCTCCTGCAAAGTCCCCGTCTTCATCCACTGGATCTATTGCTTCCAGCAGGAAATACCCATACCCGATGCCACCACTTCCGGACGAGGAGAAGAAAGCAAACAGGCAAAGTGCCAGGGTATGTGTCCCTCTTCTCTGTGCATTTTTGTGGGTGTAATTTACTGGTAGCTTGGCAAAAGGGAAGCGAGGCAGATCTTTGAGCAACAGTGAGAGCAGAGCTGGCATCTCCTTCAAATCTGCAGCTTTAGCAGCTGCTACAGGCTGAGCCTCCGGCACAGATTAGAGCAGCCTCAGTGGTAGTATTTACAGATACGCATTCAGGTGGCTCTCACACCTGAAGCCCAGATTTCACTCCTATCTCAAGCTGGAATTGTGCCTGGGGCAGCCTTTGGGCTGTGGAAAGCAACCTGCTCGCCTCCTTGTCCCTGCTAGTGATGCTTATTTGGGCTGGGGGGATAGCTGCTTTCTGGCATGAAGGTGAAGAAGTTGCAGCTGAGGAGGACATGAGGGGCTTGCATCAGGCCTGTGCAGACCTGGAGGGACTTTGCTGCTGCGTGCCCTGAGCCCATCCCGCTCCCTAGGGTGGGCAGAAACCTCTGGAATGAGATTTCCAGCTGCTGCCAAGAGGCAGTGCTAGCAACTGCTGCCTTTGTGTCAACTCAGACCTAACAGATACTTGAATAAGCAAAAAAAACCCTAGAATTTACTTTAGGTGTTTCACTTGTGGTAGCTTTAGTTCCTGATGCAGGTGTGATTCCCATCACTGTTCTCCATCCTTTAATTCAAGAAAAATCTCATGGAGTGCTGCTGTTAGGTGCTGGGGGCTCTGCCCTCCATGGTGGGCAGGAAGCCACATGCGGCAGCACAAGGCTGTGCAGGGGTGTCCCAGCCCTACAGCTGCCTTGGAGCCAGCTCAGATCCATGGCAGCAATCAAAGATACCCTGGGCAGAGTTAGGCAGAAGATGGGGGGAAATAATCTTTGTGCTAGTATTAAGTGAGGTAAAAGCTTTCTAGTAGAAATTTGATATATATACACTGATGTATTTCCTTCTAGCCGTCTGCTGTAGAGTTTTGCTATGCTGACTGCATGTTGTACTGAAATGTCTGGGTCTGTGCTGTGTGGTCCCACCAGAGGCTAGGAGGAGACCAACAAGCACAGCCTGGTGGCCCAGGCGATGTAGATGCAGTTCCCCAAACAAACCCACACTGCTTGGGTAGCAGTCTGTGAATCCTTGTGTATAATGTGTGTTTGTGTTCCTTTTTCCCCACTCCAGCTATGGGAGACTTCCATTTAGCTGCACCGTTTTCCTGGGGTGATGCCGGAACTGTTTACTTCAAATTTTATAAAACCCAGCACCGCTGAGTTGTTGCACATTCATCTGCTCCTCAGACGGTGCAAAGGATTGACACAGATGCCCGTGACCACAGTGAGAACCTCCTCTCATTTGGAAGAGAAAAAGCAGTCTTTTTTTTTGTTTGTTTGGTTGGTTTTGGTCAGCCGGAATTTTATGGATTTGATGTAAAGAACAACCAAACCCATCCCAATTAACAGGGGACCGTCAGACGGATGTGACGAGGCTGTCCCGCACGGTGCCAGGCACGCTCCCCTGAGTCCCAGCTGCAGCTCGTCAGCGACTGCCGCCTGGGGGAGGCTCTCCCCTGGTTTAACGCAGCTCCTCTGGGTCAGACTGGGCTTGGCAGCATGCACTCAGGAGAACCAGGCCGATGTAAACTTGTCTGCTGTGTGCATGAACCTTGTGTTCTTTACTTTCCACATGTAAGGGATAAACAACATACTGTAGTAGAAATTAGCATGCAGGAGTAAGAAATATAGGATTTTTTTTTTTTTTTCTGACAGGATTTCAAGCTTTGAAAGGCAACTCTTTGAACCTAAACGTCAAACAAACAAGGATTTTATTTTTTTTTTTTTTTTTTTTTTACCTTACGTGTTTATAATCTCAGTATACAGACTGTATATATGTAAACATTTGATAATGTCAAAAATAGCTGTTATACATAAGTGTATTTTGCCAAATGCCTAAAGAAACAGTCATGACTAACATCATCACACTTCAAATTTTCTAATATTATGAGCAGACAACTTTGGAAATACAGAAAGTACAGTACTGTAAAACCATGTCTCTCAGAAACTGGTGTTTGACCAAAATCTGTACTATCTACGTAACCGACAATCTCAGTTGTATGGGGGAACGCAGCAACCGGTACAGTGGCACTTTGTCTTAAATCATCCTAAGGGGAAGCAACCACGATGCGCTGTTCTGAGAGATGAGCAGAGCTCACACCGGGGCCGTCAGGCATGGTCCCGTAGACAACCAAGACAGAGCCTTGGACTAAGGAGCAGTACCAGCCTCCTGGAAACCTGGGAGCACTTCTGTGGTCAGTTCGGGACGTGGTGATGTGAAGTCCTGGTGAGACTTGCTGTGTATTTCTGGCAGGGCACTTCAGATGCTGTTTTGGATGGCAAAATGTAGCCTGGGAGAAGCCTAACAATTTCACTGCACTAGATAATAACAATGCTGGGCAAGTGGCCAGTTTCATTGCTGTCTTTTCATTTGTTTCTGGAGTCTCTTTTACCATGTGCTAGAATGCTCTGCTTGCTGCCCCTGCAGTCCCCTTGACAATTTTTTGGGGCCATAAACTGAGTACAAGTGAGTTTAGCCTAAAAAAAAATGGGAAAAAAAACATTTTTACCACGGAGATGTTGCTCTCCGGAGAGGATAGTTAAATTTCTAATACCTGAGACTTCTAAAGGGTGCTGTAAAACACGTGTGAATTTCCATTCAGTAAGGAAACTGGACCATATTAAATCAATTTCTAACTCTCCAGCTCTCCGAAAATGACAAATTCTTAGCTTCAGGTAGTGCCATTACAGAACAGCACACCTGACCCTGTATGGTGCAGTCGAACACCTTGCCCAACAGCCGACTGATCAATTAGGTATTATCGTGGTGGGAACATCTGTGGTGTTTCTGAATCTTCTACCTCTTCCACGTATTTCCTTTAAGAAGTGACCCCAACACTTGCAGCCTTTTAATATATTTTTTTATCTTTTAAGTAAGTGAATAAAGTCACATATATGTAAGATTAAATTAAGAAATATTTAAAGATATCAGCAAAGTATGTAAGATTTTTAGAAGCACTATATTTTATGATTAGGCTGTGTGTTGGATTATAAGAAAATATTGACCTTGGAGTTGAGATGATTTCCTTCGCAGTCGACAGGTTCTGGTAAGTATTTTGTAGAAAGGCAAATATGAGTGAGACCAAGGACAAGCCAGAACATCACGAAGGAGCCAGTCGCTTGTAACTGCTTTAGGAAAAGATTCTGCACTTTTGTGAAGAGAAAATAGCTGTCAGCAAGAAGAGTATTTTTTGCCAAGATTTACTTTGAGTGTAGGTAACTGGATTAAAGATAGTTGGTAGTGCGTAGCTCATGGAATTAGGGCCTGAGCCATAATCGCTTAAAATCAATACAAGTCTTCTATTGATTTCACCGGAATTTGAGCAGAAGCCTCTAGTTCACCCCGGTTAGGAAATGATACTAACCCGACAGCCTCTCTGCTGTTCTCTCTCCTGGACACTGTTTCCCCCTTCCATGTTAGCATTCTGTCTCTAATAACGGACTGTTTATTGTGTGCCTTTTACAGTGTTCTGTTTGGTTACAGACTAGCATGTAATTTTGAACAATCCTGTTAAATTTCTGTGCCTGTTTCATGCTTACCACCCTTTACTCTCCCCTTTCCATTTTGCCTCATCAAGAAGCAGCAGGATTTGGGCAAACAGAACTGGATGTAGCACATGGGCTGTTTGTGTAATGTTCATAGCTTCTTGTTTTGAAAACAAGTGGCTCTCCCGTCTGTATTTTCAATGTGCTATGACTTACAGCTTCTCATGTGTTTTGGTATAATTCATTCCTAGCGTATGATGATCCAGTTGTGTCTGCAGCGTAACTTTAACAGTCACGTTCACATCTGGAGGTACGTAGTGACTGGAGCTCCAGTTATCAGCTCTAAGTTTCAGTTAAATAAACATTGACTTTGACGGTCCAGAGTGAGAACATCACAAAACTTTCATTTTTTGCAAAACTATTCTGCAGAGAATTTTGCATCACGTTGGCAGCTTGGAGACCTTGTCATGGCACAAAACCTGACTGTGTAGGGCTCTGAGAGCCTCTAAAGCCAATGGAGGTCAAAGAGAAAGTTGCTTGCTTGCATTCTGTGCTTTCCCAATTTCAAAATTTGTTGAAGGCTGCCAGATTAGTAACCTTGAAGACGATTGCAAATATTTTTACCCACAGTAGCTGGTTACAGTGGCAATAGCAATGTAAGTTGCTGCATAATACCTCATCCAGTCTGAAGTAGAGTACTTGTATTGCCCATAAGATAGCTCAGTCATTGTGACTCATTCAGAGTCAGACTTCTTTTTGCCGGCTATACTGTAGAAAGCTGTTGAAGTGGGAGGGTATCAGTTCTTCTCAAATACAAGTAATTGTCCATATGAGCGCACAACCAGCAAGATGAGCTGTACTTCAATTAGCGTTACATATTTCAGCAGGGGGGAGAAGAACCTTGTGTAATTTAAAATGAAATTAACCACTAACTGATGGAGAGTGGAAAACACAGACTATTCGAAAAATAAGGCTGCACAGTGATGCTGCAATTTAACAAAATGTACCTGCTAATTCTGGATTTGTTGAGCTAAGAACTTCGTTAATCCATGGTATTGTCATTTGGTGAGTGTACTCAGGCAGTTTACCAGCAGCGGTTGGGACTGATAATTTACATATAAATCAGTTACCTGATATGAACTGTGAGATGCATCCTTTAAGAGAGTGATTTCCAAATGGGTTAAGAGTTTTGTTCCTGATCAATGGGATGCTGACCTTGCTAAGCTGATGGACTCACTCATTAGATAATTTTGATCATGCTAATGAACAAATGGGCCTGAATTAAAAAGAAAGAAATTGTGTCAATAGCTAGTGTACTGAAGTGTACCTGAATCACTGGTGCTAGCTTTAAATGAACTGAGTGGTCATGTCAACATCAATGAAAACAGCTCTTTTCAAAACCAGGGCTAAGAGTACATACATACAACTATTGCAATCATGAGTGTGCTACAAATTCAGACCAGATTTGCAGTCATTTCATTGCTTGGTACCATGGACATTGTCAACATGATAAAGTATCTGTTGGAACAAGAGAGTACATGAAGTTTGCTTTTGCCAACAGGATGTAACACGAAACAATGATTAGACTCCAGAATCCTGTGTGATAGGTAATAGGTTAGCTCTTAGCACTTGTTCGGTCATCAAATCCCACACTTAGCTGCTGTAACCACACTTACCAGATTCCAGGGTAGGATGCAGCAAGCTGCCGTTCTCTCCCCTCCCCTCCCTTCTGTTCCCTTTCCATTCCTGCTGAAGAGCATTCCCATGAATGATAATTACATCCACCAGCAGCCTGTTGTGTTGGTTGGCTATAACAAAGCTATGAGTTAGCTGCCTTTCCACGCAGTGTCTTAGATTAGGTCTTCCCAGTGCTGTTATTTCCCTTTTGCTCTTGCTATGATACAGGTGAAAGAGCCTCATGTCTCACTTGCAATTCGCACTGGTAAAACCATTAGGTGGTTTTCATCCTGTGTCTTTCTCGCTCTCGAGCACTTTGGAAGGATAAGTCTCTTTCTTTTATCACTGTGAACCTAAAAGTTGTGCTGTGTCCCATTTTTCTTGCTCCAAGTCTCACTTGTATCCACTTCTTCCTCTGTTACCCGAATATCTGTATCAGAATCAGACTGTTTGGGTCAGTTTCATTTACCTCATTTTTTTTTAAAGAGCTTGAGCATTCTGGTCTCCTCTGAAGCCAATTTTTTCCCCCCAAATGGATTATCCACCAGACTGCTGATGACCCACTGTTTGCATGGCTTCCAAACCATACGACATTTAGCAGCAATATGGGATTTGTCTTCTGTCAGACTTCCTGGAGACAAATATGAGTAAACTGCACACGTTTGTACAGCTCGCCATCCCATCACTGCACAGTGGGGTAACGTTCCTGTGTGCATACAGCTGTCACACTAACAGAGAAGGAAAAAAAAGAAGACAGTGAAGCAGATTGCGCAGATCTAGTTGCAATACAGGTCTCTCAAGTGCAATGTCACCAGGAACAGGAAATGAAGTAGTGTGTTCTACCAGCGACACTAAGACACCCCTTTGACCCAAATGTTTTCCAAGTCAGCTTACAAAAAAATATTTCTGGTGCCTCAGGTATGGATGTTGATTAAAGGAAAGCTTTGGAAACAGTATCTCTTACAGGCAGCAGGTGGTATCCTGTCATTCCAGAGCAGTTTTCTGCAATTACTTAGAACTGCACTACAACAATCAACATAAATATGTTATCTCAGACAAGTAATCAAAACAAGCAGTAAGTTCACAACATGAGAAATTTTGTACCTGATGTCTAACTTGGCTTGCACCTAGCTGGGTCTGGTGTCCTTATTTCTCTAAAATCCAGTTTACAGCAGTTTAAAAAATACGTCAGCTGTCAGCTTTAAACAGTTTGAAAACCGTGGTTTCATAGGCTGTAATGGCAACGTAATGCAGCACGAGATGAGGAGGGTTACGGAAAAGAAGTGCAGAGCAGTTAAGAAGAAATGTTCTGTAAAGGGAGAAGTCTAAGTGTTGTGCTATTTTTAATTACAGGAATATAAAATGCCAGAGCAACGAGCTATTTTTTTTCTGTTTCTGTATTCCTCTGATTAAAAAAAAAAATCTAAGTTTTGGTTAAAAAAAGTCTTGAGGCCTTAAGACCTTATATATTCTAACTTTAGCATGGAGAGTCTATTTTTAAATTATAAATTCTGTATATAGGCCTGACCGACCTTGTAAGTCTAGTGGTGCTAGCAGCTAATCATGCAATATTGTAAGGCTCTGTGTAACAGCACACGCTGACTTATTTTGATTATTGGTACAAGGACTCCTGCTCACTGCCTGTGTAGAGAATCTGCCTATTTTATGCTTGGAAATACGGTCCAGACCATATTCAAACTGTGAATATATAACCTGATTTTTCCTTTCTTAATGGTAAAGATATATTAACATAGGTAGTGTTTTATATAGAATACAGTACTTATTTTTATTGTTGCATAAACGCAAAATATTTTTTTCAGAATAGCAAAGCATCACAGAATTTTTAATCTGCTGGAGAAAACACTATTTACAGTATGACCAGTTCTTTCAGCAAAGCTTTTGGGGTGGTATATACCAGTTGGCTCTGCCAGCTTCATTTCTTGCTAACGTTTATCCTGGACATTGCTGTAAGAAAAAGCGATCTATTTTTTCACTCATGCTAGCCCTTACTGGTAAAACATTCAGAGAGGCAAAGAGGGGGCTGGGCTAATGTTGGCAAAAACAACCAATCTATATCATATTGTTGTCTTTGCTAGTTAAAATCCTTTAAAAATTGTACATGATGCAATAGAAACATAAGATTTTGACAAACACCAAAATGAAGCACTGCAATTCACAAGCTTCTAGCTTTGAGTGTGATTTTTGTCATCAACATTACAGGCATTGGGCTGTTGAAGTAAATGAATCTGGCTTTCACGTAGCTAAACAAAATGTTGCTTTTTATAAAACGTTGTAATTTGGGGTTCTAAATTCCTGCTCACTTTTAATAACAGCATCACAGTATCTCCTTCTATGAGAGTATTTAATACAAATGCCTGTGGTTTTCAATGTTACTAACATATTGTAACATCAGTAAAGTGACTTTCAATGACAAAGAGTGTGGTGTGTATTTTTCTTTTCCAGTTCTTATATTCAGCACATCTATATCCTATCTTAAAGGTCTCTTGGGAAAAAAAAAAAGCTAAATGCATGGGGGCAAAAAGGGCTATAGGCTAGCA
>VXAV01007317.1:573760-583796 GCA_013399715.1 Alectura lathami | reverse complement strand
AAGAGAAAGGCATGGGGGAAAAAAGGGCTATTGGCTAGTAATAACACGCAGATGCTGTTTTTCAAAGTAAAGGTTTGAAATGATCCTGGGAGCTTCCCAGTCTTGGTCTTGATGTCCTGCTGTTCTCGACACAAATCTAAAATTACTGTTCCTTAGGTGTGCATGCCTGAAAGCAGACTAGAAAAAACGTGTACATTTTAAACCATGCTCAATTGTTTGTATCAAGATCCAGAACAATCACCCCACTTCCTATCATATAAGCATCCTGCCAAGTATGCCTTCTGGGAAAGAGAAAACCTTAATTCTGAGTAACAATAGGTCTCTCTAAAGCAGATAACTTACATCTTCAAATTGTTTACTGAATACGCAGTAACAGGAAAGCAATTTTTACATAGGTTTTTTTTTTTTTTTAAGATGACAGCAAATACAGTTGTTACTTCTTAGTAACCTATGGATTTTATTAGTTCATGTCTAAAAGTGAAAGATGAAGGAGAACAAAGGCAGTGCTTCGGTGGTAAACTAGAATTTGTTCCTGGTTCTGGAGCTCTTTGTTTTACAGGTTTCTCTGGTTTGTGTTTACAAGATCCATGAAGATAACCCTGTTGGTTCACATTGTTCTTGAAGCACTTAGCAGCCCAGTAGCTGACTGCTTCAAGTTGGAGAAATAAAGTGAGGAAGAAGACTTGAAGTCTGGTTACTGGTCCTCTTCTTTGCTCCAGAGAGGTGTTGTACCACTCATTCAAAAAGCACAACAAAAATAACACCACACTCCTCCCTCCCCTCAAAAACAACAAATAAACCCACAAAAGCATAACCCACCTTGGTACCTTCTGAGGGACTTGCCTGTTCTCACAGTAACTGTTTTAGTAAGCTGGACCATTTTTGCATGGTGCAGATCAGCTAAATGCATTTTTCAAGCAAAACTTTTATATGTAGATGTAATTTTACTCCTAGGTATTATTTCATCATTAATTCTCATGATTTATGCCATAACTTCATACCTATAACAAAACTTCTGGGGCTCTCAGTTAGTAAGTTGCACTTATCTACAGGAAGGCTCATGCTTTTTTCAATGAATAGTTTCAGGCCTGTGCTGGGTTGACACAAGCCAGCAGCTAAGCACTCGCCAGCTTCTACCTCATTGCATGCCCTGTCCCAACAGGATGGGGGAGAAAGTTGTAAACGGAAAAGCAAAAAATCCTTGCCTGTCAAATTAGAACAGTTAAACCGGTAAAGGAGAAAAAAAAAGTGTGTGTAGGGGGGATATGCAGTCACTCACCGCACCAGTGCCTGGCCACTCTCCAAGCAACAGTTACTTTGGAGAGCCTTAAAAACAGTTTACTGTTAAGCACAATGTTACATGGCATGGAACATCTCTCTGGTCGGTTTCAGTGGACATTCCTGGTTATGCCCCTTCCCAACATCTTGCCCACCCCCAGCCTTCTCACTGGAGTCGAGGAGTGTCAAACAGAGAAGGCACTGAATCTGTGCAAGCACCACTCAGCAACAGATAAAAGACTGGTGTGCTATCAACATTGTTCCCTTCACAATTCTAACATACAGCACCTGTTACGAAGAAAAATAAAGGCTTTCATGAAGAAACCATCCGGGACAGATGGGATGGGGTTTGGACCTTGTATGTTGTTAGGATATGAAGACAGGAAGGTACTTGGTACTTGAAGAAGATAATGACATGTCAGTTAATGTTTCTAAGTCTGACAGCTTGAAGTTCATAGTTAAAGGGAAAGGTATAAACTGACACAGCACAGCTCTTACATGTTTAAAAATGTTTTATACAGTGACACAAACAGAGCAAGATTCTTACTGGAACAAAAGCCCCCTATACAAGAGCACATTGTTGGAAGAGTTCTCTGCTATGTTTTAGCTCATGCCTGCTTATGAGAAGTTGTAGCAGGAGTGCATGGTGTCACAGGTCTCAACTTAAAAATACCAAGCTGTCAAAACAAGCAACTTTACTGATGTTCTAACAGACGAGAGTGAAATCATCATTCCAAAGCTAACTCTTTCAGTTTTTACATCAAAAACAACGAGTATGTATTTTTTTATGCCATCTGCATGATATTGTTTAAGACAGAAAGTGGTAGGTTGCACTCCAGGAAGTTTTTTAGTGCGAAAAAAGCAAACTCATTACAGAAAAATTTAGTCTACATAATCTTTGTTATACATAGCCTTACAAGTTTATGAAAATAAAAAAAATCTTCAATAATCACAGGTTGAAAGTTAAACATGACAGTACATGATTAATTTATATTATCAAAACTAAAAAAGTGTGTAAAGCAATACCTTCATAAAATATGGAATTTCCAATATTGAGATATGCAATCACGGGAACATTTGGCAAAGCAAAGCACAAACTGGAATGATAATTGTGATCATCCACAACTTCCTTTTGGATTTAGATGCTCATAACACACTGTATGAACTGAAAAAAATAATCACTTATTAGAAAAAGGTTTTGTTCTTTTCTCCTTCTGTAAACTAACTCATTCAGTGAGCAATAAAGCCTTGTAACTACGTATGAAAACTAGCTAATAGTGAATTAAAACAAAGAATCTCTGTAACACCACCAACACTGAACTACCTGAATGTACTGTTATCATCTCCCATAGACACAGTCAGGAAGCCAAGACCTACACGCCTGACTGAGTATGGTTTTCTTGTCCACTCCACTACCTCCCCCAGCCTTTCCCAGCAAAAATGTCTACCAAGCTTTAAAACAAACAAGCAAAAAGTCAAAGTGACATTAGCAAGTGATGTAGCCTCTTAAATCTTCTTCAACCATGCTGGAAAGGAATCCAGACAAAATGCATAATGAAATTGTAAAAATCTCTATACAAGTGTATAAACTTTGTGATAGAATACCCAATTCCAACTCTTTCACCAAGCTGAACTGCAAAAGAGGAGCTGAATGAAACAAAACCCCAGACCTCTGTGCCTTCAGGTAGTACTATTAGCATAAGTAAGTGGTACAAACTGAAATTAAGCTTTTCCTTAGTTATATCTCGTAAGTTTAACTGATTCCTTAAAGTTCACTTACATCATCATACTGGAAATTCACAAAACCCTGCTGAGATGTATCCCTTCTTCTAAAGCACTCTGCAAAAAATATTCAAAAAACAAAACAATCATTAGGTAAGAATTACTCCATTTTTAAAATGCATGGTACTTTCATTTTATTTTGGCAACACGCCTATCGCAAATGTTTGTTTGCAATAAAAGAAGACTAGCCCATAGTTTATCCTCCTCATACTCTAACCCTACTACAAACCTTTTTATGTAAATATCTTATCTTCCTCAATTTGATTCTAAAGCAAAACACAAGATTCAAGGTTCCAAGACTGAACAAAATGTGAAATGACAAACCCCAAAGTCACACGACTGAGAAGTCATGAAGAACACAGGAATTAATTCCAAGACTTAATCGATCTTCATATTTACCATATACAATGCTTTGTGTTCCACACATAAACACAGTTTCCCGGTTTTGACACCACAACCTTTCTGGTCTCTGGAATAAACCTTACCTTAGTCCATTTTTCACTGCGGACTTAAATGATCATAATCCATAATTGTTATGGTTCTGCCCACAAAGTCTATTGAAAGAAACCTATTTTGTGTTACAGGAAAGTGAAACATGAGATACCTGAGCAATCAGATTTTAGTAAACAGAAGTGTATGACAGAGGTGACAGTAAGAAGGTCATCGTCCCACGTACCAGTGAGAGCTCGGAGTTTCACGCAGCAGGCGATGTAATCGTCGAAAGTAATCTTCCCGCGAGTGCTGTACCGCCTCGTGATTGCGGTCACTGCCTGGGGGCTCAGTCTAAATCCTGTGCGACAACAGAAAGACTGGACTGAGGACAGGTAAGTTAACACAACTGAACATATTTCTATGGGAAATACCGTGTGCCAGCACAGGAGGACAACTGTTACTGGGGAATGCTGTAACTCTGCATCAGAAGCAAGGAAATGTCACAACTTACCCATATTTGTCAAGGCCTTCTCCAGTTCTCCACGATCCACTGTACCACTCCTATCACTGTCAAAACTTACAAAGTGTTGCTTCCAGCCATTGATCACGGCCCACAGCTCTTGAAACTCATTAAATCCCAGCGTTCCAGACATATCCCTCTGATTCCAAAGCTAAGAAAAAAAGTTCCTTAACTTCCAAAATTAAAAAACCCCTCTGTTGAATGGAAATCAGTATTCTTATCATCTGTAAATAAAGCCTCTTTTTTTGAAGATCAATTATTAACTGAATTTTATGATTACTTTCGCTGTGACAGCAATCTAACTAAAGCACGCCACAGCACCGAAGGGATGGTACCACTGACCAAAGCCACGTCAGAGGATGTGCCACCCACACTTCTCAGTGAACCTGATGAATGTAACTATGTTCACAAATTCCCCTTTTATCTGCTGCAGTGCAATTCTTACTGAGAAAATATCTGAAATAAAATTAAATGCCAAATAAAAATATTAAGTTAGAATAATACTGGAATAATATCACAACTCCGGTATCACAGGCAGTTTGTTCAAGATGAGCTATCACACCTTCCAGTTTCATCCTGCTTTTTTCTTTTTAAACAGCAAAACATTTGAACACGACAGCCTAAGTTTAAACCACAAAACTCCAAAGATTCCAACCTTGCACAGTGCACCTAAATCCTCCACAGGCCGTACTATCGAATGCCACATACTTTCCTGTTAGACACCTGAATAAATTCATTCAATAAACAGGACTTAGGGGGGCCTTAGATTACATTCGGGCTGTGTAGGACAGATGCGCAATTCATTAGGACACCCACAATGCTGTCCGGTTTCACAAGCACAATGAGCTACTGGCACAAGCCTCTGTTCTGGGCTGTCAGACCTGACCTCATACATTCAGTGCTGAATCAGCCCCCTAGTCTTAGAGGCATACCACTTGTTATAACAAGACCCATCACTGACAGGCTGATTTGTTAGAATTATTAAAATATACATGTAACTGAGTAAGAACAGAATTTTGTAGTCCCTAATCATATTGATCATAATACGTAATCAAGTAAGGGCTGAATGGAAATTACAGAGCATCTCCCAAATGTTGGCACCCTCTTCTCTTTGCTTACCTAATGCCAAAATGTCTACATTTCATAATAAAGGATACATCCAGCATTGAGATCATGAGTCTGCAAGTCTCTAAGTTGAAAGCTGTTTGAATTAGGAAAAGGAAAATAATAGTTACATTATTTCAATTTCAGTTTTGTTCATCTAACTTTAAGTTACTTACTATAATATACAGTAATGTATAAAATATTATATGATCTCTTCCACTGAACAGAGCCATACCATGTTTCGATCCAAATAAGAGTTTTTAATCATTACTTGTTAGAAACACTGACAGCAATCTGGAAACACATCAAATTCTATACAAAATTAATTTGCTCTTATCTCAACCTGGACAGGTTTTGGGTTTCAGTTGAAGTGGTCATTTATATTTTACCACAGAGACCACTTTAGCATGGCCCTGTACTCACAGAAGCTCAACTTTGTAAATGGAACACTGCACCCTGACAGAGGTGTTCTGCCAGTGAATGCTTTGGTCAGTATCAAAGCTCAGCACCAGAACACCACAAAACACCTTTTTACGAGTGGGCTGTGTCCATCACAAAACAAAACACAACACTTCTGCAACTCCACAGGTCAGCAGAGGCAGTTAAGAAGGGAAGTCCTATGTGCAATGGATGAAACACAGAATTTACATTCGAAAGTAGTCCACATGGAAACAAAGCCCTTTCACCATGCAAATAAAAGAAACTGCAGAAAGGACAACCACAAGCACTTTCTAGCGGCTGGCTTAAGCATTAGTGAACTTCAGCGTTGTTGCTTTTTTTGTTTAAATTGTTAACTTACGTTTATAGGCTCCTGCAATCCCTGACTGGGTGAGACATCTCTGCAGCTCATCAGCATCTATTTGTCCATCCTTTCGATAACAGAAGATGTATCAGCTATTGCTTTAATTCACTCTTCCAGTTTGGTTACTCCCACTACCCACTCCCTTTTCCATAGGCATTGATTTGTTTATCCTTTCATGAAACAACTGACTACCTGTCTCTATTTCCGCTATACAACAAAAACTGCCTTTAATCACCCGTATCTCTAATGATGTTACTTTAGTTGATATTTTTGCAAAACACACTAGCTTTCACACCTCATGATGTTTTCAAAAAATGAACATGATTGGCAGGCTTCCTCTAAACTTAATGGGTATTTCTTTTTCTTAGAGATTTATGATCTCATTGCTTCAGTAGAAAACCCGAAACCCGAATCATGCACACTCTCTTCTCAAGACAGCTTTAAGACTTACAAAAAAAAGAAAGTGTCCTTTAGGAATAGTAGGTTGTTTGTTAGCAGAACAAGCAAAAGCAGAAAGCAAAGAATTTTGAATGAAAGAAAAAAAAATAAGAAAAAAGATACCTAACTGCACAATTCGGAAAATGACTCCCTTCCAAAGCACATCTTTAAGGGCGAAGCACAGAAAACAACTGCTAAGCCACGGATAGCAATGAACTGTCAAAAGAGGAACTGGAACTCTGGGCTGCGCTCCTCACAGCCCAACACACAGTTCAGTTCAGAGAGCTGGAGTATAACTTAACCTCATTCAAGGACGGACCACTGCATTTGCAGACACCACAACCAACGTGACTAGCGTAAAGCATTAAATAGGGAATAGAGAGTTGCTTGATATTTCGAAAAAATTTATTTGCCTCAGCATTTTCCTAATGTTTTTAAATCTAGTAAATACTTTTTTTTCTTTCCTTTAAGTACAGAGATATGCTACTAAATGGCATGGCTAAAATGGCATGGCCATCTGACTTTCAGAAATGAAAGTTACAGGCAGAACAGTAGCAAATACACTAAATTACATTTGACAAGGTCTGGAAAAAGAGCAACAACTTTTTGATGCAAGAAATGCAAATTAATGATGCAAATGAATGCAACATTAATGGTAGCAGAAAAACAGAACTGCTTCCAATCTACTCCATCACCATAATTATACAGTTGTATTAAAAACATTACACTCACGGGAAAATTAAAAAATAATACAAAATAATAATTTCAATTAGCGATGCATGTTTAGATGCATCTTCAAAGCCCTTGTGTATTCTGAATACACAAAAGCTGGATCTGAATAACTTTAGAGTAGAAAGTAAGATAGAAAAGCATGGCTTTTTGATCATGTTTACATTACCATAAAAGTGCCTGGCCTTTTATTTATTTTTCAAAAGTAGAACATAAGGGGCTGGATTATAAAGGGGATGAGGGCTTTGCAAACAGATTAAAAATAAAAATTATAAGTTCCTACAAAGACAGAATCAATTAATTTAATAAGGATTTGACTTCTTTCCAGAAACAAAGGCAATTAATTCCTTAAGACAAGATTTCTGTTGTAAGCTACTTCAAAGAAAGCTCAGATAACATCATATATTACTTAGGCCTAAAAACAACACAGTAGTAAACCATGAACAAAGACTTCCCTGGTTCTGTATTCAATACTTATGATGAACGGTGAGAGGTGGCTTTCTACAGACTTGCACGGATGGCTACAAAAACAACTGATAACTGGTACGTTTGATTTCACCGGCTAACAACAGGATTTTTACTTCTGGACAACCACTGGTCCCTGAAGCAGACACTTCCAATTCCAAGGACGAAATATTTCAAAAGCTACCCTGTTTATTTCAGTAAGGAATGATTCCTACAAGTAAGAGGTGTTCAGAGTACTAAAATACTTAGTATTAACTTGATTACACTGGTTTGCCAGCTTTCAGTAACTATGCCCCACATCAGCAGTCTGGGAATGGTCAATATTTTGCTGAGATCCAGCTCTTGCCACCTGCTCTCCACAGCACTGCAGCCCCTTTGCTGTTAGCTCCCTCCTCCTCTTTACACTGGGAGCTTACTTGTTTTCCTGCCACACTGCCTGGTGGCACCTGAAGGCAGAAGCATCTGAGCTGGCTGGAAAATTTGTCATTCAGCAGGATTCAGCTTGGGCTCCACCCCACCGGAGTGGCCTGCCACACTACACATTGGTTATTACAGCCTTCACCTTTATTACAGAAAGACATGACCTACCTATTTGCAGATGCAGTGTTAAAGTAGTAATGTGTAGGCCATAAGATGCATTACTAATTGAAAAGAACAGCACAGAGAACAAGCAGCAGTAACCCAAATTACAATCAACCTGGAAATTTAAACAGCACCTATGTCTGCTGAATTTAAACTCCCGTGTTGCGCTTCTGCGTACCTCTGGATATCAGATCTAGGAGCAAAGTTTTAGATTTCCAATCACTCTGTAAGTGCGCAATAAATAGCTGCGCTGTACGTATTGCCAACAAAGACAGAACTTCCAGCTCACTAAATCTAACCTATTTGCTCCTAACCTTTGCAATTAATTTCAGAACTACTTATTTCTGGTAACATCCATAATCAAACAAAAATAATACATGCCACGAAATCACAGAAAAGAAATTCAAAATGCAGTGCAGAATGAGAAGGAAAAAAAAAAAGGCCTGAAATCAAAGTTGCGAATGCCCTGTGCTCTGAAAGAATAATCAGTCCTACAAGCAAACCCAGATACTGGCACAAGTACAGACTGCCAATCCAGCTGTGCACCTATTACACTACTTTATCATACAATGCTATCTTTCTTTCCAGCTTTTCCTGCTTTTATAGTAACAGCGTCTCCACAGCTGGTGTTCCCCATTGCTTCTGGCTTCCTTCTCCAGAAACTGCAACCCCCAACCAATGGATAAGCCACAATTCAGTTACAACACTTCACAGTCACTATGCAGACCTACAGAGGAACTACAGCCTGTACACGCACACAGCTATACTGTATACAGAACAGTGATACAGCTACGCAGTAACTGCACAGTCTGAATAATGCCAACTAGCTCCTCACCTGTGCTGATGCATTTCAGCAGACATGCTAAGTAAGAGCAATCAGCTGTTTATCAAAAACTTGAAACTACAGAGCTTTCCCTACTGCTAACATCAGGTTTTTCCGCTTTCTAAAACCTAATGTAGAAATTATTTCCCCAAAAATATTCCCAACAAGTAAATAACATTTTGTAAGCGTACCTGCCCTGCTACTGCAGCGAAATAACCATACAAAGGATCCTGAACCTGTCCAGGGAAAGCTGGTCCTCCTGGAGCTCCTCCATACTTCAGAAATCAAGAAGGAACTTAATTAGTTTTAAATTAATGATTCAGTTAAGTATAAGAAATTGTAGTGCTTGTACTTAAAAAATCAACATGTGCTTTTATATACATATCATGAAAAAATGTCTAATTAACAAAACAAACAAACAAAAAAACCCAAACCCTCTAAATAACAAAAAAAGAACACAATCTTGGCATTGGTATACTTGTTTAGCATAATTTAAGCATATCCATGTAAAACCTTGCACAGGGGCAATCCTCTCATCTGGATGCAGCATCACACAGCTCATCAGGGTTAAATTTTGGAGTCTACAATTAACAGAGCATGGGGTCCTGAAGTCCAGACTACTAACACATTGCTTTTCTTCCCACTTAAAAAAAGTTGCTAAGACAGTTCTTAGGGAAAATACTTGGAAGAAAATATGAATTAATATTAAACTTGGAGGGTTTTTTTTTTTTTTTTTTTACATAATATTGATTCTTAACTGAAATATAACGGAATGTCTTGAGGTTGCGTTGAACCAACCACCATCGTAAATGTAACAAAGCCTACACCCATCTCCCCCAGAGATGAGATTAACGCGTCTATCCGTGGGCAGCTAGAGCTCCGAGCGGGTGCGCCTTGCTCCTCCCGGCCACCTATCTGCTTTCTGACCCACGGCGCCAGGCCAGCCTCGCAGGGCAGCCGCAGGAGCCCTCCCCGGAGATGCCCTGCGAGCCGGCGCGGGGAGCGACGCCCAGCGCAGCCCCACCGAGCGCCGCTCTACCCCCACTGACCGGAAAGCGCAGCCGGAGCCTCTGCGCACCCC
>VXAV01007317.1:561899-573584 GCA_013399715.1 Alectura lathami | reverse complement strand
CCGAGCCCGGCTCAGCCCCCGCTCACCCCACCCTGGTAGAAACCGCCGCCGGGCGCCGGCTGCCCGGGGAACGCCATCTTCTGCTCGCACCTGCCCCGCCCGGCCGCAAGCGGGACGGGGAGGGGGGGGAGGGTGACGGGACGGGGTACGGAAGGCGGGCTGCAGGCTCCGGAAAGAGGCGCCTAGAGCTTCTTCCACCCGTGCGAGGCAACTGAGTGCATCTGGTTAGAGGGGCAGCCGAGCAGAGCAAGGCTGTGCCGCCGAGAGCTGAGGGAACTGAAGGCCATACCGCCTAACGCCCCTCCCGTCGGGGTGGTACAGGCCGCCGGCCCGGAGGCGGCTTTTCCGCACAGCGGGTGGGCGGTGCGGCGCCGCCGTAGGGAGCGGCGGCTGTTCCTGTGACTGCGGGGCTGTGGCGTGTGCCGCTGGGCGAGGAACGTGTTAGGCTTTGTTGCCCGTCGGACGACTGTAAAAGGGCGAGGCAAGAGTGGGGTTCTCCGGCTGCTCAGCAGAAGCTACTGTGTGGAACCCTTCTGGGCGTAGCGTGCGCCGCATAACGCTCCCAAGGGAGCGGTGCTGCAGGGGCTGTGGACGCTGGTGGGATACTTGGGTGCTTTGTGGCAAAAGCAGTCACGTTTGTCCTGCTGTTGCCTGCCAAGTGACTTGAAAAGTACTGATAGAGTTCAGTAAATTCTGTGTTAGTGTCAAGTTGTTTTTGTCATCTGGGATTTTTTTGAAATGACCATAAAGCCCATAAACCAGGTTATAAAATGGGTTATTACTTGTGTGTATGCGTCATGTATGTCACAGAATGCAGCCTTAGGTTAAGCATGTTCTCTTTTATGATACTGTAACTTTCTCTTCGAAGTCAGCACCTAACCCTGATCTCGAAGTTCTTAAACTCTACAATTTTCTCTTGGGCCCAAGACCCAAACACGTGGAGCAGAGGACTGCGCTGCTCTGCTGGCCTTATGGAAGGCCGCATCCCACCAGCTGTCCTCACGCTGTTTTGGTGATGAGTGGAGGGGTCTTGGCCACCGCTGAGCAGAGCTGCGATCTGATGGCCTCCAGGATGGAGGACCCACTGGTACCACCTGCTTTGCTACTGCTGGCTGTTCTTTTCAGTAGCCTAGGCACTGACAGCTGCAATGACCACGGCTTCGTCTGAGCTCGAGTGCTTGTTTCTAAAGTATTAGAATGTCATCATAATTAAGGGTGTTTAATTAAGATGGAATTTACTTGCTGGAGTCGGACTGAAACAAATTTACTCATTAAGGCTTTGCAGGGTAAATGATTCATTGGCAGAAATCTTAAAGGCGTGTATCGTATTTTCTGTTTGTTTGCATCATTTCTGAAGAACTTTATTAAATTTGTGTAGGACCTTACTAGTTTAATCTTTCTAAGCTATAGTAAACTTTTCATTAAGAATGATTCACCCTTCTCAGTTTCTAAGTCATCCAGTAAAGAGGATGGACAATATCTATACATTTTTTATTATTTCAGCATCAGTTAATACTGTTAACAGATGCCACAAATGTGAAACCAAGTGCTGTGTTGTTCTGAAATTTAGTATTCAACAGGGGTGCCAACTGGAAGTGGCAAATCGTTCTTTAATACCATCGTCGCACAGGGCAGCACATTTGAAGTCTATCTTTTCAGGGTGGCTGAGAAGCAAAGGAGTGAATCTGGTGAGATTTTTGGCTTAAGAAATACCTGTCTGTGTTGGTGTATAAGCATATGCTGGTATCAAACTGTGCAGCAGTCGAACAGTTTTATTGACCAGAATTAATCTATGTGTAGTATAGGTTATCAGAGACACTGTGCTGAACCTTGCTGCTCTTGTAATAAAAGTTAGATATGGGTACAGTGGTAAAAAAATTAAATGCTGGAAAGATTGAAAATAAGTGACAAAGAATTTAAGTGATAAGATTTGAGGAGGTGTACACTGAAACAAAATGTCACATAGTATATATTTGTGGCAAATAGCTTAAAGATAATAGGAAGGAATTTTCAAATGCATTAATGAGAAAAAACAAATAAGATGTAGAACTGTTGGTAAATGGAGATGAAAAAACTATAATAGCCATATAGGTAAATGTGTTTCATAAGGTTGTGGGTTTTTTTTTTGTTGTTGTTTTGTTTGTTTGTTTTTGTTTTGTACTTAAATACCTAGTCATCCTCCATTTGCAGTGCTTCTTATCACAGAGTCATAGAATGGTTTGGGTTGGAACTGACACCATTGGCAATGAACTCTGCACTCCCAGGTTACTATTTGTGAGACTGTCTAAATTCAGCCACACAGAAGCAAAAGAGCTAGGAGACGGATACAACAAAGCAGTGTATCTTCTGTGGTTTGTCCTTGGGTGTTTTGTTTGCAGTGGTGCATTTGGGTTTTGCTCAGTTTTTATCCAAGGCAGAAGGAAGGCAGTGGGAAGAGATTAACCAGGATACATCTTCCTGAAGAGCTCCTGACCTGTGGTAATTGTTGAAGTTACAAGAACATAGCATTACAAATACACCAGTAAGAAATATGTGTAGAATAGATAGCTACTGATTTTGCAGATCTCAGAGAATATGTGAGCCCTCTAGTGGGAAAGCTGAAGAAACAGAATGCTAGTACTATTGCCTGTGAGATAACACAGTATATTTTTCTAAGAAAAGACCTAAGTAAAACAATTTTGTCTAGAAAATGAAAAATTTCTGTACAGCTTCCATTCCATAGCCCTTACTGGATTCTTCATGATAGGATTTTAAGAGGGAATACAAAACTGAGCTAGAGTAATTAGCATTAAAACCTGATCACAAGCCACATTCACTGTATTTTCCATGCTTGCTTGTGGCAAATGAAGGCTAGCATAAGTCCACTGCCAGGCACAGACCTGCTTGCCTGTCCTCCCTGCTGCTACCCCACCTGTGAACTGAGCTCGTGTGTTGAAAGCTGATGTGAGCTTGCCACGACGTGGGAGTTCAGCCACCCTGAACTGGAAGCCTTAAGCCTCACAGTGTTGCTGCTTCATTCCCATCTGAGGCTGTGTGCTGAGGCTTCAGACTTTCTTGGCAAACTGGGTATGGAATTTGTCCTTTCCAGAACTGCAGTAAAAGGAGCTAGGCAGGAGAAAAAGAATTAAAGGGTAAAGTTCAAATTTCCTGAAATGTTTACTTAGGAAGCATTAAAAGCATTAAAAACTTGAGGAGAAGTTTATATTACTTAAGGAGGAACAACAACAACAAAAAAAAAACTCGTTACACCTCTAATTGCTATAACTTGACAAGAGACATAAATTCAGGCAGTGGAAAGGTAAATACAGTTCAGATCAGAAGGCCTCAATAGGATGCCTTGCTTGGTGCCCAGAATGAATAGTGCTCCATTGTTCAGCTGTTTTTTTTGTTTTTCTTTGACACCAGCCTTTCTTTTTCTATTTACTGCACATTATTTACACTCAGTTCTGCAGCTGGTTATTTTGTACAAGGATTTTCTGTTGCACTCATCGCTATAATAGCCAAGTATTTTGCCAGAATCATCAAATAATGTGCTTGCTAGGGTGGGGGTGGGGAAGCTATTTCTGACACCTCATATGTAAAGAGAGTTATGGAGGTTAAAAGTTTCTCTAAATTTTGATTGTTCATTTTGAGCTATCTGAATTTACTCCAACCCCATATGACTTCAAGCCTTAGCTTTTCCTCCCAGCTCCAAGCCCTTTAACAGATGGCTCAGTGATGATCTTCCTTGCTCCTTCCCTTCTGTGGTTCCTCTGTATCATGGGACTTTTTCGTCACTCACTGGGCATCAGCAAGAGTATCACTGAAGGTGTAAAGCAAGGTAATCTTAGCTGTGGATGGTGCAGTTAATGAGGTTTTGATACTGAGTTTTTATACGAGGCTAACAGTCAGCTTTGATTCAGTACAGTACAATAACACAACTCAGCATGTTCATTTCATTGTAAATACAGCAGTTTGTGCATTCCCAGGGCATGAGATCCTTACTGAATAAAGCTAAAATCTAGTTTTGTGGTAACAACATTATTTCTATTATCTCACAGCTTGCAGCTGGATGGTTCCCAAGATGGTCTTTACCTAAAGTTGTAATTAAGATATTAAAACACCTGAATATACATGCCCGTGACTTGGGAAAGACTTTTGAAGTTCTGCTTACTTTGCATACCACTTAACAATTGAACTGTGTGTAAACGGTTGTAGCACAACAAAGTACAGCAGTGAGACTTCTGATTCTCTCTTATGCAGCATTTATTGCAATCACGTGTCAGCACATATGTTCTGATATATATCTGAATATATATTCTGATATTTTACCTCAATATGGGGTGAAACTCAGGTGTAATGACTGAAAGACAGGCATCAGCTCATGAAGCTCCTAGGCTGGATGGAAGGCAAGCCCTGTGAGCTGTTCTTGTGGAGCAATGTCCTGTGTATCCAGCCACATGAGGGTATTCCTGGTACCACTCCCTATTTTCTGAATGATTACTTAAAAAAAGAACAACAAAAAACACTATGGATCTCTAATGAAAAATGGACAGGAGGTAAAGCCTAAAACAGTCCAGGAGGTAAAGCCTGAAATGCATCATTTTGGGGCTGAAGAAAATAATCCATTTTGCTTTCCCCTTCATTACATTTTCAGTTTTGGCCGCACTGTGGCTTGATTTTAATACATGAGCTGAAGCACATTCTTTTGCAAAATTCCCTGCAGCTCAGGATTTAGAGCACTGGCTTGCTCTCAGGTAGCCAGAACTCATTTCTGCCACTTTATGGGTATAAGCCTGTGCATTAGGGCTTAGCTATGCATTAGTTACACAAAAAAAATCAGCACAGTGCTGTTCTCCCTGCCTTCTTTCACACTGAGCTCAGTTCTGCCAAGTGTTCCTGTCTGAGGATTTAGGAATCTTGAGTTCTGAAATGGTGTTAGGTGGGAAACAAGCTGATAGCTGGTTGGTCATTAACTTCTGGACACAAAACCAGCATGCAGAGCTTAGGAACGGTGTTTCAGGTGTCTGAATCCGTCATCGTCTCCCATTAGGTCCCTAATGCCCATTTGGGCTCCCATTCTTGCCTCTTGTGTTTCTTGACAATCTGGGCAGATGGTGTTTATTCTCTCCATGTCTGCTGCTTGAACAGAGTTGACACCACTGCAGCGTTGCCAGGATTCATCTTCATTTGCTGATCTGTAATCTCCATAATCGATGGGACTGGCTGAATTATTGGGGAAATGTCTTGGGCTGGTTTGCTGCAGCAGTAATGCGTGTGTGACTCACACAGTAGAAGTGGCATGCAAATAACTGACTCTGGGAAAGTAAGGATTATTATTTATATATATATATATATTTTAAGGGCAAAGAATGAATACCGTGCCCCACTACCACGAATGATGCAACAGACCTGGGGAAATCACAAGTTTCATCATGACTGGCACAAAAGAGATGTGCCACACCTTGTGGAAAAAAGTCACATTCCTGATGGTGACGTCTCCTTGTGGTGCATGTTTTGGTTACTATTTCTGGTACTGTGCAGGGCGTATGTCAAAAATTCCTCAGGTTTTGCAAGACACATCTCCAAGCAGCCAACATAAAATGTATTTGTGGTTCCTCTCACAGCATTTTGTCATGCCTTGAGTGCACTTGTAAAGCACAAACATTTTTCCTCCTGCTGTAGCTCCTGTAATTTTTTTTTTTTTTCAGACTTATAATACCATATTGTTTTCCTCATATTAGTTTTTTTTTTTTTTTTTTTTTTAAACAAACTTTCCATTTAAAGAATTTATTCATGTAAGGAATCAGGCTATTGCTGTCTCAGAGAGTGCCCACCAGGTGTCACACTGGTACTGCCAACACTGGCACATCAGCCCATGCTTGGTGGCTTTTTTAACTTATATGAGTTTTTTACCATATACAAATACGTACAAGCTCAAAGCACAAAGAAATGGAACCCACCTGGACCACCTGGTACCTTCTGCTTGGGTTCAGACCTGTGATATGAGCAGTAATATTCCTGAGCCATTATTTCTACCAAACTCCCTTTGTAAATATCTTAACAGTGATTTAGGAGTTCATGTGTCGGCTGGTACATTTTTTTCTGGAAAAACTTACCTAGGTTCATGGATATATTTTTTTGAAAGCTGATCTGAAGTTTTTGGCCAATAGCTAAATATTTGGGTACGAAAGTTTACGTAACTAGATTGGTTAAGTAGTCTAATTTCTAAAATTAGCTATAGTTTTGGAGATAAAATTAATCCTTACGAAAAATGTTATAGAATGTCATAGAATGGCTTGGGTTGGAAGGGACCTTAAAGATGATCTAGTTCCAAGCCCCTTGCTGTGGGCTGCTGCCACCCAGGGCCCATCCAGCCTGGCCTTGAGCACCTCCAGGGATGAGGGTCCACAGAAGAGGGGAAATCCTGCCACTTAAAATATTTTGTTTTACTGTATTTTATATAAACCAGATTGCATGGAAATTTTCTTCTCTGGAAGTAAGAAAATGTGATAGAGGAAAAATCTTTTTGTCCACCTGCAGAGTGTGAGCACTATCTGAAGACAAGGTCAAGATTGGTCAAAGTCATTAATCATTAGCCAGCTACATATAATATTATATAAAAACAAATTAGTATTTGATTCACTGAGCTTGAGGACATGGTACTATGGCTATCAGGACAGCTGATGCCATACAGATTATTCTTATTTTCGATTTGTCAGATGTCTTGTACACTTTGTTGTCATATTGATGTTTCTTGTCCGGTACTTCTGTAGCTGAGTTCTTTTGTACTTTGTTAATATATACATTATAGATGATTGTTTCTTTTCCTTTTATCTACTAGGTGCACAGGAGTAAAATGATCAGAATTTTCAAGGAAATAAAATCATAGTTTTACATCTTAATAAAAAAATCCACATGTTGTTTGAAAGTATGCATAGGACTTATGAGAAGGCAAAGGGGTAAAGGGGCAGCTGGGCTGTCAGTACTCTGTGCTTCAGAAAGTTTAGGCCTTTTAAATAAAAAAAGCTACAAGACTTTATTTGTGTATATTGCCATTACCAACAAAACATATTATTGTATGACCTACCTGCTCCAGGAACCTTTAGAGATGCAAATAATCACGCTTTTTTGCATTTATGTTACGCATACCTGAGCTGTTACCTCCAGTTGGCCTTGACCCATCCAAGAGCACTCTTTGCCAAGTTTGCAGCAAAGCTTTCTGATTCCTTTGAATTTTCTGTAAGTAAAAGAGCAATCAGTTGGTGGCAGCAGACACTTTTAAAAAATGCCTCCCTGAAGATCGGAGCTGCTCTCAGATGCAGGAACCCAGCCTGGGCAATGTGCACAGGTAGGCTCCCACAGCTGGCTAAAGCCCTTGTGAAGCCAGCAAAGCTGTGGGTAAGCACAATCATCTCCAAGCTCCTCTGGAATAGGGTATTTGTCTAACTCCCATGGATGTTCCCTTCCTCTTCCTCTTTCACTTTTTTTTTTTTTTTTTTTCCCCCATCACCTTTCATATTAGCTAAGATCCAGTATGGCTTTTTGAGGATTTAGCTTAAGCATAACACCTCTAAATCTAACGAGGCAAAGCAGTGTCAGACCTTCACATACATACTTGGTTCAGTCAAAATGAATGTCTATCATGATCTGCGGCGTAGGCAAATGGAAAAATTGAAGAGTGGGAAAAAACTTAAGAGCCACCCATGGTCTAATAAATACACAAATATATTCAGGGCAGAGCCAACACCATAGCAGTTCTGACACGTAGGATGGTTATTTGATAGCTGGTGGCTTTGTCATTATCTTGGGTTAAAGGGCTCCAGTTCTTCCCTGCTAGAGGGCACTGTGAGTTATCGCTGCATAGTCCTGTTTTGCTCATGAATTTGTGATGATGCAAAAGTTGAAGCAGTGATCAGTCTTGTGAAGCTCTCTGTTGAAAACCTACTTGTGAGAGTAGGTCACAGATATCTAACTTCATGCTTGTAGAAGTGGCCAGGGTGTTTCTAGCTGAGAAGTAAACACGTCTGCTTCCTTAAGAAGTGAGCAAGGGGAGAGGGAGGAAGAATAAATATGGGTTAAGTGCTTTATTTCATCTCTTACGGACTCTATCGATAAAACCAGTCAGAAAGCAATTTTCTGTAAATACTGCCCTCTGCCTCTCTGGAATAAAACACAGAGGCCTGTTAAGGGGTATCTTTGTCCAGGCTCAAATATGTGGTTTTAAAAATTGTCTTCGATGTACATATACAACGAATACTCTACTCAAAGAGAGGGAGTTTATTTCCTTCTGATGCAGGAATGAGAGCTCAGAATGTCAACAGTGGTCTGATGCCTGTGATTTTGCCTTGCTTTGAACATTTCTTACCACTTTACCTCCTTGTAAACAGAGATATCAAGATTTTTTTAGCCCCTTGGCTCTTTCTACTTATTTAATTTGTAAAATCTTTGGATAAAACTTCCAGTGCTCAACTAATTACAACATGAATATTCAGCAGAAGTAATCTTATTTAAGCATTTATTACATCCAAGATTGGGATTTAAGGCACGTTCACAGTGTGTTAGCACAACACCCAACTCTTGCACTGCGATGCCTTTAGCTTGCTTCTTCTGCCATAGGTAGGAGATTGAATTCAATCTGTTTTTTTCTTATGATGTATTTATTAAAAACTAAACATCCATACTTTGGAAGCTGTTGTCACTGTATTTTCTACTGAATTTACTTTTACTGTTTTTCCTGGCACATTTCTGACAGAAACAGTGTTTGGACTGATCACTGGAACTTCTTTCCAGATAGCTAAGGGGAAAATCCCTGACTCTATTTACACATACTCTGTGCTTGTGCCAGAGTGACCTACTTAAGAAACTCTTCCTTTTTTTTTTTTTTTTTTTCTCATAACTGTGTGGGGAAAGAAGCAGGTGATGAAACAGCATGATTGTTTTTTCATTTAGCTGTTTTCAGGAACTCTCAGAAGAATAAGCAAGAGGTATGCAAGTGGTAGTGCTCACTTGCTCATTCCGACATTTTAAAGACAAACAATCATGAAGTGGTGCAGTGAAACCTTCTGCTTTACACAGGCAATAGTATTTCATCCAGTGTTGGTACCCCCATGTGAAACTCAGTGACTTGGGCTTGGCTAAAGCATCACACCAGCATCTGCTTTTGATGTAATGTTTGCAAGAGACAGGGAATCCACCCATGATAAAGAATATTCATTTGATAACATGAGGATAATTATCCTCACTATTTCTTGTCTTAAAGGCACAACCAGAAGGTTTGTAATCTAAATTCATAGGGTTTTAACTCCAAGCATTTTTGTTGTATCTTTCTCATGCTGGGATAATGATATTTGATGCTGGTACTTTGTCTCTCTAATGGTCCTAATACTTCTCCTAACTTGAGCATTTAAAGCTTATTAGTTTTCATGTTCTTTTGTTTGGAAAGGGAAGTTGTAATGGAGCCATGCATTTCCTTATGTGTGTTTCTTGAAAATAAGTTAAACAGCATCAAATGTCAAATACCCAACCTGGGAAGAGTCAAACAAGTTTCTTTGCTCTCAGCCTCTGGGCAGCGAGCTTTAAAATGAGTTGTAGCTTTAAACCAAGTGAAAGTTGTCTAAGTATGCTTGTGGTTCTGTCTGAAGCTTATGTGCTACTCCCTGAATGCTTCTCTCACACCTGCTGCTCTGTTAAACAATCCCAGAATTGCACACATTTGTAAAGCAAGTAGTTTTCATAGTGGTTTTGTAAAGGACACAAGCTGCTTTCTCCCACTTGTCCAGCTACTGGATTATGAAATCTCGTTAGAATAATAACCTGGGTATGTTTTATTGCATTCATGCTTAACATTTTTTTTTTTTTTTTTCTGAATGAATTCCTGTGGTCTGTAAATGTAAAGAATTTTTCCACATTCTTACTTCCTTATTGGTGTAAAGGAGTCTTCTCCAGTCTTCAGTGTTGTTTTTGTAATGTGAAACATTCCACAACTGGTGCTCTCTGTGGGCATTGACTAACTTCCCTTCTGTGGTACCTCTGAAAACCACAAGATCATGTTAGATCCTGCCCCTGTTCTCCTGTGAACCATTTGGACATGGTTCATAGCCCATTCTAACAGCCCCTCTGTGAATTGTTTTCAGGCAGAGCTTTCCCGGATACATCTCCTCGTGCTGGAAGTGCTGGCATGCCATCGTTGTTCCCCTGTGGAGCTGGATTCAATGGCACCGTGGCTAAAACACAGAGTTCATCAATTCTCTTCTGCCCTCATTGCTTGTAAGGATTTCCAGGGTAATATAACTTGCACATCTACTCAGCAATGATTCTGTGTTTGATTTGACTGGTTATAAATATTTATGGCCCNNTTATTACCATTTGTGGATTTTGTGAAATTATGTTGAAGTTTTGATTATCCACAGTGAAAGTTAGTTCTTTTATTTATTTATTTATTTATTTATTTATTTCAATTTTTAGGGCTTTTTATTTTTAAATTAAAAATTACTAGTTGGGAGTACCTTGAAACTTTAATTATCCTTATCAAGACACTTTAGTGCTCGGTTATATTTCCACATATGCTGTAGGACCAGATATGGTTTATATTTCTCCATATAAAATCACAATCTTTCTTCTTACACTTGAGTTTCTTCTCAGGGCTATAATGTATGTTCTAACCATATGCACAGTTCTGGACACTTCAGATAAGTCAGGGAAAATTCATCATAAATTGTGATGCCTGAATACTCCTGCAAAAAAAAATCAGGCTATGTATGTATACATATAATATATATTGAAGTGAGGGTAATCAGCTGTAAAAATTATTTGCCAAAAGTTGTGGTGAGTTTTCTAATGTTTAAGGCAGTTGTTTTAAAATATCTTTAATTCAGGAGTTTTCAGCCGATTTCAATGGATTACCTGCCAGCAATAACAAATGGTAACTAGGACAAAAGTGCCTGTTGTCAGGAAGCTTAAACTTTAGAGCAATCTGCATTACTGATGGGAAATTTGTAGGGATCTGTGAGCTGAAAAATATGACAACTCCTGATAATTCAGAAATGAATTAATTCAGGCAGTGTCTATAGCCTGTGTTCTGCAGGAAGAGAGAATAGCTGATCACAAGGTTGCCTTCTGGCTTTCTAATCTGTAAAGCTCCTCGTAATTAGAGAACTACCCTCAGCTTTAGGAAACCTGTGTCCAATTCCTTTCCTTGCCTCTGACTTCCTGTGTGATTTTGTGTGAGTCACTGAGAAAGGGATCATTAAAGAAACTTGGGATGTGTCCGTGAAGACAGTTAAGTACGAATCTAAGGATCAGATTCTTTGTAAAAGACAGGGAAGTCTTTATTTTGCTAGGAAACATGGGTGTGTGTCCTCATCCAAAGAAGACAGGGGGGCACTCAGTGGGGTAGTCAGTGGTGCTTAGGTATTCAGTACTGTCCCCAAAGTCAGCGTAGAGCTGCACAAGCCCCCTTGATCTCTCTCAGAATTTTGTGACTGGATAGGGAGTGTCTCAGGCCTCAGCAAGACTGGGTACGTTAAGTTGTTGTGTTTATTCATCTCAACAACTCTAAGCAAGCTTGATAGTAAAACAAGACCAAAGCGTCTGTAGTGGGACTTAAGGTTTGACCTGTAGACCAATCCAATTAAGGATGGGGTTTGTTTTCCAGTCTTTGCTTATGAGATTGGAAAACAAAAGCAATAAGAAAAACAAACTGTA
>VXAV01007317.1:536802-561745 GCA_013399715.1 Alectura lathami | reverse complement strand
AATTACTCTTGCACCCATCCTCCCTGATTGCTTCCACCAGCTCTGAGGGAGGAGGATGCTGGGACATTCTGTTTTGGTCTAACAGTATTGAACCACTTGTGATACGCTTTTCTTAGAAGAAATCTGAGCATGTGTGAAGAGAAGCAAGCCCAGTGAAGGGGCTGTGTTTGAATGAATCATGAATGATGAGTCAATGTGGATATGGAAATGAAAACAGAGATAAGACTAAAGGATGTGTGTGCAGACATATGGACAAAAAATTTCCAACTCTGTTTTGCTGCATCCAGAGAAATTAGCTAATTTTCATTCAATTCTCTGCGCTTTGCGTGAATTCTCTCAAGGCTCTGCAGCGTATGTTTTTGTAGCACTGATATTCCTTGTAAGAAATCAATATGTCAAGGGGCTAGTCTTGTCAGAGCTCATATTTATGTCAATTCTGGATTCACAGATTCAAGAACACTAAATTAAGACAATGTACAACAATAAGAGATGTACTGTTTTTCCTATCACAATGATATCTAAAAAATCTTGAGAAATGTCAGCTTCCTCCAGGGAGCCAACCATTCAGGGTAACATCAGGAATTAGAGATACAAATGGCGGTCTACAACAGAAGCATGTATAATGCAGAGGAAAAGAAGAGTCTCTATAGGAAAGAAAAAATTCCATAATGTTGGAAGAGAAGCCCTAGTTAGGCTTTTGCTAAATAACTGACAATTTATTAAGTATGTTAATCTCAGTATGGAAGAGCAGCAGAGCACAGGTTACATAGTTCCTGTTAGCATTCATACCTTTCACCAGTTCATTACTGGGACTAGTGGATCAAAAAGGCTCAGCAGCGTTTGAGACACGATGATCTTCCAAAATCTTGTGTCTGACAGGAGGCAACAAAGGCAAAGCCCCCAAAACCTAACATGTTGGAAAAAAGGGACTTTCTGGGCTGGAGTGAGAGGTAACTTAGGTAAGGCAGCACAGGCTGACAGAAGGTCATGCTGCAGAGCAGAAATAAGTTGCAGACCTCAGGACTCGCAGTGCAGTGTGGTGGAACTAAAGGGAATTGCTCGGGTTCCTGTGGTTCAAGATCCAGCGTATCTGTGGTGTCAGCTGCATTCCCTGGGGCCAGTGCATATCTGACATCCCATTACTGTCCTCAGACCTAAGCAAATCTAATTAATTAAAATACTGTCTTTTCACTAATAAGTGCATTTGGGGGTTTGAAATGGATATTGAAACGAGAAGTCAAAAAGAAGTTAGATGAGTAGTGTCATGCTGCACGTGGAGGTCTAAAAGTCACACTATACCTAAGCACTGTGCATCAAAACAAATCCTTCTTGCACAGTGAAATCCAAGTTTAGCTATCATGACTATATCCATGGGACTATTTGTTTAAAAAGCTACATTTTATATTTTCTAAATGTTGACTCTGCTTTAGGAGTAGATGAGAGTCAATGCTTTATTCCTGCAGGAATTCGTAGAATAGCATTATGTACATATACACATAAAGGCTCTGTTTTGCGTCTAGGAACCGTATAGAAAACACTCTTTCCAAAATGTATTTCATAACCCTTCTAATGTCCTTTCTAGCCAGGCTTTGTGAGAACATGGAAAAAAAAAAAATGAAGACCTTAGTCAAGAACAACGTATACAGGATACTAACACTTTTCATACAATTGGCAATTGCTTTCCAAATATTGTCACTGAACTATTTTAGTTTAACTATCATGTAAAAAGTGCTAAAGAAATGTGTTTTCTCTACAATGTCCAAGGAATAAATACGTAAATTTGTGAAGCACATGCTCCCCAGCTGCCCAAAACCACAAGATATGAAATACCTCACTTAGACTGGAAAAACAAGTGCTGCTGGAGATCTAACCTGTTATTATCTACAGAAGTCAACAAAGAGCGCACTGCTGCCTTCAAATGAGAGGGCTTTGGATCAACTCCTGAGAGCTGCTTCCTGCAACTGTGCAAACAAATAGCACTGTCTGCTTGGTTTGTACACAACAGATACTGGTGTTTTGTTCTTGGAGTAAACAGCAAATTGCTAATTGCACCTCACTACTTGGCATGTTTAGTAAACTTGTTTTAACCATAGAAAGCAACCTGCTATCAGTCCTTGAAGAGGTCCTTTTGTCTTTCCTGCACGAGCTGCAGCCCTGTGCCTATCTGAGACTACAATTTAGCAGTGAGTGAATATACAGATGGTGTTCCATCAAGCCTCAGTTACTTCGCACCAGTTCTCAGTGAGGATAAAGCAGACCTGACTTGACCTGTCCTTTTAACACAGGGCACTCAGAAATAAAAAGAACCATGTTCTTTCATAGAAAAGGAGGCAGGACATTGGTCATGTTTGTGTTTCATAAAGCATGACTTTTAAATGGGTGTTACTTGCCACGGCTATTGCAATTTAAACTCCAACCGACTGGTTCAGCTGTGAGAGAGAGAAAAGGGAATTTTTAAAATCTGTATCTGCATAGGCAGAAACCCAGATTAGAAATCCTGTAGCAAGTAATGATACAAACAAACTGCATATGTATCTTGGAACTGCTTCTATTCTTAATAACATAAATCTGGAGTAACTCTGTCACTGAGAGCAGAATATGGCCCTAAAATGGCAAGTCTAGGTATTCATCCAGGCTGCTACTGCTATTTTCTTCTCTCTCTCTCTCCTACCTAGACACACACACACACAAACAATAACAGAGTCTCTTTTTCTGTCATTTCTATTTTTCTTCCTCTACTTCTGCTTCGGCCTCTGTCATCTCTTTTGTAGGGAGTTGTAAAGAGGTGTTACAGGTATCCCCACAACATCTTCAGGCCCTTACAGCCTGTACACGATCCCTTTTGCAGTAAAGAGTTCCCTAAGATTAACATGGAAAATATTTGAAGGGGGATTAAAATGGAGTACTGCTCAATCATCTGACAAGTGATGAAAACTTCAGTAATGATACAGACATACATTGACATACATTTATCAGCTTATGACATGCCAAGTATGAAGTTCACACCAGTGCTGGTTAGTAAAAGCACTTGGCACGAGATTTATTTACAAGAAACCTGGCTCCATTAACTGCTGAGACTCCTTTACCATTTTTGAGGGGATTAAGAAGAGGTTCTTTTTAGGCCAAAGGATCATAGAATCACAGAATGGTTTGGGTTGGAAGAGACCTTAAAGATCATCTAGCTCCAACCCCCCTGCCATGGACAGGGAATGAGGATAAGGTGACGAGGGATAAGTCCAGAACTAGAAAAGTTCCACTGTTGACTCCATTGTTGAGAAATTGTTGGAGAAGTATCATTCATATATATATATATATATTTCTAATTTGCTTGATAGTGCTTGTTTGAAGGTGTAGTTATCTACAGTGACATGTTGGCATGCTCGTACTTTCATATTTGTGAGTATTTATCCACTGAGTGGGCAGGGATGAGAACAGCAGAGAGAGAAAAGATAGTAAATAATTCTCAGCCTATAAAAACAAACTTTTCTTTAGTCTTCAGTGCAAAGGAGGCTGTCAGTTCTTTGTTTCCAATTTAACATGAGGTCACCACTCCAGCTGGATCCTGTTTTTTCACAACATCCTCAGTCCACTTAAATGACTAAGCAAATATCTGTTTATGTAAGCATACAAGGGACAAAGATGGAGGAAGGTAGGCCCTGGCAGATGTCTGAAGACAGAATCCCGTTTTATTTCTTGCCCCAGGCCTTCCAATACCACTGTGTAACTAAGCATGCCAGCAGCTGCATCATAGCAGAAGATGTTCCAGAAATAATGACAGTATGCAGAACTGTTAAGACCTTTCTTTATTGTGGTTAAAATAAGCATATTTTGATAGAATATCTGTATATTGCATCCAAAGAATTTTAGAAAAATCAACAATGACATGTGATATATACCCTTGATAAAACAGTATTTTCCTTCAGTTCCTTTCCTCACAGCTCACTGCTTACACAAAAAATCACTGTCCACTATGTGCCTGTACTTGCAGAGAAGTTTAAACTTGTGAGACCATCTCATGTCTCTCTGGCATTTTGGTTCCTCCTCTATCTCCCTGAAACCTGAGTTTCTGCAGTACACAAGGATTCAGCAATCCTTGGCAGATACACTTTGAGCACTAGAGTTCCTGTACATAAACCATACAAATCTTACTCAGCTGTTTCTAAGGTATGAATATAGGTCTCTTTCAGATCAGAGATTAAGACAAACTTACGTTGGGAAGCTGAGAGCTCCCCCTCAGCCAGCACCTGTCCTGTTCCCGTTCTATAGGCTGGTGGCTTCTAAGGCCGGGTGTTCATGCAGGTATGCATGTGTGCATGTGCACAAGAGCATGCAGATCTGAGCCCCAGTGGGCAGGACAGGGAAGAGGAGCAGACACCATCTAACACCAGAGGGTGCTCTGGTTATGGCCAGCCCCAGAAGAGCTTTGGAGTGATGGAGGAACGCTGAGCACAGTTTGATTCTCTCAATCTTGTTAGGAGTGGAGGGTGAGCAGGCAAATGGGAGTACACTGAGCAAAAGAGAGAGCCTGTGTCTGCGTGAAAGCATGCCTGGGGTGCAGGATCTCAGTGGCCTCTTTGTATTTTAAGCTTGTCGCTGGGATTGCTTTATTTCACTCAGGGCCTGTCCAAGTTTGTCAATTTTCTCTCACTCTCCAAATAAAGGAGGATCGGGACTTCATTTTGACATGCCTTCATAGTTGTTTGTTTCTTTTTAACAATACAGGTTAGTCTAATTACACAGCAGACTTGTTGATAATGTACTTTGACTGTTCTGAGTACTGGGGATTCCTCTCCCAGCCCTGTCGAATTCGTGTAAGTTGTCTGTCTAGATAAGGAGATATAAGCACAAATTTGACAACCAGCACAATGCATGGAACAATGAGGGAGAGTATATAGGCGTCCGGAAGATACCATCTGTACGATGATGGACTCAGGAACCGGTTTCCACCGTAAACCAATGTGTGTGCAGTGCATAAAATCAGTGTCAGATATCCCAGTTTGGACTAGGGGAAAACAAAGAAAAGGAAAAGAAGTAGAGGTTAAAATAATAAATTAAACAAATACAGTTTTCAGTACACAGCAAGCTTCATGGAATTGGACAAATTTGGGACTAACTGGGGACTAATGAAGTGGAGGTTTTTAATGTAATATAAAAGCTTTTTTTTTTTTAATAAAGATTCATTCAAATGGGTCTAGATGAAACATTTTTGTCCCCATCAACAACCTTGACAATTTTTGCCACGCATTGCCTACTTGTTGCTGTATTTGTGAAAATTCTGGGAAAAGGCTGAAATTCAGTTAAGAGATCCAAGCCTTTTGTAAGCTTTAGTGCTAATCTGCCCACAACTACACTGCACAAACTTTTGGCCTTGATAAAACATTCATTGATGGTAACATCCCCTTTCCCCCCTTCCCCTGCCAGCCCAGCTCCTGCAGAGGCACAGCAGCACCAAGCTTCCTCTTGATGTGGGGCTAAGATGGTGGTGGCAGCAAATGCAGCCTGCTTATATGTGCAGCAGAGGTTAGAGCTTGCAGAAAGTGCAGGCTCTCTTTAGATGCTGGTCGTTGAGAGGGCTGTAGTGATACAGTCTGTTTTCAGAACCATGTTAAATGAATTTCTTGTGAACCAACAAAATTAGCCCAATAAATAAATATTTTGTGACTTAGCATAATTTAGCAAATGATAATTCCACAATGCCAGTTTTCCATTTGTCATTTAGCAGCTCAGATCTTCCCAATTTTCTGTTGTTAGTGTAATAATCACAGTTGTTCCATCAGCAGCCATTAGAGAAGCTGTGATTTTTACAGGTGAGCTATATAGCCANGTGTTTTTTAGGTTGGTCTTTTAAGCATTTGTGTTTTTTTTTTTTTTTTTTTTTTTTTGCTATGTGACAGTGAAAGATACAGACATAACATTTGGACTTAATAATGGAGGAAAGTCTCTAGTAAACCTAAGTCTCTGGTAAACCTTTCTGTGCTCATAGTTTGTAAGGGAACAGATAAATTTCCAACAAAAAAAGAAGGTTTTACAGAGGTCTTTTTCTTACCTGTACAAATCGAAATTCTCGCCAGTTGACATTGTTGCTGACTGAAGGCAAAGAAGTTATTCCCAGAAGAACAAATAAAAAGAATCCTAAAATTCCCAAAGCCAGGTAAGAGTCGCTAAGCCAGCCATAAGTGTTGCTAAATGGATTTGTTTTATTGTTCAGTGCCTGAAGAAAAGAGACCAGAAATATCTTAATGATAGCTGTTTTAGGATCGATATGAAGAAAAAAATATCCTTTGAGGTAACTAGGGGATAAATGTTATGCATTAACTATCTGAAAATGATTGGAGATTTACTGTGAATGGCTGCTCAAAAAGCAGAAGTGGCATTATGCAGGTTCTATATACCTGTCATTGTTGTACTTGTCTTACCTGCTGTTGACCTACTGTGAGCACAGATTTGTTGCCAAATAAGATCAGGAAGTCAAAATGCATGTTGTTCTTAAACTTACATGGAGAAACAGGGAAATACATTTCTTTAAATTACTCTTAATGTTAATGTTTCTCCTGCTTATTTTATTAATGTGTAAACAACCTAGGAGGAAGATTAAGGCCAGAAGTTCCCTCGTCTCAACATAATATCAAAAACCTTTGAATGTATCAGTGGTTAAAAGGAACACAGAAACAAGGAAAACAACCCCATTGTAAAGAACATTAGACTGTCCACATGAACTTCTGAAGCTCAGCATCCCAGGTAGTATTTGTAGCAAGGCCGGAGGAAGAGAAGACATATATAGCAAGCAACAAAATGTACCTGTGTGATGATTCCATCCTCATTTCTCCATCTTACGTAGTAGCGAATTGGGATAACGAGAGTGTAAAAAACATGCAGAAAAGCAAACGCTAAGGCTATTAGTCCAAGTTGTTTCCTACACAGCATCCATTTGTCCAGCCAGTCTGGGAAACGGCTGTATTTGGTACCTCTGTATAACTGAATAATTGCAGCGAGTACACCAGGGAGATAAACCAAGGCAAGAAGGATGAGTGCCACTACCGGGCAGATCCGATTTGGAATGGAAATTGCAAGAAAAAATGAATAATCTTTGTTTTCATAAACATAAGGGTAAATTATGTCACGAATCAAACAGTAGAAGAAGAAGAACGCAGTTAGGCCAAGGGACAAAAAGATGGGAAACTTCCACATTGGAAAGAGTTGCAGAGGGTAATTTTCTATTTCCTGAGCAGCCGAGAGGGATCCCTGATCTAACGGTGTGAGGCCCACTGCACGAACAATATCCATCACCATTTGTTTAGCTTCCATGTCATCTCCACAGACAAACACCTGCAGTCAAAAACAAAGAGAAGTTTTGTTCTGACAGACTTTTGTGACATTTTCTACTGCCTTTCTGCCAGGGTATGGACAATGAGCACAAGCTTCCTAGGCTACTCGTTGGCTTCCTTGCTAGTCTTAATTTATATAGGCAAAAAGTGTGCTACAGGTAATTTCTTGACCAACAGGCCCAAGAACTAAGAATGTTCATCTTTTCTTTGGGGAGGGACATTGCTTCAAGTGGCAAAATTTTGTATCTGAAAAGAACAAAGTGTAACACACTTAGTACAAATCTTCACCTAGAGCACGTGAATTTCAGCACACTTTTCTGAAGATCCTGCATGCAGTTTGTAAGCACAAGATTTTGCAATAGTAAATAGGAGCAGCCTTTTTTATTGCCGCTACAACGGTCCATAAGGACTCCAGGGAGATGGGACAGAGATCATTCAAATATAGTTGCTCTGTCATGAAAGTTAATATTATTTCTTCCCACATCTAATGAAAGAGTGAAGAAACTCTCTTTTCTGTGAATGTGATAATGCTTCTTTTGGAACTGGCAGAAAGGGGGCAATTTCTGCTCTCTTTTGTCTAGTTATGATGAAGGCTCCAGGAACCTAGACTTAGAAGTCCTTGGTTCTTTAGTTTAGGCAAACTATTCTGTAACCAGAAAACAAATTTAACAATGCTATGATTAGCTGGCTGACACTTTTCATTGTGCAAGGGCAATACTAAATGATTTGTCGTTGGGGAAGATGCTTCCTGTGACCAGCTTGCCTGTGATTAAGGAGCTAGTTAACATGGTTTGCACATGCTGTTTTTGTGTTAGACTTCCGTGGTGACGGATTCTGATTTAGAAAACTTTATTAATTTCTTCACCTTCCTACTCATTTCTCTCATTGCTCAAACTCATTCTGTTGCCCCATTATATTCCTCACATCACTTTTTTTTTTTTTGCTTTCTTCATTTTATTCTTTGGTATGTTCCTTGTATTTCCTTTCTGTTTAACTTTACATTCTGCGTGATCAAGTGACACAGCTCTCATTTCCTCATGATTTGCTGTCTCTGTCTTTGTAACTCCGCTTTCTTTCTTGCCTTGCTTCTCTTAAATGTCTCTTAACAGCTTCCTGCGTTCTGAGGCAAGCTATCAATATTCCTTGTCATGTCATATTAGAATCCCCAAGTAAATTTTAGCTCACATTTAATTTGAGATGTGCAATTACAGTGAAAGTTCCATCTCAGCCCTGTCTGACTCATGTGTCCCACGTGTGTGTTTTGTCTGTTAAAAGCCCGTATGGTACATCATAACTCTACAAAATGGGAAATGCCTGCAGTTCACTCTTACCTGCCGGCTTGCATCCAGGGTGCCTGACTGCAAAGCCCAGGCGGACACGGTGTTAAAGGCTTTCACAACCCGAGTGCTGGGCACCAGCTGAGCCAGGTACTTTGCATTGGATTCAGGATACTGATTTATTTTTAAGTTGTTGCTTACGTCCACCAACACTTTGCCACGGAGTATTTCTTCTAATGGCGTAAGGAAGTCATAGTGTTGCCTCTGCATTGCTATAATGATGATGGCAGCTTTCTGTGCAGCCTCTGCATGGCTCAGCACCTCTGCGCCCTTGGGTATCAGGCTGGATAGCTGTGTGCTGCGGCTTCCAAACACAATGGGGTAGCCAGACTGAATCAGTTTATGGCCCAGAGCTCTTCCAAAATCTCCAGTTCCAAATATACACACTGTCTCTCTTTTGTTAGATGCTTTAGGAGCCAAAGCCATTATGTTGGAAGAATTTTTATTCATCTGTTAAAAAAAAAAAAATAGGAACAAACTAAGCAAAACATTGATCTTTTGAAAATGAAAGGTTAATGTCAGTTCTGGCTATACAAAATAAATATCTGAGAGTTTTCTTGCTTCTTAATCTTCTTCCTGCATACTCCTTTGGATGCATGCTCTTCTGTACAGCTTTTTAAAAACAACTTTTAAATACTCAGCTCTCCATCTCTTCCAACACCCTCCTTTATATATATCTTACCGATTTTAACATTCAGCTGGACCATTGCAGTTTTCCTCTGTCAAAGAGAAAGCAGGAGGAAAGGGTACAGGAGCATTGTGAGCAAGGGTTGCACACATTTCAAGACCATTTTTGCTTCCTTATGCTATAGAAGAACATTACAGAGGAGTGTGGCTCTAATCAGATCAGAACCTGGATGGTCTGTTTGTAAAATACATGAAGAAGAGATATACAAGTTAGCTACAAAGCTCTCGTCTGCAGTATTTCCTTAATATGACCAGTCAGTGCCAGTTTGTGCTATTATTGTTCTTCAATTTCCTGAAGAATGTCCTATGAAGAATTTGGGCAGTGGAACTGGAGTATTTCCTGTTGAACATTTATTTTTGATATTTATATGTTACTCATAATGAAATTCTCTTTGAGGTTTTTATCTATCCTCCTTTATCACAGTACCTGGAAGCTTCAAAGTCTTTAATGCATTATCCATGGCACAGCAGTACGTACGCTCTGTACTTACAGAGTGAGACCCATGATCCAAATGCAGAATCAAAAGGGGCTGCTCCAAAGCTCTTGTGCTAGATCCACATGCTGTTGTCCTCACTTACAAGAGGTGACCTGAGCACAGAAAACCTGAGACCCTAAGGAAGATCTCCAACAGGAGATCCTGAGACCCCTCTCTCCAAATGGTCACTAATCTAGTACGTGGAGCAGCCGTGTTATTTGCAGGAGCCCTGATTCAAGGCTTCCACAGTATTTCAGATGAGTGTCTAAATTAAAGCTGCAGGAATAACTGATTTTCAGTTTGCAGGTCAGAATTGCACAAAATACTTACCTAGAACCAAAACAATTGCTTTGCTACTGCTGTTTATTAACACGTTGCTCACATTCTTAAGTGAAGCACTGTTCAGAATGAAACTGCCACTTAAAAATACAGAGAGGATAGTCTTCAGTTTCTTTTATTATTTTTGTTTTCCAGAATAGTTTTTGTTTCTGCTTTTCAAAAATGACATGATTTTAAATTTTTTCCTCAAACCTTGCATTTGTCAGGTGAACAAAAAAAAACTGAACTTCCCCCTGCCCTATTGTGACATCCATTTAAGGGCTGTGGGTGGTAGATGCACACATCTCCTTGGCTTGTGCAGTAGAATGTACACTCCACTAGTAGACAGATGGAGCAGTGCTTATTCTGAGAATCATATCTGGAGGTTTCAGCTTGACCTAGCTCTGTCTGTGACTTGCTAGCCCTCAGCTGTCATCAGTGCCTGCTCAGCACTGTTCTTGCACTGAGCTGGGAGATGTTTTGCTGTGGTCAGGAGGGGCAGGCATTAGTTCAGGCAGAGAAGAGCCTGAGGACTGGTGTGTTCCTGGCATCTGTGGCTCCTGCAGGTCCTGTGGGAGGCTTTGTGGTGCAGCAGGGTGCTAACCCTGGCTCTCCTGAAGCTGCATCCCACCTGTCTGGCTGGGCTCTGTACACTTCACCAAGTAACACACCCAGCATGAAAACTGATCCCCACGGACCCATCTGAATGCACCTTGCATAGTTGCATGCTCTGGTACATGCATACAAATGCAAAGTCCTTTGGCACAGTTCAAAATCATTCTCTGAGGGCCTTATTACTGTCCCATGAGGCTATAATAGGAGCAAAGCTCTGCAATTTCTTTTTGTATATACTCCATATTTCAAAGATGAACAGAAGGGTTACGTATGGAATATTAATAAATGGCTCTGCTCAGTACCTTGTGATACTCAACCTTCATTTCTCAGTTTTTCCTTTTAACAAAGTAGGCCCCTATCTAAAATGAAAAATAAAACTTCTTTATAACACATCGTTGACCAGTTGAAAACTTCTGTATTTGCCCTCAAGAAGTCATTAAGTTACTACTGAATGAATTATGCAAAGCATTTTCCTCTCCAAAGTAAGACTGGAAAACAAACAAACAGAAAGAAAACCAACAAACCAACAGCCTCAAATGGATTTTATCAGGCATATTCACCAGCAAGAAACAAATATATAAAGTGTTTCTGTTGTTCAGCAATACTGAACATCTCATTTGCTAATGAACACTGAACTCATCTTGCCAGGAAAAAGATGGAGATGAAAAGCAAAATTACTGTATTTTTTTTTTAAGTACAGTTTCTTGGAGCCCTGTCTAAGATGGGGACTTGTACAAGGCAGGGAATATTTTTCCATAAAGAGCTGAAGAGAGCTAAAGATGCCTTTAATGCTGGTGGCCTAATTTAGTTTAATACCATTTTTAACAAAAGAGACAGTTTGCTTGAGTAACATAAGTAGAATTTACTTATTTTCTTCTCAAGAAAAACTCATTATAGGGATACCCATAGCTGTCATGATAGTACAAATTATATTTCAGGAGCAAACTGGTCATGAATGATTTTCTTAACAAATAAGTATGTAGTAAAACAGATGTTAATTGAATAGTGCATCTGCTACATCAGAAAATGACATGTAAGACAAGGGAATTTTGCTTTTAAATCCCAGGCTCTCTGGATCACGCCTTCTTCTAACAAACAGGGAAATTGAATCAATTTTCTCCACTGAATTCTTTTTTTCCTTCCTTCGATCATGCCTTTGTGCCAGCTGGCTGTTGTTGAACTGAAAAGGTTGTGGGCTCTGCAGTGGATGTCTGGAGATTAATTCAGGCAGTAGACAGTGCACAGATAAATTTTGGCTTTGCTGTGTGTATTTGAACAAAATGAATAGTTGCTCTGAAGGCAACTTGGTGGGTGTAAAGTCGAAACAAGGAAAATGGCCTCACAGAGTGTGTGACAGCAGTAGCTGTAATGAGGTAAGATATTCATTTGCTATGAAAAGGGCATTTTACTGTCCTATATCAGTGTGAAAGACGTGATGAAGAAGTACACCGCAAAGGACATATGGCCAGCCTGGTGTCAGAGCCCAGCCTGAAGGCTGACACTGGGGTTTCATTAAGCAGCTGATGGCAGTGAGGTCTCCTCTGTGCCCATGCTCTGGACGCTCTCAAAGCGCCAGGAGGGAACAGAAACACTAACAAAGAAACAAATAACAATCATTCTCTATTTATTCATACATGTACCCAAACATTATCTGAGAAAAAGCCATGGAGCTTTGTATTAATATGTAATATTTTTGCTTATTTCCATCCCCCTCACGTTAGTAAGCTAGTGATTCTCTTCGTTATTTCAAAGCTAATTCATGTAAGCTTCTTACTGGTAACTCTGTCCTTTCTTTTCTACGTTGTTGTAGTTTTATACAGTGAATTACCCTGTTTTTAGGGAAAATTGTGGTAATCTCTGAGCTGATTTCACTTGGTCCGTTATGACAGAAGGAGGCACTGGAAGAACAAAACCATCATTTGTACATGAGAAAAAGGAGGGATTTCCTAGCACTGCACTACTGCAGATGAAACATGGTGACTAAAGTGACTAAAGTGGAAGGGCAGAGGTGGGACTGAGACAGACTGGGATGGAGAATGGAAAGATCAGACGGATGTAACATCAAATGGCAGACAGGAGATCAGTGGAATGATTCAAAAGGGTGGATGACGAGATGAAAGGAGCAGGAGAGAGAATTTTACTATTTACATTTCCAAAAGATGCAAAACAAATAGCTCTGGTAGTGATCTCAAGAGGTTGTCTAGCCCAACTCCCTCCCTAAGGCAGGATGAACTATGTTTAAATCAAGCCTGACAGATGCTTGTCTAACCTGTTTGTAAAACCTTCCTGTGTTGTAGATCTGGCCGTCTCCCTCTCTTTCTGCTGTCTCTCTGGTGGTACTGTTAGGCAAATTTTCTTCTGTCTAGCCTATATTGCCTCCTCCACAGTAGACACAGGTGTCAATTTGTTCCCCTTCTCTTTGCAGCGGCCTTTGTTGGACATGAAAGCTGTTACCATTTCACCCTTTTCTTCTCTAGATAAAACAACCCCAGATCTTTCCCTGCACCTCATGCTTCTCAGAGTGGGTGGCTTTCTGGTGGCTTTCTTCTGATCTTCCCAGGCTAAAGTGCTCCAGCTGTTAATTAGAAGTATGGTGGTAAAGCGGAATGCAGTACTCTCGCTGAGATCTCACCAGCTGGAAAGGATTGCTTCACTTGCCTCATAGACAACACCTCGTCCCACTGACACATTTGTCCTATTCACAGCACACAGCTGATTCACAGTCAGCTTGGGATGGCAGTGTGCACTTTAGCAAGCAGTGTGTGGCAACAGGAAGCAAGACGTGGAGTGAAACAACTGGAGCACCCGATGGTCACACTGTCCATGGGTCAGATTTCCACCTTGGACCAAGTTCGGTCTGGCACTGCAGCCTGAGTGCCCAGTAGCAGCTGCAGTGCATTGGGGTGCACCTAAAGCACGTCTTCCAGCTCAGGTTTTGTGGAAAGGAATCTAGTTTCATATGCTCCAAGAACCTTTGTGATGTAAAACTGAGTTTGATAATTAGTGATTTACTTCAACAGTGCACTTCTGATTAGAACCGAAATACTAATGTACTGCATCCTGTAACATCCAATTCCTTAATGCAGGACTGGTCCCAAGCCAATTTCTCCATCCTCAATCTGTATAGCTTTTTTTCTGACTCAATGCTGCGTTGTGCTATTGTCCCTATTAAATAGCACCATATTTTTTCAGTCTGTAGCTTCAATTTGTCAAGTTCATTTTGATTTCTAAGCCTGCCCTCTAACACGCTTGCAGGCCTTTTCAGCTTTGTCAGACTGTCAGCTTTAATAAGCATACTGTCTATTCCAGCATCTGTGCCATTTAATAAAATTCCAGAACAGGACTTTAGCCAGGAGAGACCCCCTGTATATCTGCAATAAATGTAGCCTTCCAGTTTGACAATGATTAACAGAAAGGCTGAAAATGTTTCTTTTACTATTTCTGCATAACCTTACCTCCTATTGGTTTAATCAAGGCTGCGTTCCCCTGGTATGCTTATGAAATTGTTCTCTAACATTTACCGTACTAAAATGTTCACTCATATCAAACTGCATAGCCTTCGTGATTCACCAGACCTATTATGATCTTATAAGAGATTAGCTGGGTTTGGGATTTCTTCTTGATTAACCCATCACCCTGTAAACAATTTCTTTTTTTTTTTTTTTTTATCTTCTATTTGCTTTCTCTGTTTGTTCAATGATTTTACTTATATGCATTGGGCCATAATTCTGCACCTCCTCATTCTTCTTAATTTTCAGGATAGTTGTTATTCATGCTTTTCCAGTCTTTGCAAACTTTACCTCTTCCATGCAGTTCTTAAGGGTAGTATTAATGACTGTGGGAATGCTTCAGTTATTCCTTGAACAATTTAAGGTGAATTCCATCAGCCTCACTGATCCCAAATCATTTAACACACCTAGGCATGGTCTAATCTGTTTCTTCTGTCACCCAGCCTGAATTTTCATCTCTTTGTTACTGATGTAGAGCAAAAGAAGTAGTGCAGAGTTGGCTTTCCTGGAGGCACTAGTCAATAGCTTCCCTCTCAGCTGAGTATTGGATAAATCCTTTCCTTGATTTTCCTTTGACAGTTTATGCTTTTACAGTGTTCTAGATGTACCTTTTAATTCTTTTAATTCTCTTTGTGTGGTAGCTTTTCAGATCTTAGCAACATACCNGTATCTTTGTTTATTGCAACAGAGGGAAATTGGCTTAATAGATACATATTTTACCTTTTTGTGTTTTTTTTTTTTTTTTTTTTTTTGTGTGTGCGTGTTTGAAGTTTCCGAAGAACTCACAGCTTCAGCCATGTGGCTGTCTTCCTGCAATCCTTCCTTTGCCTTGAGAACTTTTTTGTCTCTGCTTTTAATGCAGTTTCTTTAAGCAGGTGTCAAATCTTCAGACCTCATTGCCCACCTTCTGCATTTAGTATTATCTGCTAGGTGAACAAGTCTGGTTTTGAGCAATTGATCTTTGTCTGATGGCCTGTGGTAGCTCTCAGCTGTGACAGAACCTCTTTATTTTCCCTTTCTATAATTTCTCAAAATCTTCTACTATAGATCAGTATTCTTTCATCTCTTGATTCAGAGCAGAAGCTTAGACAATCAAGTGGGATATAAGAAAATAAACAGCCAAAGCATTGCCAGGAGTTTGATCCATAGCTGTATAAAAGAAAGGTTAATAAGCACAGTAAGAAGAAAGTTAATGGCCAGCACAGCTGTGGCTGAGGCAGATTATGGTGTTGTCCACCAGGGGATCTAGTCTCAAGATGCACAACACCAATCCATTTTTTTTTCCCTTATGTAAAAATCATAGTTCTGGAGGTGTGCATGAAGATTATATAAGAAACAAGTATTATGGGAGCGTAACATTAAAAAAATGAAGAATCAAAGGCTTTCTATGTAAACTAAATATTTTGATTGCTGTTTCCTTGTAAATAACAGCAGGGACTCTGTTACACTGTGCAAACAATAAACAGCAGTAGGCTTGAGAATGGCCTTGCTGGAGCTTGCCTTTTGTTCTTGTAAAACGTTTTGGAGGCAAATAAACATCTTGACATAACACATCTGGCTGATTATAAAGTGTGTTGGGGGTAGATTCATCTGTGTGAATTTATGTACAGTTATACATGCATAACTGCATATGTGACTCGTGCTAGAGTATCAGTGTGAAGATTCTGCTTCTGAGATTCACCTTTCTAGAAAAACCTTGTTTCTCCAAATTTCAAAGGGTTTTTTTTGTTTGTTTGTTTTTCTTTCTTTTTTTTTTTTTTTTTTTTTTTTTTTTTTTTTCTATGACTATGGGGAGTCACTTGGGCTGACACTTTGGAGCTTGTTGAATTTAGCTGATTGCACAGCTTCTTTCCTGAACAGCTGAACTCCAACAGTATCCTGCTGCAAAAAGAAGTTAATTCTTCCCCCAGGTTTGCTAACCTTTGGTGTTTAGCTCTGCTCATACAGCAGTGAAATCCAAGACATCTGGGATAAGTAGCTTGGTTTCACACTTCGCCGTCCTATAGACCTTGTTTTAAGCTGCTGACATGACTTCTTACATCTTGCCTTTACTTGGCTGCTTTGTTAGCACTGAGGATTTATCTGTTTCTGTTTTCTTTTCTTTCCAAATCTCTCATTCTCATTAGAGCAAGTATCAGCTGAACTTTCTTACAGAGCATCCACGTATGTAAGTCATCGAGCCTTCACTAAAGGTCTTTTTTAGAAAAAGCTCTGTAGAGAAGTTGTGGATGCCCCATCGCTGGCTGTGTCCAAGGCCAGGCTGGATGGGTTCCTGGGCAGTTTGATCTAGTGACCTAGTGGCTGGCAGCCCTGTCCATGGCAGGGGGGTTGGAACTAGATGATCTCTGAGGTCCCTTCCAACCCAAGCCATTCCATGATTCTATGATTCTGTGATCTCCCTGCTCAAGAAGAACTTGAAAACACTGAGTTCACTACATGGACTCAACAACTAGCTTACATATCTTGAACTGCACAGGCAAGGCTGAGTGCATTGAAACTCATTTCACCAACAGAGGCTCAGAGACTGTCTTTCCCAAAACACTTTGAAAGCAAATTCTCCCCAGCAGCATGGAGGGAAGGCCCAGCACATCTTCAGACTTGATGTGGTTATGTGTCTCAATCTTGCTGTGCAACTACGAGCTCATCTTTAGTAGGCTAGTTGCATTTGTGGCAGAACCGTGAAAATAAACTCTTTGTATGTGTCCTGTGCCCTGAAGACCTGCCCTGAAGACCTCTTTGAGCAGACTAAAAAGGTTCAGTCAGGTTTGCTTCCCTGATGCCTCTGTGTACACCTGCCCCTTCCCTGCCACTGGTAGATGTACATCCTTCTCAAACAAGTGCAGGCTGCTGCACTGTTAACCACAGCGCTTTCACACCATCCTAATGGCATGTATTCATGCTGGTGGCAATGATGAGCAGTGCCTACATCTAAGAGTACCAAAGGTAGTGGAATTGGCCATTTTTTATGTCAAGTCTCTTTTTTTCCATTGTCTCCTTCAAATCCTTGTATACCTATAGATGACCATGGTGAACTTCAACTGAATAAGTAAATGAGTACATATTTCTCTTTGGAACAATTGCAAATTTTCAGGTTCTTTCTTTCTTTCTAATGCTGTCAGATTCTCCAAAGTTAAACAATTTATCTCAGGAATAGAGTTAAATCTAATTATTGCCTTAGCTGTTTATTGCACATACTGACAAGCAGAAGTAATCCCATCTATTTTTTTTTTTTTTTGTGAGAATCCTGCTTTGTCTTAGATCTGTGATCAAAAGTACCCTAATACACTAAAATTAGATAGAGTGGCCTATTAAATACAACGGAAAAAGAGAATGGTTAATACTTCCTTTCTTGCATATGTAGTATTGCGGCTTTGGGTGTATCTTTCTGAAGTATTTCACACATGCATAATATGCAGTAATCCTGGTACACCTTGGAAAACAAGCAAAATGTGATTTAAAAAAACTCTTATTGGAAAGATGTGCACTATTCTAAGGCAATCTCATTTACTTAAAATTTCATGTTACTATTCCCAGAGAGAGAAACTGCACTTTCAAACAAATACTGTTTCTTATGAACCGACAGTCATAGAACCAAATCTGCCGTAAATGATAAATTGCATTTTCTGTTGTTTGCTACATCTGAAACTGAAGGGCATGTGGCTAAACTCCTCTCCCGAGATTAATCCAGTACTTAGACACATAAAGAAAATATCAGAATAGCCCCTAACAAACATACCGCATCAAATTATTCATGAATTTTCTTTCAAGCAAATGAATATCTGCTGTTCTTCTCAGCAGAAGGTCCTGAGCTCCAAGTTTTGACAAAGCTGGTAAAAAATAATTGTTTGAGACAATAAATCTTCCTACAGAGGACATTGCATTTCCCCCATCTTCACTTTTTATCAGGAGAACACTAAAACTGCCTGGAGGCTCTTCAAACAGATGAAGTATAGGCCTAAATAGATGTGCTTAATGTTGTCTAAATCATAGCAAAGTACGGAGAGAGCTGGAAATCTCACCACATCCAACCGCTCCCATAAACATGTACGACCCAGCTATAGCCTGAGTAATTTTCTCAGCCTTTTTAGGCCTGTTGTACTTTTCTGAGGGGTGTAGATATCAAACTTTAATCCAACTGCAAGGAGAGGGAAAAAACCCAGAGGTGAGTGAAGGCAAGTAGAGGCAGACCTGCCTGCAGTATGGGGTGGGGGCGCCGGATTTATCCCAGTTGTAACTCCCAGCACATGTCCTGAGACCTCAAAAGACATCTTTTCAGACCCACCACGCATGATAAGCACCTTCTAGATTCCTGCTGTGCCCTCAGAGCCTGTCTTCCCTCTCAGTGAAGTTATTCTTCTGAGCATATTTTGTCTGCTGTTTAGAGACATTAACAAACAGCTCTGTCTCACAGAGAAGAAACACTAGAAGTGATGAAGCCTTACTTCCTGGGGATTTGTGTTTCTTGGCTGATTACAAGCGCTGATTGAAACTGTTTCCAGTCACAGGAGATCACTCCCATAGGATGTCTCCCATGTAGATTTTCAGATCTTTAAATGTAGATAGTCACAGCAGAGTCTTTAAGTTTTCAGGACTCTTCTGTGGGGTCTTCAGCGGCCTATTTTATGACACTTAAGAAAAACAGAGCCCTCTCTTCTGGTATATTTGTTTGAAATCATCACTGAAACAGTGATTGAGGGACAAATGTAAACCTACATAAACTCACATCCATCAACATGACCAGAGAAATCTCACTTCCTACAGAAATCTAGTTAAAATAACACCAAGACTGGAACTAACCAGCATTGCACCAGAAACTGACCAAAATCATACTTTTGGCACATTAAAAATGTAAGAGTTCAAGTTTATTGTGAGCTCTAGGAGTACGTGATAAACCCAGTTGTCTTCCCACTTACACTAGTGGAATTGTTGATTTTCAATTAACTTGCTTGTGGGTTGGATTGGCATAAGCAGGAAGAAAACACAGCCCAATTGCTCTATGACACCTGTGATAAAATCAAGAGATGCGGCTGCTGCAGCACCGAGACCTCTGTGATGATGGACCTGGCTGCCCACCTTGGAAATCTGAGGAGTAGGAGGGAGTGTATGATGAAAGATTGAAGAAAAAGTGGCACGAATATGAAGTTTTCTTGCCAAAGCAAATATATGTGGATTTGCAGTATGTCTGGAATGGGGCCAAGCAGATTTTCCTATAGAAAGTTCGTTAATCTGCATTCTTGCTTACACAAGCCCATACACTAAAATGCTGTTATAAAAAAGTGTTTAAAGACACTCCATTGAACAGTGGATAGCTTCATCAGCACTCTTACTCACTTAATATGAAGTAATTAAATGTATTATTTGCTTTTGTTTTCCTTTCTTTCTTTCGCATGGAATTGAAAAATTTTGCGTCCTACTTGACTGCAGTCAAGTGGCATCTGCAGAGCCATGCCTGCATTCAGGAAAAATGAACACTGATATTTTCAGAAAGAAAGTAATGATGTTCGTCACACACACAAAAAGTGACGGTTTTAAATGCTGTTGCATTTTTCAGTAAGGAAAAATTATCAGGCTTCTTTTTTTAAAACTAGATCTTTCCCAACATAGAATTTCCTCTTCTTACTGAGGCACTGATTTTAGGAGTCTTTAAACAATAACTTTAAGCTATAGGCTTTGGAAATTAACTGCTGAGAAGCCTGACTTTAAAGACATGCTTTGAAAATAATAATAATAAAAGAAAACACCAACAGAGGTGACATTTGTCGAAAATTCGCAGAACTGTTGAGGGCAGCCTCCTCTACTGAGAAATGGAAAGATCTAACATTTTGTTGTTGTTGTTGTTGTCCAAAGTTCCCTTTGCATTCAGCTCAGGTTTTGCACATGACTGAGCCGCTAATTCCCTGTCCTGGCAAGCAGGTAGGGGTTTGCAGAGATGTGGGTCATTGCCTCGGCTCCTCGCCTAGGCACTGGTACGAATGAAACCTCTCTGCCAGAGCAGAGCATGTCAGCTGCTGATCCGGGAGCACAGGACGGCCACGTAATTGCTCACAGTACTGCACAGGGCAGACAGTGCTAGCCTGTGGCATGGTCTGCTGCACAGGGGCACAGCAGACTTACACGGGATCTCTGACATGTCTCTGCTGCCTCAGTCCTGTAATGCAGGCTGCCATGTGCAGAGAGAAGTCACTTCAGTTTCTGTCATCTCCATGATGATCCTGGGTCTCAGCTGGGGTCGCTGGATATCTCTTGTTCCTATCCCCATGAAATATGTGGGGTCAAGGCAGAAGAAATTAGGCTTTTGGTTCTGCACCTCAAGACCATGTAATATGCAGTTAAGTAACACCAGGCCCTACTTGTGCAATTACAGTGAAGACAGATGTTGTTTTTTGGGACATGACATAGAACAGAGACCAATGAAAATTGTATGTGTTCATATCAAACTTAGCTGAAGAGGAAAGAAGAGGTAGTAAAGAGGGCAGATATGGATACCAGAATTCCTTCACTTTGCAAACAGTTAATGAAGAAAAGCAAAGGCCAGGCTGGAGGAAATAACTTATTTTTATGTTGCTAGGGAATCTCACTTAAAACTCTTCAATCTTAATTTTACAATGACTTATTTAAACAAATAATTCCTTGAGTAGACACTTTTCTCACTGCTCATCACCAGTCAAAATAGCAACTGTTAAGAGTTCATTTATCTTAAAAAGCCTCAACTGCTGCTTCTGGTGTGCTGCAGGCTGGTGACCAGAGGTTTGAATTCAATTTCCAGTTCAGTTACCAAAGAAAAAAAAATCTTCTTTTAGATCTGCACAGGGGAAGTATTGACCTCCTGCTCTGCTTGTACAGATCTTCCACGCGTTTTACGAGCAAAAGAATTTAGATCCACTGGATGGTTTTTATGTTCCCCCCCCCACCCACAAAAAAAAAAAAAAAAAATCTGAGCTGTCTCTTGAGACCAACAGGTGTACACTGACCCTAAACCCTGCCAGAGCTGCTTAGTCCTGGAAGTCACTGAAATCTGCTTAGTATAATTTGGGGTAAAACTGAGCTGAATGTGTGCTGGGAGGTACAAAACAAAGTGTCATGCTGCTTTTGTAATTGCCTAATTGGACTAAACAATTTCCTCCCGCAGGGTGACCCTCTCTTGCAGCTCCAGCAAGGAGCTGCAATACAAAATGAGGAACTGGGTTTTCTGTATAAACCCATTGTCTTTATTGTATAACCATTTTATGGTACTACAGTTATTGCATAATTACGCAGTTGTCAGGAGTACTCATGTCATCCTTACACATTTCCTGCTCTCACACTCCTTGTAGCATGGGATCACCCCAGAGATATCCTTTGTCAAACACTTCTGGCACTCTAATGATTCCAGAAAGTGTTTTGCAGTCAACCTCTCCACTAAATTTCTTAACACTTCAGGCTTGTTTATCTAGAGGCCTACAGAAACTTGCTCACATAGTTGGTATCACTAATGGATTGGTGACAGGCAGCAGTGAAATGCTTTGATCCCAGTCCTCAGGTGCTGTAGCTTGTCTGAGGTGGATGGCTGAGCTGCTTTCACCATTGATCAAGCAGTTTGTAGCAGATTATTATAATTAAGCACCTTTGAAGTGCCAAGTTTTATGAAGCTCTGGCACGGTTCAGGTTGTAGAATTCGAACGAGATTTATTAGTATGAGATTTATTAATATTCTCATTTTTATAGGATATCATGCTGCTTATGAAAGTGGTTTCTCCACACATTTACATTTCTCCTGGTGAGACTTCTCCTCTTGTGGAAGGCACATTGATGGAAATCACCCAGAGCTGAGAACAGTCCTCACTCCTTGTTTAATCTTAACCTCACATACACCAAAGCAAGTCATTGGATCTGCATCTCCCAGAGGAGTTCATACCTCCCTGAACCAGGGGGATCCCTGCCAGCAGTGCTGGAGCTGCCTCCAGCCCACCACCACCAAAGCTAGGGCATTCCTCAGGGCCAGGAGAGGGTCATATCAATGGTTTAGCCAAATAAAAAGATGACTTGAAGCCACCTTTGTGATTCTGCCTCCAGGACTGTGCTCAGTAGTCACTATGAGCTCAGGAGGCATTTTTGTCAGCCCTTTAATTAACACTTTTCTGGCAGCTGCTCCCACTCCTCCTCCGTTTCCCAGCAGCACCGCCACAACCAGCTGTAGCTGCCCAGAAAAGAGCAGAGACCAAAACAAAAAGGAAGAAAGCTTGAGAACTTAATGACATTACGTAAGCTGGTCTGCCAAGCATGCTTCTGACCAGGCCAAGAAACCTGTTTGTAGAAGCTGGTGGGCTTCAATGGGAAGGAGGTCCTGGGAGGAGAGAGGAGAGAAAGTGCTGGAAATCAGAACTTACCCATTTCTGATTTGAACCATTTATCACCGACAAGTCTACAACATCAAGTAAGTGATCTTTCTGTTTTATTGGCCATGCTCTCACCAAGAGGAATACATGTTGGAGAAATTTTTGAAAAAAAAAAAAAAAATAGGTGGGTCTAGTCAAATGAGGAAAACCTCCTCTTTTTTATTTTTGAGCATACATGGGCAAGAAGGTAAATATTTGATCTGCAATAAGCACATATACAGGTAACATTAATACATCTCTGCCCTACTTTTCTTGCCCCCCAAAAACAGCATTAATATACATAAAAATCCAAACACAAAAAAAAGCCAAAATGCCAGCATATATAAAATGTAGTTTAGGACATTAGAAATATAAAATGTTGCAGTTTTACCCTCTGCTATCCCTGTCACTGAGAAAAGAATTGGAGAAATGGTTGGCTCACAGCTTGATGTTACCAGATAAACAGGTTTTAGTGAAAACGGAGCGGGAAGTGGTGAGAGAGGTCTTAAAACACGCAGATGTGAAAGACTCTCCCTGAAGGTCTCGGTCGCTGTCTCTGTGTTTTTGAGGCCCAACAGGAATGGATTTGTAGGGATGAAAAGGTGTTTCTGAGTACCTCACACCCACACCAGGCACACTGCCGCGTTTTCCTTGAAGTAGCTCTGCTCTGGCCCTGCGAGCTGAACTGCTGATTGTTCCTGTCACCCAAGAGCAGTTGAGAGCATCCACAGGCTGCTCTGTGATGTGGAACAAGGCACAGTATGGCGGGCAGGAGAGTCACTTCTGAAGTGAGCCCCGGCTCTTAAAACACCTGTGTAAGTAACACGCTTTGTTAAATAATTTCATGACACAAAGTAGAATGCTTATCCAGTTATGTTTTCTGCCTTTAACTAAAAGAAATAATTATAAAAATGTCATCTGCCTAAAAGTATACAAATATGAAAAGTGCTTAATGTGTCTGCGTAAGCAAATTCCAATATGGTTGAAGAAAGTACAGGGATGCTTGATTTTTCAATGACTATTGAAATATTTTGGTACGTAGTTATGGTACTACCTCAGTTGTCACAAGTACATGCAGGTCAAAATCATTGCTATTAACAAATCTAGGAGTTTCAGGAAGCCACATCTGAAAAAGAATTTACATCTTCCACTAATTCAATCATTTTAGAATGTCTCAACGATCTGAAAAATCTGGCCTGTAGTGTGAGTGGCAGTTTACATTTGCAGAGTTAGAGAGGATATGAAATTTTCCTATATCAAAGCTGACTAACAGTTCTGACAGATGCAAGTGTTCTCTGAATTAATAACGTGGTGCTGGCGTAAGACAATGTTTAAGAAAAATCCATTTCTTTCTGCAGCACTGAAACCCTTCACTTATAAAATATTAAACAGGATTAATATTGGTATGCTGCTTGAACAGGAGGAGAAAACATGAAATCCACATGTGAATCCAGAAGTGAAAAGAATCCTTAGCTCCAACTATTATTGCTGGTAGCTTATGATTTGGGGTAAATCAAACATCCTTGGAGTACCTCCACTTGTTACTAAAATTCAAACCAGAATTTTAGCTCTGTCTTAGGAAAGAAAATCCTCTTTGCAGATTCACCATTTAAAACTCCCAAACCTACCGACCAACACTTATTCGCAGAAGATTTCTCCGCTTCCTTAACTCTAGCAAACACCTTAAATAAACTTCTTGTCAGATATGTAAGCTCTCTGAATACCAACAGGCTAGTGCAAAGTTCTGGTTGCCCTAACTTTACAGATAAAAATCTCTCCCTGTACCTCAGTGCTTGCTTACATCATCTCTTAGTGGCTAACAGGTTGTGTCACATCAGTACAAACCCTGGCTTGCTATTCTTTGTCTAGCAGGGAGAAAAGCTAGGGTCAAATTTTATCAGTACACTGACAGTTGAGTTCAAACCCATGTAAACTTCTTAGGGTGACAACCTAGCCTCTCTGTTCCCTGATTCCACCTGCAGAAGTGAGATAAACTCTCAGATTGCCTCTGTAAAACTCACCTGTGCACTCCCTTGTGCTCTCCCTCTAGGCAAAGCAGTGGCTTCCAGCTGGTGAGGTGCTGTTAGTGCTGGAGCAAGAGCTGGTCTGGGATGCTGCAGAGAGGTCCTATTGCCCAGAGAAGAGTGCAGAAACCCTGACAGCCTCACTGGCATTTATCTACTGGAAGCCAGGGTGAGTGCACGTGGGAGGGAGAGATGAGGGGATGTTGCAAGCCCTGTCTGTCTGTGCTGGGTGAAAGAACTTCCCGTCAAAGTTACTGGGAAAGTCCCAGCCCACGTACTTACAGCTGAGGTGAGGCTG
>VXAV01007317.1:498117-536761 GCA_013399715.1 Alectura lathami | reverse complement strand
TTTTTTTTTTTTTTTTTTTTTTTTTTTTTTCAGATGCTGCCTTGCCCCCTGGCTATCAGCCAGCACAAAGGTTTGGCTGTGTTCCTCTGCTCTTGGAGGACTAACCTGAGAACTGCAGAAGTCAAGAATGTTGTAGAAGCACAATAGCAACTATTTGCCTGAAAGCAGAGCTGCTCGTTGTGTCCTGGCTCGTTCCAGCTGTGGGTAGGGACAGTAAGAATGTCACATCGTGATGAAAGAAATTTGGCATGGGGTTGGCTGAAAGTACCTGTTCTCTAAGATTTTCTAGATATACTTGGCAACTACAGTGGTTCTGTGGAGTCAGAGCCCACGATGGATATGTATTGAGATATGTGTCTTTAAGACATAAGTCTCTGGGAGGATGCAGAACTCTGGATGTTACACAGCTGTTTGGAATGGGATATAATTCAAAACAGATGACTTCAGCGTCAAGAGATCACAGGACTATATCACAGTCCAAACAGGAGGAAAGGGCTCAGAGTGTCTCACAAGCACTGAGATTTTATAAGAAGTTTGGGAAATAAATTGAAGGGATTTAAATAATTTTGCACTCAAGATCTGCAAGCAATGTTTGCCAGTAAAGAAAAAGAAAGTTAAAAGTATTTTTTACATCAGCTTGGTTTTGAAAGACTTACTGGAAACTAACTAGGAAGACATATGAATAAGGAAAAGGCATGGAGAACATAAAACATAGAATTAATTTGAAAAAAAAAAAAAAGGACAAGAGGTTGAAATCAGAAGAACTGATGACTACATTAGGGATAAAGAAACTGTATTTGAGAATTTTAGTTCTAGAGAAAAGATCAGATCACATTTGAGATTTAGGACAGGAACAGCCCATGTCAGTTGTACACTGTGACAAAAACCACAAGCTAGTGTGTTGCCTGGACCACTGGCAAAGATCCAGGAAATCAAAAAGATGCTATAACTTTGGAAGAGCTTACAAGAGTCAGCAAGGTGTACGTAGTGTGGGCAAAGTGAAAGACCTGGCTCTGAGTGTCTTCTAGCATCAAAGGGCCCTGAGAGAGCGGACATGTCTGGGGTTAGTCAGAATAGCATTCATTTTCAGCACACCCATCAACTAGCATACTGCCAAAAATAGTGTTATTACACTTAAAAGAAAATGTTAAGGGAATGCAAAGGGATAGAGTTGACTCACAAAGCTAAAAATCACAAGGCTAACTCCATGGAGGATATATTTGAAATAAATGAATACATAATAGATGGAAAAAGAGGAAAAATGCTATGCCTTTGAGACCATCAAAGCAGTCTAAGCATTTAGAGCCTACGTAACAATACGAGTGTAAAAAGCTGAGAAAGAATTTGAAGCCATTTCCCAATGGACCAAGACCTCATGAATATTAAATAACACAGGAAAAGGTTGAATTGTCCAACAATTTTCACACCTATGCTAGTCCTTTACATTGTAAGGCCATGCTTAAAGAAGGAGCTGGATATACTCATTGGGATGGCTGGAGGAACTGGCAGAGTAGTTCTTATAGTTACAGAAAAGACAGATGAAACCTCTTGTTAGCCCATAGATAGACTTGAAGGAATAAAGCAAGTCTGTTACCTTGCCAAGAAGAGATATGGTCAGTGACAGATACCTTTCTGTTCTTAGTACATCACTGGGCTCCTGGCAGGTGCTCATATTAGGAAAAAGAAAAGAGCAGGTGTTTGTGAACTTCCATAAAACCTTTGTGAGCTGCACTGTTTTCTCAGATGTCTATTTAGGCCCCATTTGGCACCTGAGGAAAAAAGTGATAAATTTTTCATGCCATTCAGGTTAGTGAGATTTATACAGATGACATTTAGATCTGATGAAAAATACTGGCTCGGAGCAGCCATGGAAAGAAATCGTGCTGCTGGGTTGAAGCTGGGCAAGCAACACTGTAAATGCCATGTAACACAAATAATAACATACTTTAACACAATTTAGAAAAAAAAAACAAAGTCAGTCATCAGAAAATATCAGCAGTTTGTCTGCTCCAAAAATATTTGGGTGCTGAATTGTACAGAGAAATATGTACCTAATGTAGTTTCTTCAGGGTGCCATCAAACAAAGATTCCCAATGATCTACGAAGTAATTATTGAAAAAGTCGAGAAGTAGAAGGAATTACTTAGACATTTCAGACCTGAGAGGATATCATCCATGGGGGATTTGGGCACATATGTTGATACAGTCCTTTAAACACTGTGGATAAACAAATAATCACAGTAGTTTGTGAGTTAACAAAACTTAATTATCAACTCAAAGGAAAAAAAGATTTAATCTTAGATATGGAAAAAAACAAAACCATACATTTTTATTTACTGAAGGCCAGTGATATATGAAACTGATTATAAATCATAAGAAATGGTTATTTTTCATTATTTTTTCATTTATGAAATGTGACTCACAGCTTCAGTATAACCTTGAAATTGCAGGCAGGATTTCCAGAGTATTTGACAATGGAACCAAATCCAGGGAGAGATTTGTGCGTTACTCTTACTGCAACAATAGTTACTGGGCATAAGATGTTTCAGAAAACAATTTGTATCATTAATGAAAGATTAAATTTAGCCTGAAAGTATGAGAGTGGTGAACTTGACTACTACTGAGAAAGATCTTCCAAAGCGTATGTGTGGGTAGTTCAAGGATTCACAGATACAAGGAAAAGGCCAGGGGCATCTTGTACGTGAGTCTCAGTTCAGCAATTGTGTTTAGTAATAGAATAAGGAATATCTTATATAGTGTGGCCAAGATGAGGACCATATCTAGTGAAAGAGTTTACAGAAAACAGAAGAAGAGGAAAAACCTGAATCACAAGAGGATGTGTTTATTTGCACTTGCTACATGTTTGTGTTCCAAGCCATTATTCTCCTTTTCCTGAGATAGCCTTACTATCTTTTACTATTTGCTCCTGACAAGAACACTGCAGAAAAGTATAGTGTGTGTCAAATTTATTTTTGTTGATATAGCATATCTGACAATAGGCAAAATTTCAGCAAAAGCAAGCTTACACAGGGAATTATGCTTTTAGAGAGGTTTTGTCTAGTTCCTCAGTCCAATAAAGCAATTGAAAAAGGCATCAATATACCAAGAAGATTTACTGCAGAGTCCAAGTCTGACTCAGAAGAGGATGTCCCATGTCTCAATGGCAGGAAGGCACCTGTCAAGCTGGGGTTGTCACCTCTTCTGAAGACAACTGGAAACAAGGATTTGCATGCTGGCATCAGACTTGTGTGCAAAGACATAGAAATACAGAGACAGGCAAATTGCACCCACATAAACACCAGCTGGAGCCCTGGGAGCTGCTGGTGCAGAAGAAAAGACCTCAAACTGGAATGAGCCCCGGGCCAGGGTGTTGGAGCAGTTACAGAGCAAGGCAGGGCTGCTCTGGCCTGTCACTTCAAGGAAGAGTGTTGGTAATCAACCTGTTAGTCCTGTCCCCCTGCTATGGGCCTGCTTCAGCACCCTGCACCCCCACCACCACGGCCAGGCTCAGGGAGAGAGAGCTGGGCTGCCTCTGGCTGGGTTGCACAGGTTCCCGTTGGGGTTCACGTCCTCCTGATCCTGGATGAGGGAGGGTCTGCACACAGAGCTTGATCTAAACTTCCCTCCTCCAGTCCCTGCAGGGACCGCCCTCAGAGCAAGTAGGATGGCACAGAGTGACAGTGTGTGCTTTCCTCCATCACCACCAAGAGGTTTGCTATGATGGCAACCCTCTACCATTCCCTGCAGAAATCTGCATTTGGGAGGCTTGTCTGTGCTGATGGTCTTTTACTAGGGCCTCCTCTGGACCCAGGAGCTCCTGGGGGCAACCAGAACGCCTGCAGCCACCATGAGGTGGGACCTCCTTGCTGCCCCTTCTAAACAACCTCCACCTCCATGTACAGGTGGCAGGTCCCTCTCAGAATGAGTGACAGCTGGCCCACCTCCAGCTGTGCTGTGTTCAGCATGCTGTGTTCCACCGCTCATTCTTGTATCGTTCCTGGACCCCAGCTAGTGGGATATCCCTACCCTGCAAGGAAGCCTGGCAGGCAGCCCTTACCTACATATACCTTGTTCCTGCGATGGACAGAAGGCATGCACATGTCCTTGTTGCAATTTGGACTGCTTTGTGGGAGGACTGTGTGTGGCAAGCATTGGACCTGGGTGCATAGGTACATGAAAGTGCCAGGCTGCTTTCCATCCCCTCGCTCCCCCAGTACATCTCACAGCTTCTGGCTCCACTTCTCCCTTCACGTCTCCATTTTTGCTTCTCCCATCTAAAGCCGCTTGCTGATCACTTGCTGATGTGCTCCTTGCTCTGGATGCACTATCCATCCATGCCACCAGAAAGAAGAGAGGGGAGTCTGACTGTGGGGCTTGCCTCCACTCCTAGATGGCCAAGTAAGGCACCCTACTTGGGACAACAACCCCCAGCAGCCTCCTGGGGGGGAAGTACTCTGCTTTTGTACTCTTCTTTATGCCCCCTCTGGAATCCTCGTGATATATTTTTGAGCTCTCAACCCTCTATTTCCTTTGCTTACCTCCCCCCACCTCCACCTTTCTTTTTTTTTTTTTTTCATTCCCATTTGTTGTTTCCTATCCTCAGTTGCCTGTGCTCCTTTTTCTAGGAAAAAAAAAAAAGAGCAGTGGTGTTGCAAATCTGCATGTTGTTTGTAGGAGGTTGTTTCCCCAGGCTCAGAAACATTGTGGAAAAAGAGATGACAACCTTCTAAAAAGAAAAAAAAACAATCCAGAAGGAAAATAGAAAAAAAGAGGCACAGAGCCTGTCATTTTCTGCTGCAAGGTCTCCATCAGACAGTAAACACACACTGTGACTGGGGAGTCCTGGGACATACAACCAGGATTGCTGCCCCTGGGAGAAGCAGCCCTGGTGCCCTAGGGGAGGCAGCATGCCTGCAGGACACTGCAGGGCACCTCGAAGGCTGATGGAAGTTTACTGATAAATGCAATCTTCAGGGTGGTGATAAACATTTGTAAGTCTCTGTTACATCACTGTTTGAAACATACTTGTTTTTATGTTTTCCTTGGCAGGGAAGGTACAGTCTTGGGATTGTGCCTTAAATTTTTAGCATCTGAAACAAAAGTTCTTGCTATAGCATTTTAAAGCTTTTCTTTGCTATATGCAGCCTTCACAGATCAGAGGACGTAGTAAAGCAGATCTGTTGTTAGGTGCTTATTCTGAGGTCCAAAACTGCAGAAGTGTTCAGATATCTGCCTCCCCTGGAAGTCAGCATAGCTTTCAGGATTTATGTATCAAAAATCACAAAACACCATCAAGCACACTACTCAACCCAAATCTCAGAGGTGCTGGAATAGCATGGATTTCTACCTGAAAATAGGGAATGCAGCATGTTTTAAAAATAAGATTTGCCCTGTATTCTCTGCCCCATATTATCGCATTTCTGCACAGAACATAGTTTGTTGGGAGTAAAAATTTGGGACCTTAATTTTTTAGGAGTAACAGACGTAGCATCAGCTTTCCCACAACCAATGAAAATATGATTTTTGTACCCTTCACAAAATCACAGTTGCAGCTCTTGCTATTAAATCCATGAGGTTTCTGCACAATGGCATCATCATTGACTAGAAATAATTTGGAGTAATTTCATGCTCCTTTACTCTGAAGCTGTTCAATGAAAACTGATTTTTAAAAAAGTTTAGGAGTCAGATTAGGTCATATTTCCCTTTCAAATCAGTCAACAAACTTTCTTGTACTTTGCATGGCATTACTGCGATGGCTACCTTTCTTCATGTGCTCAGACTGAAGCTGCCAACTGCAAATATTTGCTATCAGTTTCTAAAGAGTGGGAATATCCAGGCTGTTGCTAAGCATAAGCTCGAGTACGTTTGACAGCTTTAGTTTTCTTTCTTGCACAGTTATTTATCTGTGAGACAGAGAAGCACTGGGCATGCAAGCAGGTGAGCAGTACAGGTCTCTTGAAGTTGCAGACCAAAATCAACAGCATTTCATAAGGTGCTCAAGAAGTGAAAGCACAAGCCAGAAATATACAAACATAGCTGAACTGTACTGTAATCAGATGTTCGAAGTTAGGGAACAGGTGACTTTTTGGAGGAGACAACAATTTCTAGCTTCTTTTTTCCATAAAAATTACTAACCCTAGCCAGCCTGTCCACATAACCAAAACATGATTCCTTTTGATCATCTTCTGGTGAAAGTGTTTGAGAAGTGAAGAGGATGAGAAAGAGAATCATTTTTCATGTTGTCAGAAGCGAGATTGACACATGGGAGGGCTGGAAGCTGGTAATGGCTGAAGACTTTTCCATTTGCTGTTTCCTGCTTGGCAAAAGCTTTCTTGGATTCCTGCCTATCAAGTTAATATCTGCAAAGGAACTACATTCACATACATGTGAGATGTCTCATGCATATGTATGTGATTTCTCAAGAGACATGCCCCTAGAATATCATGTCTTTGTATTCTAAATAAAAGAAATTTTGGTCAGGTAGCATTTGTCATTTATTCATAGAATGACACTTTCATTTCTGAGATTATAATACCATCTGGTATCAGCCTTCCATCCTGTTTCAGCAGATAAATCTGCCTTGTGTCCAGAGATGCCTCTTGTGCGTGCCTTTGTGAAGGCTGCTCTGGGTTCCAGTTGCATTCAAGCTTGTTGCTTCATTTCTAATTAATCTTTCCTTAAATTACAATAATCACGTTGCATTGCTGGTCACTTGGTTTTTAGGGATATACTGTGCTGACAGCAGTGTCTGCCAGGAGGCCACAACATCCTCTGATGTCTTAGGTACAGTCATTGGCTGATGTGGAGCAACATGCAGGATTTTAACTTCCCAGCATTTCACAGATAAAGTATACTGTGATTTTGTGTGGGATAGAAAGCAAAATACGTGTGACTGTAGTGTTCTGAGAGTAACATCCTGATATGGTCTAAGAAAGAGTGCCTTGGAAGAATATTGACAAGTTTTGAACAAAGGACCAAACCAATATCCCCTGCTTAATACTTTAGCTGGACTTGCTTCCATTCCATGAAACAGAACTGCCATATTCAGAGGAGGTTAACAAGAGGTGCTTGATGTATTCTGGAAAGCTGAGTATCTTTTCTGGAAGATAACATACATGTAAAATGTTAGAAAGCTTTCAACTGAAACTGTTTTTGAAACTTCAGTTTTGAAAAACTCAGCATTTCATGTCATTTCCCATATTTGAGATGCAACTGTATTCTGAAATTTGAAATTGCTTGTGAGAGAGGGAATAAGCTTTTTGGGTTCTGCCCATAGCCATGCCAGACTATTTCTTACTGTTTATGTAGTGTCTTTGCAGCTATACTCTAACTAATGAAAAAAATGAGCTGCAAGGAAAACTGACCCAATTAATAAGAGCATAGAAAATATAAAGAGATCAATTTGCTGGACTTAGAAAGAACTCCAAAGCGCCGAATGCATTTTGAGCACCTCCCTTCAGCAGCTAGGTAATCACACCACTGGAATAGCCAGCGTTTTTGCAGGGTTCAGTTGCTGACAATGTCACCCCCACTGCCAAAATACTCAAAGATATGACCAGGTTACAGAGGTGGAACAAATTGCCACATACCAGCTGAGCTACACTATCTCTTCCTGTCCATGCTCTTCACTTATTCTGATGAATACTACCACATTAGTTTAAATCCTTTCCTATGAACTCTGCAGTGCCTAAATCCCCCATCAAGCTAGCTCTGACTGCATGTGCACAGTATTTGTGCCCTGCTTTAATCCTTCCTGACAACTTGTAAAAATAGATTTTCCAGACACAAACTTCTTAATAGGTATTTCTCAGTATCATTCAGCACAGGAAGAGCTTGAAAAGCATCGTTTTTCTTCTAGACCAGTTACACATACAGAATATATTTCTGTTGCCCTCCTTTTCTGTTTTCCTTTTGAAAACAGGGACATTGCTATCGTGTGGGCAATAACCAGCAGACACAGACAAAAATTATAGTCAACATTTAGTGTAGGAGGAATGCTTTTGGTATCTTTAGAGTCACGCCAGCTCAAGAAGGGTCATGTCCAATGATATATTTATGATATTACAATTAATCAGAGGTAAAAGGGTTTATACTGCCTTATGACAGGGACCAATAAGAAGGGGACATGAAGATGAATAGATTACTGAAGAGAATAAATGTCTTCTGGTACCAGCCTGGAGCTGACAGAGAGGAATGTCTATAGTGAATGTCTGTAGTGTTGTCAGATCTCTGAGACTCCTCAGTAGATTCAAGTGCTTATCCTATCACTGGCCATCATTGCTGTGTTTGGCCACTGGCTAGAAGACAGAAGGAAAAGTCAGCTGAAAAATGCAAGGTACTAATTTCACTGGGTAAGACCCTTGTTTGGATAACTTCTCCTGTTCAGTGGGCAGGACCTGAGTGGTATGGCTCAAGTTAGATGAAAGTAAGGTCACTAATCAGTTCTTCAAAGAAACCAGGTTGCACTTGCCAAGGCTATATGGTGAAGTGAGTTGTGAATAGAGCAAATTTAGCCAGTGCTAATGGTATTACCTGAAGAGAGGTGCAAAGTTGAGACTGATGCAAGGGTGAATATCCCACCATCTCTCTCCTCTGTCATAGCCCAGAGTGCCTTGGCTGCCTGCAGGGCTGGTGCTCAGTTGTTTTCATTCGGATTGAAAACATGAAGCCCTCTGACCTGTCTTCAGTTTTTTTTTTTTTTTTTTTTTTTTTTTTTTTGTAGGGGGAGAATAATAACACGTAACCTGCTGGAAAGGCGAGTCTGAGCTCTTCAAAAATTATTATGAGCTGTTATTATATGCCATGCTTACAAAATGCCTTGCTCTTCTTTATGGAAAAATAAAGATTCTGTCCTCAAAGTCTTTTCCCGTCACACTTTCCTGTTACTGACCTCGCAGCACTGACCATGCTCAGCTTTAATCTACTCCTCTCTTTTCAAGCTTCTTTCAACTTTTTAGAAGTACTCTTATTACTAACAGTGAGCTTTTCTCTCTTAGCTGGTATCCCAGACACATTATTATAGTATCCCAGACACATAATTATTTTTCCGGAATTAATGTTTACAGTTAACTTTATGAAGAGGGCATTGGAGGTCTCCCAGAAAAAAGTAAAGATGCAGACTTTCAGGTTTCACAAGTAGTATTTCACAGGCAGCTGTGCTCTGGAAATATTCTGACAGCAGCCCTAGGAGACCGTGTATGAAAAAGGACAATTTTTTCCCAGTTCTGTTGGTCCTTCTTTGCTCCAGGCCCCAGTCCACTTCTTTGTTATTTAGAAAAATCAGAAGGTAAAAAGGCAGAAAGTTCAGAATGTATGACATGCTAGTAATGGAACTGGATTTACTGGCATGCATTACAGTACAGCTATTGTTATCTTGACCATTCTCTCTCATCCCCATATGTTTGTGAGAAGTTATTTAAATACGTGCATATACCTCAGAGGAGTGCTCAGTGTGTTGCCTTCTCTTTTTTAAGAATGTCAGGAAGTTACAATAAATATCTCCATGAAATTTGCTTAATAAGAATTTTCAGAAGCTTTTGTCATATTTCTGCTAGCAAAGTCAGCTGAAAAACTAATTTTAGCAATGTGAAAAGCTGCTTCGATTGTGACAAAAATAATGGCCTGAGGGACAGAGCCACCCCCTCTAGAAATTAATACTTACAACACCACGTTTCTGTCAACAGTCTGATGGCAATGCCATGGGAAGCTACTAATGGGAAAACAAAGCTGTCAGAATAAAAAGTGTTCATCTTCTCTAAACCAAGGAGGCTTTATTTATTCTTCCAAGCAATAGGCACAACTGAACTGTCTCTCTGAAATCTCTGTCTCCTGTAGATAATATGCTTGGTTTAGTACTAACGCATACTTCAACCTCTGTCTCATACACTTAGTTTATTTTGCCATCATGCGGACCATATTCTCCTGGGAATAACAACCTTCTTAGTGCATTTTTGTGTTGCATCCACAATTACAGCTAAACATCGTGTTCAGAGTACCAAACAAAACACAACACACAATTTACATGGGCTAAAAAACCAAACCTTATATAGATAAATCCAAGAATTAATCAAAGTATTAGCAGTCTAATAAAAGATCTATTATTTTTTGGGTTCCATTTTGATTAAATCATCACTCCCAATTTCCCCATTGTTATAACTGAGCTATTTCAGTCATGATGCTACTGAAACTGGCACATACCAATTTTCTTGTTTCTACCCCTTTCTCTGGTGTTATGCTCACCCTTCCAGTGTTCCTCAAGAAGCAGGAGAAAGGGTTTGGGGGAGTTGTTAGTGTCCTGAGTCCTTTGCTGGAAGAAGAATGATGTTGCTGAGGACTTCTTCCTCCGTACTGTAGGATCTGCTTGGGGCTATTTTTATATATTTCCTAGCACGCACTGCACGTTTCTCTTTCTTCATTGGTCCACAGTTCCACCTTATATCTGAATATGCTATATAGAGTACGTTTTGTGTGTCAAATATTTGTTCTTTGTTCCCTTTGTTATCTCTAAAGCCAGTTTTACTGGCTTCCCAAGGGCTTAATGACCAATAATTGATCATTAGTAATTTGTTTACAGCCCAGGAGCTTCTGGTTTCATCTTATCACCACACTCAAAACCTCTGCTATCCTTCACTACTTGTACTCCTGTACACTAGTTTTATTCTAGGTTTGTAGTGGACTCTACACAAAATTACTACTGCTCCTCTAGCATGTGTTACATAAATAAAAAGTATTATAGCAATAGGCATTTTAATGCACATGCCTACAAAACTAAACTAAAACTTAAGCAAATTAAGTAATATTCACCTGGCAGGTAAATGATTGCTGTTACAGCTCCTCTAGCTAAAACAAAGCTCCAGGCAGGCCAGACAATCCAAACACAGCCAGCCTGACATGTCCTAGCCTAACTCCAAGGCTTTGCAGACATTATACAACAGTTAAGATTCCTTACTAGCAAAGGAAATAATGCCACATTTACTGGGCTGTAGGACTCTGCTCAGTGGAGCTTCATGCTTTAGCTACGACTTCTAAGCAGCAAAGAAGTCTTGGCCAAAGGTTTCATCAACCTTAGGAGGTGACACCCAAAGGAGAGGAGCCCTGGTGTTCCCAGGCAGGGTTCCTGTGTTCTGGATTGACATGTGTTACCTAAGAACTGGCAGTGCCAGTTCTTCTGTTGTGTGCTACATGCAGTTGACCAAGTTATGTTCTGACAAGAGGGCAAAATAACATCTCCTAGGCGGAAAGGCAATGTTAAAAAGAACTTGCAGAACAGTACCTTCGTTTTCCTACTGAGTCCTGTAGCTTATCTATTCTGAGGAGCCAGATCTGACTGTCACATAATAGGAGTAAATGTAGATCTCATTTAAATAAGGACACAGTGAGGTTTTCCAGCTACCTGCATTATGGGAGGGCGTTCCTTCCGGACTGGGGCTTTGTGTCCCAGTTTGGCTGCAGGCTGGCCCAATGCATACCCTGCAGGGGAGGACAGTCTGCAAATGGCAAAGAGGGAATGTGCTGGGGTAGACCACAAACCATTCACCTCTGTCAACACTGAGTTTTCACTGGTTCCTGTCCCAAAGTGTTGTTTGAACCAACCACAAAAGCAAGCAAAGATATGTTCAGTGCCATTTCTTCAAATCATTTCCAGAAGTTCATGCTCCTTCCCAGTGTTAGTGGCTTGGAAGTGTCCCTTGGTGCTGTGTTAAATGCAGCTTCTTTTTCCGGGGGCTGGGTGAGAGCAGGAGCAGACAAGATGGAGACCTGGACACAGGATATATTTGTGTATCCCCTGATTGTCTGAGCATGGGCTGGGTGGGAGAGCAAGCTGCCAAGCTTTCCTAACAGCAGTGAAAACCCTGCTCTTTGATGCAGTGAAGTGAGAGCTAAGAGCACCGTCAGGGAATCCTCAGACAGATTTCTTCCCTCTGGTTGTATATTGTGCCTTTTCTACAGCACCTGTGTGCTCTGAATGGGTGACAATAGCACTGCACAGTAAAACTCTGGTGTAATAAATGACATGAACAATAAAACATCTGCCAGTAAGGAAAGAAACTGTCCCAGATAAATGTTGCAGGCATAGTAGAAACTCCTGCTGGTTTATTATAGCCAGTTTGTAGGATTTATTTCTGTTTCCTCTGACACTAGGAAAAATGAAATTCTCAAAACATCTCTAAAACAGAAGAAAACAATTAAATATTAAATTACTTCTACAGTGATGGTTAACGAAAGCTTCTCACCTCAAGAAAAGAGGTTGGATTTAATCAGCTCTTAAATTCCATCTCAAATCATAAGAACTGCATGTACAGAATATGTTTTGTACCAAATAGAAGATATGCACTAAGAAGACGTGTACTAAATATGCAATTCCCATGTAGATTTATATGAGAACCAGAATGTAAGAACGGAGCTTTGTTTATAAGATCTGGGAATATAAAATTATCAAGGAAAAAGTAATAAAGTAATTAGAAGAATACATGTGGCTCTCTAAGAAGATAAAGGGCTTGGTTCTCCCATTCTTTGTATGCCATGTAGTCAATTACCTCATATAGCTTCCTGATAGCCACAACAGTGGCTATCACAGTGTTATGTCTTGACATAACACACAGTGTTATGTCCTGGTCTTGTAGATTGGACTTTCTAACTTCTATTGACAAATCTATGGTTGTTTGAAATGTAACCTGTAAGAGTTGTTTGGAAAATCTGATTTGTTTTTTCAGCTTAGTCATATACTCATGCCTACACTTAACCGATGCCCAGTTATCTCATGTTGATATGGAACTGTATTAAGCGGACTTGTTTCAAAAATACCATCTGGAAATTATGTTTCAAATAATGTTGAAAAATCCTTTTTTCATATAGAGTTTTTTCCTGCCTATTTTAGTAATAACTGGGAAAATTTAGAGTAATAATTTAAATAATCTAAGCAGAAATTATCCAGGTACAATAGCAAAAATTCATATAAGAACATATTCACAAAAAGTTGTTGATGTTGATCATCACAAGAAATATCATACATTTGAAGTGGGCACAGAAATAAGACACAGATAATTGTCAGTGAATTAACTGGAGATAAAAAGGAATTGTATTATATATTATTAACGAATTCTTATTGCAATGATCAGTTATAATAAACTCGTAAGTGTATTTATAAATAACTACAAATGCTTGCACACTGTGATGAATGGTATCTTGGTAATCTTATTACAAGTGTGGCATTTGAAGCCTATTTTCTGATATCTGTTTAGACTATTGCCAAAAAGAGGGTTTTATCATAGTGGTTATCATAGTGGTCCTGACCATCACAAAACAAAAATCTGAATCATAGAAGCACAGAGTCACAGAATCATAGGATCAGAGAATCATTGAATGATCTGGCTTGGAAGGCACCTTAAAAATCATCTAGTTCCAACCTCCATCTACTTAAAAATCTTGCAAATGGATTATTAAAACATATTCAGCTGGAGTAGGACCTTACCTTGCATTGCCAACTGTGAGAAAGCATATCAGATTGAGTGGGTCTTTCACCAGAACCATTCAGCAATTGTGAACAGGCAGAAAGCACATGTAGAAAATAGGTCAGGAGTGGAACTGCAGGTGTGTGAGACAGCATTGCCACTGAAGGAAAACAATAGTGTCTTCAAAGGAAAGAAAGTGGCAAACATAAATGCAGATATAGATATAAAGGGGGGAATGTGGACAGCCCATGAAACTGGTATGTGGTCCTGCAAAAAGTGTGTTATAACACATCTTGAGAAGGTTTGCGCAGGTGTAAGTAACACTGTGCTAAATTTATAGTAGGAAAAATAAAAGCTGTCAGATGGGTTATTTTCTGTAAGGTAGGAAAAAAAAAGTGACATAGTGGAATTTTCTTTGCTTACAGAGGCTTAATGCTAATATATCATTTCATGTTGTAGATAACTGCTATCAAACACTTTCCGTAGAAGTCTTTGAAAGGGAGTCATCAGTGCTGCGTTATTTAGGAAAGCAGGATGAAGCACTGGAAACCATGCATACAAACTGAAAAAGCAGTTGAAAGATCTCCTTGGTCTTAGCCTTTGGTAGAACCGCAATGTGAAAGCCTACTATGGTCTGAGGATGTAACACTCTTGTACAAGAGTGTTCTTTTCTGAGGAACTTCACAATGGCTGGGGAAGAGAGGTTCAACTTCAGTTCTTAATGAACATGTTTAGAAGCTTCACAAAAATGAGTTAATTTCAAGTGTTATTCAGATAGCCTTCTGAAATGGGAATTTTTGCAACCCTTTTTCCTACTGCTTTTTTTATTGCTGTGACCATACGGGCAGAAGTGTTGGAAGAAAATCTCAGTTGTGTTTCAAAAGATGACAGACCACCTCAGACAGTAGGACTATGTATAAATAAACATCCCTGGTGTTTTTAAAGCCTTGTGCCAGTGTTTTCAAGACGTGACAAATACTTGACCCCAGTCGAGACAAATAGTTTAACCTGCTACTATCAAGAGATGTTTCTGGTACCTGCTTCATAGCTGAAGCAATGTGCTGATAATAGCTGCATTTTCTTAGCATCAGCTATGCAGCTTCTTATAGGAAGTGTTTAAGCCCTGGAATTTTGGCAGGACTTTGCAAAACACTTTCAGTCTGGCCTTATATTGCTCAAGGAACCTAATGGTACTCATTAGCACGGCAGGTGGGAAGACTTCATTTCCTTTCTAGAAAGATGTCTTGCGAGAGGTTGGATGTGGAATAAACCGCAATATGCACTTCAGGGTAAAGAAAAGTTCTAAACGATTTTTTTAAAAAGTGTCATTTTCCATGAAAAATATAGAGGCAAACTTTTTGGCTCCCAGTGTTTTAATTGTACCTGTTAGCTCTGATGACTTAGTGATGGTGTCATTAATACTTAAATGCTTCGATATAAGTTGGTATAGTTAAAATGACATGAATCAGTAACCTGTCAGTGCAAATCGCTTCTCCCCTTCATCTGTGCCTTGTAATATTCTACAAATTACTGTGTAAGAATTACCTTTAATTTTAATTAAATGGATATGAGATATTACCATTAATATTGTATTGGTGGGATACTTACCTTTCAATTTTGGTCAAGGATGCAGATTACCTAGAGGCCTAGTTATGGTACCATGAAAGTTCCCACTGACTTCAGCCATGTAAATTTGGAAATACTAATTTATGTATCCCCTCATCACACTGGCTGGAATATTTTCCTGTGAGTTACTCAATACTTCTGAGATTTTTATGTGCTCACGAGTGTAAGCAGGGCTGCAAGATCTAGCTGTAGGTAATTGCATTATCCCAGCTTTAAACTGACAGGTTAATATTACTCAGGAGGCAGCTTCACACAAACAGATAAAATCCTGGAGGATTTTGCTGGGTCTCTGTTAGCAATCCAAATAAGGATAAAGGATATTTTCTTAAGTCATACAGCTGTGTGAACAATTGAAATCGACTGGAGCTGTTGTTGAGCTCTCATGGATCCCTAGTCACACAGATATTTTTGGAAACGATTACACAGCTAAAGTAGCAAAGAAAGCATTAAGAAGGATTATGCTGATATTCTAGTTTCACTATCTAGGGGTGAAACCGTATCTCTTATCTACTCAACAGCAATAAAATCTGCTCTTTTGGGGAAAAAGAAGTGTGATCAATATAGAAAAGATTTCATTGTATAATACATTTAGGTGTAACCCAGAGATTTGACATGAAAAATACTTAATAGGAAGCCTCGTAACTAATTCATTAGAAAAAAAAAAAAAAAAGGGCTAGATATTTATTTTGGAAGGTGGGCCAATTTTTTTCATTCAGTTTTAAAACACATATAGTTTTCTATTTTCTCAGGCTATTCCATTATCCCTCCTCAGCTTCTTGAAGGCTCCTGCCCATTTTCTGATTCAAGCTGCCCACTTGGTGCTGCTGTGCAGCCTCCTGTGCACCCCTGACTTTGTCAGCACCATTCACTTTAATAGTAACTAGGTTTGACAGCCCTTGTGCAGAGTGCAAAGATTTGACAACACTCCATGTTGGAAGATAAAGCCCACATCAAATAAAGACTCTGTCAAGTTTCAGTAATCTATTTAAAATGCCACTCTGGTGGCTTAAGGGACTCTTATTACCTACAGCTTAATCAAGCTAATATGAGGGCTTTTGACTGCCGTTTATGGCACCGTGATAGCAGGCTCCAACTGCGGTGGCCATGACTGGCTATCAGTGCTGATGTCACTAATTAAGGCTATCTACAGAGAACTCCCGGCTACTCCAAAGAGCAGCCCGCAGCCGGTGGGGCTGCTAGGGAGCGGAGGCCATCAGGTCACCCCTCCGCCAGCTCTGCTGGCATCGCGGGGCGGCAGCTGGGCGTGCGTGCGGGCACGGCAGCTGCTCTGGAGACGCTGGGTGCCACCGGTTTCACCCAAGGTCTGCATGCAGAGCCGCACGTCCACACCACCGGCATTCCTCCACTTGGGAGCACCGTGCCGGGAAGCTGCAGCCTTGAGGAGGAAAGTGGCACAAGGTGCTGTTGCAACCTTGTTTAGCAATTCAGGGCATAACAGGAGAAAGTCTCCTGTGTTATGTGCTGCATACTATACTATACTGCTGCTATACTAACTGCCTTTGTAAACTTTTCAGTCTCCATCTTTACCTGGCTTTGGATTTTGGTCTGCAGTTCTCTGTTTAGGAAGCTGCTCCATGACCTTGTTGTCTGATAGTTTGAAAATTTTTGCTCTAATTGCCAGAGTAGTTGCTCTAATTTGCCAGAGTAGTTTCTAATACTGTGTACCAACAGTTAAGATGCAAAACTAGCAGATGTTGTATGCGAGAAGAAGCATCAAAAGAGAAGAGAATAATGAGGACACACATGTACCTGTTTTCTTTTGGAAAGAAAAATGCTGATATCTCTGCTGTGATTGATAGCAACATATAATACATAAATATCTGTGCTTCCAAAAGCTGCTGCTATCCATGACATCCTTGCCTGGACTGATGAATGTTCGTTTTCAGTAGCGATAATATAATAACATATTAGAAACATCCTTTAAAATAATAATGACTGACTCCATTTGAATGATCTGAAAGCCTTAAAGAGGGAACAAATGTGTACTGAAAACACTACAACGCTTCTGTGCTCAACAGTCATAAATATATTTTAAAAATCTCATCTAGGTGTTTGGCTGACAATTCAATTATTCAACTTGGTGCTGGAGAACATCATAACAAAATTTGTCTCTGTAGTGATGCGATAGTAAATCTGAAGTAGAAGATGTCTTTGGAATGAGCAGAGAATCTACTTGTTAATTTTATTTATGCAATACGAAAGAAAAAAAAACAGTCAGTTCACCTGCTGCCATGATATTTCTCAACTAATGTAGCACACAAAAAAAGTAGGAATTTCATCCTCATTTTCCTGCCTCTTTGCAGATTGTACTGTAACTCTTCGTATAAGATTTGCACTGGATAAATGGTGGGAAATCAGCCCTTAAAAAATTGGGAGCCCCAAAGGCAATGTGCATGGAGATAGTGAGGTTCCTGTGACACACTCGGTGACAAGCTGAGGGCTGCCCAGCCCAGGAGCCACGTGACTGTGGTACTGTGTATGTGGTCAGCAAAGTGGCAGTCCTGCCTGGGCATCCTGCTAGACTGTGAGTATCTGACCCCATGTTTATGAAGTCCTGCACATCATGATACAGCTCCCAGGCCCTGCAGAGTCCTGCCCTGCTACCAGTGCACTCCCCACTACTTGCAAGTGCATCAGAAACAGCTGAGACATACACCTTGAAGGCCCTTCTTGAGTGGCTGAGACACATCTCTGCCAGGACAACATGCAGCTGTGTTATGCCTCTTCTACTCAGGGACCTCCAGTCACTGAAAATTCAGTACAATTTCCCTAGCTTAAAGTAATGCAAAATCATAATTGATGGTCATCCCTTGTGCTGCCTGCTGGCAGTCCACCTCTAGTCCACCTCCAGGTTCCTGGGGAGAACACAAATCAATACTTTCATTTTGAAATCCTACCCTCTTGTGACTGTGAATGTACGGTTAGGAAGAACATCTGTGCAGACCAGTAGCTGAAGTGTTCTAAACTCTTAAAAGATTGAAATTCTGGACTTAAGCTAACCTTTACACTTCCATCTATGAGCAAAGAAAAAAAAAATACCATTGTATAGACACAGAATTTTTAAGGGAAAGGCCCTGAACCAAGGCAGAGAAAAAAACCTCAGATGTTGCTGTACAGTTGATCAGAGATCAGACCAATGCCCAAAGACCAAAAATGGGAGGAAGAAGTCACATCAGTTGAAATGAAAAGCCAGAAGAAAGAAAACAGGTGGGACTATGTGGCTCATTGGGAACTGTAAGCAACAAAGGAGCTGTCTGAAGCCAGGTGTCCTTTGTCTGGTGCTTGTGGAGGAGCTTGTCTTGCAGGAGGCAGTACTCAGCACTGCCCAGAGGGACAAAATTGCAAGACAGAGTGCAGTATGAAAAAATCTTCTGAAAAATTTAGCTGAATTTATTAGATGAAAGGGATCTTTTTCCTGAAGTTTTTTGACTTTATATACAAGTACTTAGACCTCACATTTTAGCACACACAGCACACAAAGTTGCTCATTCTTTCTGAGGCTCAGTCATGTATCAGGGTTGCAAAAAGTGATAGACCTGACACAATAGAAGGGTCACAATTCAAGAGCTTAGCTGCTACTGATATCAAAATATGACAACATTTCCTGTGCTCTTGCATTATTCCACATTCTCTGGTATTATTCTTTCACCTCCTGCAAAGAAATGTTGTTATTTTTTCTGGATATAACTATTATAGAAAGCATTGTCCTGTCAAAGATTAAAAGATTACAATGTAGATAAGATGGGAGAAAAGAGTAAAAATTGTGTTTCCAGAAAAAGGCAATAGTTTGGTTGAGTGCAACATGCTTTCAGGAGCTACCCTATTTGTACTGATAATTTTATTTATTTATTTATTTTTGCATGCAAAGCAACAGATAATACAAATGTAAGTTGAGAATAGCACTAACAAGACATAAAAGTTGGACTTTAATATCCCACCATATCAGCAATAAAAGGAGAAGCCAAACACTGCATTTGTATCGATTCCCTTCCGAGAGCTGGTGAGAGGGCTCCCGGCTATTGCGCTATCAGCCTGGGACCACAGAGCTCCAGGATGCAGCTTGTGATAGCAGCTGTGGAGGGCGGCATGCAGAAAAGCAGGAATGAGTCAAAGAAAACCCTCGCTCATCTCGGCAGGTGACGTTTTGGCAGGCACGTAGGTCTCAGTTCACCTTTGTAAGCATGGGTGAACTTTGTGAGCGTGGTAAGATGAGGTGAGGTGAGGTGAGGTGAGGTGAGGCCAGGCCAGCCGTGGTGGGGACTGAACGCTGCTTGATGCTGCTTCTGTACTGCTCTTGTTCTGGGACTGCTCTCAAGCCCAGCAGCAGTATCAGGGGGTGTCTGGAGTCAGGCTTGTTTGCACCAGTCATCCCTTGAGTTTGCTGCTGTTGGACTGGATTAAACCACCACTGCTGAAATCCCTGCTCCGTCAGCTCATGCCATCCCCACAGCTGCGGGCCACTCCAGTGTGGGGGTCTCTGCACACTCACAGCACTACTCACAGTGTTGTTCCTGCTTGCAGCAAATAGCACTTAATTACCTTAACCCCTGAATTTGCCCTGTGGCAGCCTGCAGCACAGAGTGTGACTGCAGCAGCTCTGGAGGAGTGCCGGGCTCTGGGACAACCTCTGGGCTTTGTGTGCCATCCCACTGGACATGGGTTAGGAAAGGAGAGCTCAGGTGTGGATGAGACATATGGAAGCCACCTCTATTTGTCCACAGCAAAATAACTACTGACTTCAGTAAGGAGCCAATCCAAGGCTTGTGGTCTTTGGGATATACATTGGTGCAGGATATAGACTCATGGCAGTCACTTCAGCAGAAGTTGGTAAGTACTGAGGGCCTTGTTACTGCATTTTTAAAAAAATCTTTCTAAGAATTAGAAGCGCCTGCCCTTAATCAGCACTGTACAACAGTGCCCTCCTGTGCAGGATGGCTGGTCAGGCCAGGACAAGCAGCGGGGAGCAGGGGTCATGGGCCTGCAAGTCTCTGGGCAGTGTTTCCATCAGACCTCTCTGCCTGCAAGTCTCTTTGAGTGATAGTTGATATGAATGACATGCACGGGGAGGTGAATGACAGAGAATAAAAGACTAGAGCATTATGTGGAAAGAGAGTTAGGTGGTGTGCATGAAAACACTCCTGGTTTCTCGCTGGCTTTCTTGCTCTATGAATGTAAATTATTTTTATAAATACTTGCTGCACCCTGTAAGGAATGTAATTTTTTTTTTTTTCCTTCAACTGATCACTCATCATTATAAAAAAAAAAAGAAAAAAAGAAAAAAAAGAGAGTGGATTTCTTAGCAGGAAACCCAGTCTTGTTAATTCTTTCTTGTTAATTCTTTCCAATACTAGTATGGTCTTCAGACTTTCGCCAGAAACATGGTTTTATTATTGCAAACACTACTTCATTCTCTCAGTATTCCTGTTTTTTGAACTCTGTGACATTATCTTTGTTTTGATTATGGTTGTCATTATGTATCAATTCAAACAGATCCTCAAGGAGCATTGTGCTCAGGTTGTTTTCTCTCATCACAGTGGGCAGCTGCTTTTCTTTTCTATTTTCTGTTTAGGTGCCATTTCTTTCACTCACAAGGGTGTATTTTTGCTGGTGTAGATAATGAGTGCAAGATTAACTCACAAGGCAGGAACTAGCTGGGAAGATTAGTATTAGCTCATGAAATAGAAAGTCTTGCACTGTAACTACTATCCTATAAAAACTGAAATTAAATGAGCTTCTATTGTTATGAACCAAAAGGACCATAAACTGTCTTGAGAAATGCACATTCACATTCTAATAGATACATCATTTATCTAATAATAATATACCATGATTCATACTTGTATGAATCATCTCTCATATGCATATATATATATCAGAACTCTCAAATTTTACTGACAATTTTGAGTTGTCAGCATTGTGACTTTTCAGTGTTATTCAGAAGATGCAGCTGATTTTTAGAAAAGAAAGCAAACTCAACAGACCTGTGCCTAGTTTTTTGGAGACTTTCACCTCCATATTGGGAGTTGAGCATATGATAATCTTGAAAGGGGTTAAATTAAGAGTATTTGGTCACTCTGAAATAACTCTATACAGATTAAAGCCTGAACTTTTCTTTCTAAAGTAACTAGTCTCAAGCTACAATATTTTACAGCAGATTTCCAAAGTTTTTAGAAACATTTATTAATATTATCTTAGTTATATGAATACAGATGAAATTATTATTGCTATTACTCCTCTAAAGCATCTGGTTTTGCTGTTCTAAGAGTCTGGAAATTTCAGGGACTGGAAGGAGAACAGGATCTGTTCTAGCATCACATCTGGCACAGTTTTTATCTGATGCCTTTCCTGAAGAGAAAGAAAAAAGCAAAAGGAATTTTTAATTCTCCTCACTAGCTGAAACTTACAGGGTGCTGGGTTAGAGGCACATGTTCATGGGTCTGTTAATACACTTGTCTGCAGTTAAGGTGACCAGTATCTCAAAGATGTGGAGCCACAGCTACAACAGTTTGGGTTTCATTTGCCACAGCATGTCTCTTATGATGTCTGCCATGGTATGGACATGTCTACAAGAGTCCAGAAAGCCCCCTTGGTGGGGTCTTTGGGGACCCCACAATTGCCCTGGTGCCCTCCATAGTTGAGGTGAATGCTTAGCACAATAGCAACAGCAAATGCAATACAAAGCACACTGGAAATAACTGTTTTTGTTAAAAGACTTGGCCGGCAATGGGATAGCTCTTACTTCTGAAACAGCTTATGAATTTAACATTGGGGAAATTGTTGGATAAAGTACACAGATGTTTCTAGGAGCTTGGTGAAAGCATCAGTGTCCCATGCCGCATTGTCCAAGTGAAAGCAGACAGCATGATATTCTTCTAAGTTTTAGTTGGCTATTCCCATCTCCTGTATTTGTAAGTGTCAACTGAAGTCATGCTGACCTGTTTTATTGGGGCTCAAATGCTTATATAAGCCAGATTCTGAGCCTGTAGGATAATTACAGTACTAATTACTACTTTTGACGTATATTTCTAGTGGTGAGGGTTGTTTCCAGAATGCCTTTGATGCTACTTTACAAGGGCATTGAGCTGAGACTTTCTTTTCCATGTTATTTTTCAATGCTGACGTTTGCTTGTTCTGTACTTTTAGTTGTAGGAATATAATGGTAGACAGTAAAGCAATTCAGCCATTGGTTTTATATGTAATAGGAGGCATAAAGTAAACCAAGCGATAGATTTTTGCTATGGGGAAAAGATATTTCTGTTTTTCTCAGTAGTTATTCTATGCAATACTCTTATTTAATTTACTGTTCTTGTATCCTTAAAAACAGGACAAGAATCACCTCAAGGTAAAAGAAGTTGAGAATCATAACTAAATATAATCATGGCTCTCTTGCCAGTTTCCAACAGCAGCCTTCTTGTCTGTAGTCTTCCTTCCTCCCACCACATTTTTGCTCCCCTTGTTAAGACAAGGAGAGTTTGCACATGAGTATGAAATGCATTTATCTCCTGCTCCACAGTGAAAGTGAAATCATGAAGTAATAAAAGGAAATACTTTCATGATGAAAAGGAACACAGATAAATATAACAAATTTATAACAAATGCTGAGGTTTGCTAATGAGCTAAAGAAGTATTACAGGTGGGTGTGAAGTGCAAAATTACAGGAACTGATAATGTAGGCATGTCATTTCAAAGGACATGGCTATAAGAAGCTCACATATAAAGGTAGCTATGGATCTTCAGAACAGGAAGGAATTTATGTATCCTGAAAGTAGCAAGGAGGTGCAGACTAGGTCAGCACGAGCTGGCAGTGCCACAGGCTTCTGCAGCTCTGCAGCCAAGGCCCTGAGAGCCCTTGTGAGCCCTGCAGCATCAGGGCCTGCTCCTGGTGAGCAGGAACATCAGCAGAAGTGATCACCTCCTTTGCTCTGTGTATGTTAAACACTGATTACTATGGCTGGTTTGGGGGCCCCAGTAGAAGAAATGCATCAATAAATAGGCAGAACTCCCAGGATGGTTGGGGCTGGAACGCTTGGCCTGTGGAGAGAGGCTGAGGAACTGGCACTTGCTCAGTCTGGAGATGAGTTGACTTCAGGGGAGCAAGAGGTTGGCCCAGAGACTTTCTGGGGCCTCTTCCATCCTGAATTATCCCATGGTCTTGTGATTCTGTGAGAAACATTTGATTCATGTTCAGTGACCTGTTACTTCAGGGAAGTAGGAAAAGTACTGGTGAATCAGCAGGCCAAGGCAGATGGGGAACTTGATAAATGCAAGGCTTTTTTTTTTTTTTTAAAAAAAAATCTCTTTGAAATGGACCTGACTCATCTTCCAGTTTCAAACAGCATCGATCCCTAAAGCATTTGTTCTTCTGTAGAACTTCATAGTCAGGTGGATAAGGAGTGCCAGATGCAGCCCAGTTTTTAGTGGAGCTGAGTAGAAAAGCAACAGATTGACTGGGGCTTATTTTCCTTTTGTGAGTAAGCAGGGTTTTTTTTTTTTTTTTTTTTTAATACCTATTTGTTTTGTAATGAGTCTCATGCAATAACATTTCCCATCCTTTATTCATTGTGCCAGAACCCATGGCCTAATTGAAACCAAATCTGATAGAGTAACTTCGAATATTAAGTTCTGCTGTATTCAGTGAAAGGAGGAGTCTAGGTAATGGAGAAGGACACTGTCAATGTCTCTGCCATCAGCTTAGGCACCAGCTGGGATGAAGATCTGTGCAGGCAAGAGCAAAGTTTAAGTACAGTAAGATATGAGCTCTGTGAGCGAGCACAGGCAGATTTCATGCATTTCTGGGTATCAGACACAAAACTGTAGGAAATGGGCCTGCAATACTTCTGCAGCGGGTGTACAGTTCGGATGTAGAAGGTCCGTGCCCCACATAGGCGTTTCCTTGAGAACTGCATATTTCAAGTTGCTGAGCTTTCAATTTCTCCTGACCTTTCTCTCTGATGGTGTCTGTAACTGAAGAGGTGTGAACTGGTTCGCTGAAATTAGGGGTTTTCTCCATAACTGCAAGCATATTTGCCACCATTTTGTCATATGACTTGGCACTGAGTCTCCCAGAACAGACTTTTGTTTCCTCTCCTTAACTGTATATGAGGCATATGTGCAGCACAGTGCTGTCTGTTGGATGTCTCTCGTTTCCAAACAGATACAGCTGGGCAGCCTGATTTCTGATCACTTGAGTGGCTTCATTTGGGATATGAGGAGTGAGAAGGAAGTCAGTGTTATTGGGTTGGGGCCAGAAGTTATACAGTAAAAGAATTCCCAAAAGTCCGCCTTCTAGGAGGGTTTCCTTCCATTGGTACCTTGATATAGGACATGACTCATCAGACACATTCCCCATCACAGGACACATGCCATATGCCATTATCTCCACACTAGAGAAAGGCTACTTTGAAAGGCCTCCATTCCACTACACTTCTCACTGTCATTTTTTATGCCACTAAGGTAAGTGGGAGCCTCAGTGATATCCCACCTCTAGATGGCATGATGATACTATAAAATGTTCAAGACATTTCTGACATATTAAACAAATGTTAAACCATTGTCATGGTAAAAACATGCTCCAAAGACTGTCGCTGAGGATGCATATTGGATAATCCTGATTCCTAGCATGGACTGATCATGATGGTAATACTGGAATAGGGATTTAAAAAGCAACATATTCAAATACTGATAACTTAAGCATTCATTTTGGAAATCCCATAGCTCACAGCTTGTAAAAGCATCAGTTTGTGATTCCATCTTTGTAGCAGTCCTGTTTGAGTTGCAAGAATGCAAAAAAAGGCTGCTATTGCTGAACTTCTGTTCACTCATTCTCCATTTCTACTTTCCATTTTCATTCTCCAAATCTACTTGCATCTGAAGGGAGATAAAATGTGATAATGTCTGCACATACGGTTCATATAGATTCTAGCACATCTTGAAGTAAGTCATCCAGAGGCTCAGAGAAAATTATTTACCCTTCACTAAGCATATGAAACTTAGCAGCTTCAATGGGAGTTGTGCACATGTGTTTGACTACATTCCTGAATTTTGCTTGTGGGCATGGAAAAAGTCCAAATGATAATTTTCAAGAGAAAAAAAAATCCCTGAGTACTTTTTTTCCATTAAGTCATTTTTCATTTGATGCCTTCTCTGAACTCTCCAGTCCACAGATGTCAAAGAATGCCCCAGATGCCAAATTCTAAGTAATCTTCACTTTTCAACCATCACTGAAGTGAGTTCCATAATGAAATAAGCTACCTCAGGAGATCCCCTGAGGTTATTTTCTCTGAAAAACAACAAAAATGGGATGTAGTAGACGTATTATTATTTGACACATCAAACCCTGTGCTGGTGAGAAATTGCTTATGAAAGGACATGAAGAAAAGTAGTTTCAGAAATAGCTTTCTGTGCCATGGTGTCTTGTGACAACAGAGAGCGTCTTTGGGCCCTGTCATGTTCTGCAACAGCCATGCTGTGTATGCTCCAGCATTTAGACCAGTACTTTTCAAGTAAGACCTGCCAGGCTGAAGATGAGGCACTGGGATTTGCAGACCACTTAGTTCCTGTGTCTTGATGGCAGCTGCACCTTGGTAAGCTCCCTATGATGATGTGTGGCAGGAAGGAAGCATTTCCCAGTGGTACCTAAAATTTCACCCAGCTAAATATTCAGGGCTACTTTTGTAGGAGAGGTGATGAGATGATGTCAGTGTCCTGTGCACTACAGATTGCATAATTCCTTTATTCCACTACACAGTAAGGGAATACTAAAATACAAGTCAAATTTACAGAAGTTGGGAAAAGATAGATTGAAGGTTTTCTTTCCAAAGTAAATTCAGCAGCTTCGGATTTATGAAGCACATTATTGCTGTGAACTATGTGCTCCTTTCTCCCACAGGAGCCCCTGATCATTCCATGTACAGACAAATACTGAATATTTCTTTTATTTTTCTTTCCAGTAGTGGTAGATTTTTATGCCTAACCACCTAAACTAACTGAAAACACAGATATTCCGTTGTATGCCACTATATGGACTTATTCCTAAGGTCTGCCAATGCATGCATTCTCACTTGTCCTCTAGCAGTTGTAAAATCCATTAATATTCTTTATGCCTCGGTGACAGCAGCCCCTCACAAGGCAGAAGGGCACAACGCAGCCCCTCACAAGGCAGAAGGGCATGACACAGCCCCAGCCGCTCTCTCAGCTCACGCTTGTGTGACGAATTCCGAATGACTGGCCCTCAGGACAGGCCCATATGGCACAGTACAACAGGCTCTGTTTTTCCAGCCTGAATGGGAAAAACAGAGCAGAAAAATGCAGAAATCTGGATCAGCTGCCTCTGGTGCTGGCTTTCGGAGGAGAATCTGTTGCCTGTGTCCCCAGCCGTTGCTTGCTCCCTTCTCCTCCTGTCGTGCTCGGTCTTGTTCCCATCTCCCATCATCCAGTGAACTCCTGCTGGTCCTGAAGCCCAGCCCCTGCCCTCCTTTCTGGCCTCCAGTCCTCTATCTCCATCTCTCTTCCACCCTGCTAATAGTATTTTTCCAGCTGCTTTACTAATTCCCCTGGGGATTTTTCAATGCCCGTGGTGTTGTTTTCGCCTTCTTCCAAGGGGAACGCTTTCTGGAGGACGGCAGACCGTGGCCTGTAGCTCACCATTCCGAGCCCTTGCTGCATCCTACCCTGGGCAGATCCCTTCTGGGACTGACTCCAGACTTGACCCAGGGCCTTCATAATTTTATGCCAAGTAAGTTTTGCCCTGAAGCTTTGTAATTTTGGTTAAGCATTGCATTCTCACAGGAACATCATAAATCCTAACACCTCAGTGACCCTCTTCACACTAATTTTCAAACATTTTATTCAGACCTTAGGGGCATTAGCACATCATAACAAAGTAGCTGAGAATAATTAATAGCCCAAATATATCTTTTACTCACATACAGCACTGATGGAAATACTCTTGTGGTTGTGTCTGTGAAGGTGGAGGTTTTATTGCCTTTCAGGGTCTGTGTGAGCTTTCCCAGCAGCAGCTGATGGTGTGAGAGCTCTTTGGCTGCCTCAGAGGCCACTGGGACATGTTGGCAATTTCTTAAACCACTCAATGCCGACGGCACTCACCCCACCAGCAACCATGGAGTCATAGAATTGTTTGAGTTGGAAAGGATCTAGTCCAAATCCCCAATACCCTCATTCTGAGAAAAGTGAGAAAACTTGAACTTGAGACAGATATCTGGGGCAGAAAACCTCCAGCTAGATGGCTAGATTAAAATTATAAGAAACTTTGAAAGGAAAGTGCCAGATAACCTTAACTGCAGGTGTTGCAACCAGTTTAGTAGATAATATCTTACTTTATATTTTGCATCCCTAAATCCCCCGCAGTTTTACTGGATATATTCTTCAGTATTTGGTGCTCATAACCACTGTGTAGTGCTGCTGTGAGCTGTGAAAAGCTATGCCACTGAGCTGCAGCAGGAGTGGAAATTTCTATGGTGCTGTGTACAAAGATGTGTGTGGGTGCAAATAGTTTGTTGCAATTTGAAAGCAATTTATGTCCCTGAGCCTGGACAGAGCGAAAGGTATTATTATAAGACATTACCAGAATTTTTTCATGTCTCTGTTGTATTATTAACAGGGCTTTGTTTATTTTTTATTTTTTTAAATATGTATACAAGCATGTACATTTCAAAAAAAAAAAAAACTATTGTGTTTCCTCTATTTTTGCTATAAATTAATCTTTGTAGCTCTCTGAACATGAAGAATAAGAACAAAGCTCTTTGGTAAAGAATGACAAAATTCAGGTTTTGTAATAACACCTAAGAAATGGTGAATCATTCAAGATGCCTAACTAATGCATCCTCTTCTGCTCTTGCTGGGAATGGAAAAAATTACAAAAGCAGCCAAAGCAATAACAATACAGTGCTGCTCACTATGAATAACATGTAAATTGAAATAGCGATTTCTTCATTCGGGAAGTCAAATCCTAACATGTTGTCAATAATAGTGTGTGGTCCTGCATAGTAATCTGAGCAAATGCAGTACTAATAGCAGGGAGGGCAGAAAATTGTACAGAGGAGGAATGTAACTTTGTACTTCCCTTACCCCTCCTTTGTAAGAGCATGTAACAGGATCTCCCTTACATACCTGAGCATGTGGATGTTTGTCTTTCTAGAATAACTGCAAACCAACACCTGAACAGCACTACCGTGCATACTTTTTTCATACTTTTCTATGACTTATATTAAAAAAAAAAATCTAATTTTTTTCAAAGGACTCAAATGTTTAGATGTGTTTCATACATAATAGGAGGGTTTTGTAACTACTGCTTCTGTCTTTTGAAGGCATAGATTCCTTCACCTTCCGGAGGAGAGCCTTCTTGCATCAGAGGTAGTGCAGAGCTGTTGATGGCCAGCTAGCTGACAATCCAGTCCGGACCAGAAGTTGGAAATTTCTTTTCTTACAGACATATCCTCATTATCCAAACAATTATAAGGTCCCAGTCTCGATGTCTAATTCTATTATACTATATTTTTTCAGGCATGAGGAAAAATTATAGGTTCTGGAATGGATTCTGCCTTCCATTCAGAATAATTAGGTAAAATAAATTATTGGCTTAAACACAGATTTCACAAGTGTAAATTAGGTCTGATTCTGGCTATATTTTTTTTGAGCAGCAGTTGTAGAGTCTGAAGATAAGGATATCCCTCTCTGTCGAGGCTGTATTACTGTGATGATCTCCCTGTAATTTGCTTTAGTTGAGAGACATCTGTTATCTTCCGAGAGCATTAGTGATTCCTGTAGCAATGCTTAAATCAAGGGGAGTTTGAGTGGAGAATGTTGCTTTAAGTGCATCCACCAACTTCTTATTTCCTTGAAAAATCTTATTTCTGTCATATCCTCATCCTAATTTACTACGATGATCTTTAATGTGGCAAACATAACCCCTTTTTTTCCTTCAAGTTTTCATCTCACATTATTGATTTTCATTAAAAAAAAAAAAAGAGAGAAACACAAAGGAGGTTTGATCATTTTATTCACTGCTGTCCTCAGTAAAGCCCTAACACAGCTGTCTCACCCCCTTTGGTCTACAACACCCTGTCTTGATATGTCAAACAAGCCTACTCTAGAATAATAATCTTGGTGCTGTCTTTTCCTCTCCTTCAACTAGAACGGGCTGAACAAACTAGAAGCTTGTTAATTTGGGTGGAGATTTTATATCTCATCTTAATTTCATCTCACTGGAGGTCAAGGCATTAAATGGACACTCTACAAAGTCATCCCATAAAATGTAAGAAGATTTACTGCAGCCAGTGGGAGTCATTAAGTGTATTTGCATTTTGTGTGAGCAGATTTCTCTAGTCCTCACAGTCTTTCTGCAGATCAGTTCATATCCTCAAAACAGTCAGGTAATGCCACTCATGCATGTGTTTTGCCACTTATTCCATGTGGGACTTTGAATATATCATTTAACTTGCCTGAGATCCACTGTCCTCTGTTAACATGCTACTTGTATGGAGACCATGCTCACTCAGAAAAACACCACTCTCACTAATTGTTATTCATACCTCATTAAAACGATCTGATACACTCAGTAATAACTTGAAAGCTCTACTTTTTTGATGAATAGTATAGAAATGTGGTAAGAACTGAAATTAAGAAGAAGTTGAAAAATGCACAGCTTCAGATCCAGCTTTTGATTTTATTTCTGTAGTAATAAAGCTGCACTAGTTTTGCCCCTGTAGTGTTGATTGTTGTCTAGGACTTTAAATTTCTGTCATTAGGAAAATGCAGGAGGCAACGTACTTATGCATTTATGAGAAATATAAAAAGAAGGGATCCAACTGTGAGTGCATCTCCCACTGAGCCAAAATTTACTGTGTTCTTCTTTCTTTTCAAATTGGTCTTTTTGCAACATCAAGGAAAAATGGCAAAGGAAATGAAAGTAGCTATATTCAATATAATCTTCATTGAAATCCAAAGAACAAAAACTGTTCTTGCTTAAATGAATGCAGGACAGATAAATAATGCCAACAGAGCAATTAACACGAACAAAACAGCTTGCAATTTAGCTGCTGTGTAGTATCCTCAGTGTCAGTGTTAATTAGTTGACACAAAACTGCATCTTTGTCCCAACTGTCACAGGATAGTAGGGAAAGTCTCCATATTTTTAAAATTCTGTCCCTTCCTGTTAATTACAGGATTCTTCATATTGGTGAGCCTGTGGATGGCAGGATACTAAAGGACTTGAAGTAATGAACTGAAGTTTGGGAATGCAGGGAATATAGGACTTCAGTTAGATGGAAAGCTAATAAGAGCAAGTGCAAGTGCAAATCAACCTGAGGCTCTCATGATATTTGGATAGGAGAAAAAGATTAAGGAGACATTTCTTAGTTTTGTGCTAGGACATGGGACATTTTGTAGAATCTAGTTGAAATTTTCCTTCTCAGAGAAGCTGGAATTTCCTGGAGAGAATACAGGCACACTGTGATGTCATTGGTTTTACGTTTATTACAAAGACTCATCAACAGGAATTAACGTATTTCACACTGTTTGCTAAGCAGTTTGAGGTTACAGGGTTATTTCATAAAGGAGAATTGATCAGGGGACTAAGATCAGTTCAGGAGAGACAATTATTAAAAAATGTGGAGAGTTATCACAATGTGAATTCTTGTTGCTTGATTAAAATTATTGAAGAAATTACTTGCGACTGAAGTAATCCCTTAGAACTTTACACAATACATTTCTGCAATGCTTCTTGTAACACTCCATTCCTCCCCCTTTGAAACTAAAAAGTTTTCCATGTATTTAGGAAGAAAGGTCAAACATTATATGTGTGCTGAGAGCAGGATGCAAAGGAACCTGAATCAGAGGGAGAAAAAATAATAGACTTTGCTATAGGTTCAGCTAACCGTAACATTTTCAGTGGGTGGCCTTTGAGTAAGACAATTCAACTAAACTATCCCATGGCCCTAAGTAGTGCTTGTTCTTAACTGGTCAAACAATAAGTAGCCACATATTTAAGCAGTCTGGCAATTGCATACAGTGGCATAATGTTAAAAACAATTAGATAATGTGAAACAAAAGAGATTAAAAGTTGCTGCAACAGTTTGTTAGCTGGTGGGCAGTACACACAAGTGGTGTCTTTGTCAACTTGCTTAGCAAAAATACTGACTTACCCTATCTTTTCTAAAATATATCAAAGTTAAACCTTGACTTTTTGTGCAGCACTGGGACTAGCAAAGAAAAAGGAGGAAGCTGCTGTGCCATTTTAAAAGTTTCAGAAAATGTGACTTCAGATCTTGCTTAACGTACTGAACGTGTGCACCGGTTTTGCAAAAGATTTAAAGCACAGGCCTGTAACATTTGATTGTAACTTCTGATGTAAGATTTGGTTCCTTGCAAAATGGAATCACAAGCTTGTGATAAATCCTGAACTAATTATTGTGTGTCAGTTAAGCATTGTAGATCACAAGAAATAAAATGGCTTGGTCATATCTTGTACCTGTCACCTAGAAATATTGTACAGTCATCTTTGCTAGGATTATGGGTTTCATCAAGGTTGGAAAGCTGATCGTGTCACTGCAGATTTAGCCCTGTATTTTTTACAGATTCTTCTCAAACCAGCCTTGATTTCTGTAGCTACATCTGCTATTTCTAGCCATTTATTTACCACATAGTCTGAACAGATTCTGAATCTTTTTGTGAACTGCTTGTTCTGGCTATTTTCTTTTTGTTAATCGTAGCATCTATGTGCTCACTGAAGTCACATGTGAATATAGACCTGACTTTCTTTCTCCAGTTAGAAGATCTAGTAAGAGAAAATGTAAGTGATATCCAATGGGTGAATAAGTACTGTCTCCAAATACAGTAAAATTTATGAAAATGCTATGATTCATTTTGATCTAAAAACTTTAATACCATAAAGAAAGAGAGTGATGATGCCTCATGGATTAAATTTTGATCCTTATTTAAATAACTATGAATCCCTTTTCTTATGCTAGCTGTCTGAAGAAAATGTCCATCCTAAGCTGTAACAGCACCTTGGGTTCTACCTTTTCAACATCACCCTCTGTTCAGATTTAGCTCCTTATTTTAAATCAGTTTCAATAGGAGATTTCCACTTACCAAGGCTTGGTGGCTTAGGATTGCCACATTATGCAAAATTTTCTCTACTTTTATGGCTTTGCTTTTTTAGGCTTTTTCTTTATAGTTCACGTGGATGACTTCATGGTTGCATAAACACTCCTGTAAAATCATTTAGTCACACTTTTATCATCTTTTCCCTGTCAGATATGTGAAGCAACGCTGACTTTTCTGCAGCTGTGTGGCTTCTCTCTTTGTGCTTCATTTTGCTTTCATTTTTTCTGCTGCATACATTCTTCCTTTCCTAATATCACCTTTTCTGAAACTGAAGAGTGAAAGAAATTACTTTTCCAGAAGCTGATAGGATCAAAGTAATCATGCCAGGAAATCATATTTATTAAGATTATGTGTTCAGGTTTATAGGGGAGAGTAGGAACAGTGGCTGCAGCCAGTCTATATTTTATACTGCTCCAATCAATGCGTTCTTAGGATCTGCTCTGTCCACTAAGTAGCAAATTCCTAGTGTCCATCTTTCCATCTACAACAGGAAAACTCAGAACCCTGAAGTCACTGCAGAGAAGGGTTAAACCATGCTGCAGAAAGATGGGCTAGAAGATGGTAGTGAAGTCTTTTAGCTTCTGTGATTTATTGGTAATTGTCAGAAACTGCTGTGGTTGGATTCAGGGAATGTTTTCTGACTAGGGTTTGCTGTGGCCTTTTCCTTTGGACTTTTCCTTCAATGGGTAGGCCTGGTGCAGGTTTCTCGTCATCAGCTGCTCCTTGGTCTGTGTCAGTCACGGAGAAGGAGTAATTATACCTTCCTCCTGTTAGGAAAAACCTGCTGGGAAGTCATGAACATCCTGAAACACTGGCAAGCAGCATTAGGAAGCCTTGGTGTGAAGGTGGTGGGAGAAAAGCACTGCTGAAGGAAAGGTGCAGGTTGGTTTAGCTAAGCACTCGATGAGCAGTAGGAGTGAGCAGGCTGGGGGCTCCGCCTCTCATGGGGCTGAAGAGGAGCACACCAGCCTGAGGAGAAAACACTCCTCAACAGCACATGCATCTCTCTTTACTCATTTGAATTTTACTGAGTGATTCTTCACCTAAAGAGCAAGGATTGCAAGGAACATACAGGCTGTAGGGTATAATAACTTCAGAGCACTGATCTACCATATGGTTACTGCAGCAGGCCTTCCCTAGGCAGCAAAAACAAGAGTAAGGTATTTACAAATTAAACTTGTAAAAACCTTTGGGAGGCTTACACAGTCTGTGCTTTTAGTATGCAGGTTAAATAATCCCTATCTGTCTGGTGATTTCATAAGCACCAGATTCACATCTTGTTCTACAGCAAAACTTCCTGAGGGAGAGCAAATTGCGATAATAAAATCAGTATTATAAGGATAACATGCTAATGCTATGTATTCATGGAATAATTAAGTTGTAAGGGATCTCTGGAGACCATCTAGTCCAAGCTCCTGCTCAGTGCAGGCCACCTTCAAAGTTAAATCTTGAATACATCTAATGACAGAGATTCATTACACTTCCATTAACAGGAGCTGCAAGAGTATGTCTTTGTATTGGATGACAATGTGTCCTTTTTGTGCAAACATTTGCCTATATATTAACTAGAAAATGTTAAGATTAGTATATTCTGATACAAACTCAAGGTCTGAATAAATGTAAATGGGAAAATCTAAAGCCAAGTTACCAACAAAAGGGAGTTATCCACTACAGCTGGAACCTTATGTGTATTAAAGATAATTTTGCTACGTGCATGACAGAGAATCAAAATCTTAAATAGATATATGACAGAAGAGTATACTCAATTCAGAGGCTATGACCACAAAAACTCAGCACATCTGTCAAAACACCCAACACAAGACAGTGACTGGTATTTGTAACAAATAATTAAGAACTAAAAAAAAAAAAACTATTACTTTGCTAGGGTTTTCATGCACAGCCTGGTCAAAGAAGAGAGCAGTGACAATATTACCTCAGAAACTGAAAGAATCATTGTCAATATTGCAGCAAAAACTGCCAGCATGAAAAGAAATGGGACATTTATTATTTTCAAGCTATATATATGTATAGTGCCAGCAACAGAGATATTAATTCTGAAAGAAAATCCACAAACAGTAGAAGGTGAATAAGTAAATTTCAAGTTTGCTGTGGTGCCATAACCCCCTTAGCAGAATGGTAAATAAGCTGGAACAGATGCAATTTTTAATACTACCAGTGAATAAAATGCCCATTATTGGTTTAAGAAAACGGAAAATCCTTGCTTTCACTTAGGTGTGTGTTTACTGGAAAGGGAGCTAAGCAGGCAAGAAGAAAAAGTATGAAACATTTTTCTCTAATACAAAAACTCTCAACAGAATACAGAAGAATAGACAAGAAATTTGGTGTCTTTCGGATGTTTTTGAAAAGTTCACCTTAGGATTAATGCAGAAAGTGCTCAATAAGTTGCTTTCTTTGGAACTCATAGAGCCAGAGGAAAAAATTCTATGGTGGTGCTCTCATTGATCTCTGTAGTAGGAATAGTAGATCTCTTCACTTGAGAGTATTCCTCAGTTTAAAAATAGGACAAATAAAAAAATAAAATTCAGATGGATATGTGCAGAAATTTTTTAACAGGAGCCAGCAGCTTATTTTTTTTTTTTTCTGCATGAAAACATCAGAAAGCCTCTGACAGATTCCATCAGGGCAATAAAGCATATTTTAATGTTAATTGGGGGGAGATGTTTCCTGCAGACACACTTTTTATAGATGCGTGGTAGATGAGGTGCCTCATAAGAAGATGCCAGAAGCACAGACAGCAAATTTTAAAATTCTGCTCCAAAAGGTATTGCCTAGTTGTATACAAAGAGGAGAATGTCCAACAGGAGAAATTAAAATGTTGTCTGAAAATTGAGACATACTTGCTGGAAATCTGAGTTTATACTGAGATTTCTTGTAAAGTGTCGGAGGAGCAAAAGTTTGGATCTGGCATTCTGACATCAGTTGTGGACAGGACAGTAACCATTAGCTTGCTTGGTGCGCATGAGGGAGAAGTTGTCCCTCTGTTGCACTTCTTTTATTCATTTATTTATTTATTTATTTATTTATTTATGTACCCTGATGAGAGTCTGCTGTGTTCCTTTCCACTGGACTTTCAGATGGGAAAGGTACTGCCTGTGAACTCCTAGGGCAGAGGGAGAACATGAAGAGCCACTCTTGGCACAGGCACCTCTGTGATGGCCACCTTGGGGCATGCTGGCAGCAGGCCGTGTGAGAACCCCAGGGCCACTCAGCTCTAACGAGAGTGCGCAGGTGCCTCCATAATTAACTGAGTATTCAAGCTGGAGAAAAACTGTGGATGAACTACTTAAATTTTTTTCTGGGTCTGAATCAGAGTGTCACAGTGTCACGGTTTCTCCCAAATGGAAAGATGTTAGATGGGCAGGAGGAGGTTAATTTGAGATGGATTAGACAAGGAGAAGATGGGTGTACTTCCTATCAGTATTTTAGGCTCACAAGAGGTTTTTCAGAATGTTCAAGCCTAATTTAAGCTCAGGATGAAAAACTGCCACTTCTCTTATTTATAGAGCAGGCTTGTCAGCTCCAGGATTTGAGTGATTTGTAAATTCCTCTTGGCCTACAAATTGTAGCCAGAAACTGCACCCACAGCTGCCTACAAGCTTGTGGAAACTGAGAGGAACTGAGGCTGAGAAGAAAAGAGCTGGAGAAGCCATGCAAATGCACCTCTGTCTCATTCAATATAAACTACTGCTTTGGCAGGCAGTTTGCTTTGCTTGGGCTGCCTCATGGACAGTGGTTAAGAACAACTGGCTTCAGCTGCAGGCATCCATGATGGGGCTGATGTGTCCCAGGCTCAATGCTTGCATTGCAAGAAGTCAGTCCGCAGCTGGACAGTCAGTCTGACGGGCTCTGAAGTGTTGGGTGTCCCACGTGCATGCATGGGTCAGCTCTGTGCAGTTGGGCAGCACAAGCCAGAGAAGCTCCAGATTGATGGGAGTCTTCCAGTGACAGCAAGTATAGATATAAAGATATAAACTGCATAGAGCAACATGTAAAGTGAACATACATCATTCTCATTAGGCTGTGAGTTAATCCAGCTGCTCTTGTGAGGAAGGCACAGCATGAGATTGGGTTCGTTTGTTGGGTGTCCTTGAGCTTTACTGTGCAAAGGATGCAGAGCTGGTCCTGAGAGGTGGGATGAGGTGCTCCTGGTTAAACACTTTTACAGTGTCAAAAATGCCCCTGTGTACTCTATAGTGTCAGTGGCTACCTGCCTTCACTTCAAAGCTCATCTTAAGTGAGTTACACTTTCAGAGGTGATGCAAGGCAGGACACTTGAGAGACATTAGACTGTGTGCTTCATGTGAAGAAGGCTTAGAAAGCTGATGTCAAGATGGACTAAAGATTGTTTTCCTTTCCATTATGGTGATCTATCACCCTTCCTTGATACGTTAAATGCATCCAGTTATGCACATTTAGTTTCTCCACTGTACAGCGTATAACACAATTTCTATGTATTTAAAGGATCAGACACACTGCCTAATTTAAATATTTGTTATTATTTAAAATTTTTAAATGCATGATGTATGTGTAGTTGACATCCAGTTCTGTGGATTTCACTATTTCATCAGGAAAACTGCAGCTTTGGAACTGCCAATCGAATCTTAAAAACAGAATAAATATTTATTATTTGCAAAGCCTTGAAGAGGAGAAGCCTTTTATACTTAACACGGCTTTTCATTTATTATGTTCAATTATCAGTAGTACAATGAGTTTTGTTAAGAAGTTGCGGCTTCGACCTGTCAGTAAGTAAGTAAAATAGAATAGAAATATCATCCTTAATACTTGCAAAGACTCATAATTCCAATCATATCCATTTAGAAAAAAAGGAATGTTTGTTCCAAGATTTCAGAAGTGGTAAAGAGTTAATGTCTGAAGCTTTTCATGAAGAAAATGCTGAAGTTGGACACACTTTATATTCAGTCTGGCATTGATCCACACATTGTAATGGCTAACGGTCCTCAATGTCTTCTCTATTTCTTTTTGAATGATCTCATGACAATGCAGCTGCATATTTGGTGTTCCTGCAGCCTGGGGTGAAATTGCAAAGGAAAGCAAGGTAGTGCTATTATTTTACCCTTTGATTCTCTTGTGATGTTAAATAAGTCCTTAAAAGCCCATCTTCCTGGAAAAGAAAGGGAACTTGCCTCATTCCTCATCTTTTAATGAAGGAGGCATTTTGTTAGAAAAGAGAATTGCTTTGAGTCCCTGCATATACAGTCAGTACTTAGAGAAAGGTAGAAATGACTGTCATTAACCATTGCCTCCGGCTTTATATTAATGTATTTTTAAAAGTCAGTTTAAAACTGCAAAGAGTTCTCTTTCCAGTAGATGGTTTGTGAGGGAATAGGTGCTTCAAGTTTAAAATAAATTCTTGCTTTGAGCAAGGTAGTCTGTGAGATTGCTGAATTGTTGATTGTTAATGGGACTTACAAGGAAACACAGGGAAACAAATGAAAAACGGGAAAAAAAAAGGTTAGATAATAATTGCTGATATCACACTTGTCTGTCTTGTTCATGACTACCATAAGAGCTGACATATATTTATGAAGAGTCTACTGGCAAGTACAAGTCCATCTTATTCGCCAGAGAGCATCTTCTATAATATTTTTTTATAATATTAATAAACATTAACCTTGTTATTCCAACACTCATCTATCTAGCTCAGTATTTTTCCTCTACTATCAGGAGGCACCAAATGTGTTACAGCCATAGAAAGTTGGCAGTTATTTAATATTTTGAATATATAGAAAAATTCTTTTTTATTTCCTTGAGTGAGGAGCTGTTTTGTACCTCGAAGGAAGATTGAGGAGACACATTCTTGCCAAAGCTTCTTGGCATTATGGTACCTCTGGGTATTTTCCTCAGCAGTACAAGTGCATAATCATCTGGGGGATTTAGGAAAGATGTTGACATAGCAGAATACTGAGGAAGAGGTTGGCCACAGGCTAATTGTTCTTTGCTTGGGGAACGTGTTCTTTATCTGCCTTTCAGTGTTAGGGAATGCTCTTTTCTCTTATATTAGTAGAGAGGACAACAGAAGCATGGAGAATAATTTTAGATGTTGTGTAAGAGGGGAACTCAAATGGTAATCAGTGGAAAACATCAGAATGGCTCATAATCAACACCGAAGTGCTGCCACTGCAAACCCCAGGCTGAAGCCTCTGCTCATGTGACTTTTCATGAAGCATCATGATCTTCAGGGGGAAAACAAGATGTTTTGTGAGTGGAGGTGGAGAGCAGAAGGGACAGCTGTGCCACTAGTGACAGCGCCGAAGCCATTTTGGCCTTGTGATTGGTGTGCTGGGCCCAGTACCATTCTGGCTCTTATGATCTTCCCTGCTTTTTTTTTGCATAAATGCTGACTTTTAAAGAATAGCACTAAAAAAACAAGGACGGTTTTTT
>VXAV01007317.1:452077-492068 GCA_013399715.1 Alectura lathami | reverse complement strand
TTTTTTTTTTTTTTTTTTTTTTTTAAACTGAGATATTACACGATTAGGTTCCAATAAGATTCAATAAATGAGGTTTCAGTTAGAACAGAGAGACCATATTAATAACTACAGAAATGTAAAACATAAGATCCATAACTTCATTAGTTGCCTTGGCATTTTATAACACCCAGAGCACAGGGACAGAGGCACTCAGGGCAGGGGAGAAAAACCATACGAACAAACAGGCTGGCATCAGCACAGCACAGAATACCAACGTCATCAGAATCTCTTTACTGTCCAGTTTAAAAAAAATAATTTTGCCTTATTACAAGGTAAATAAATTAAAATATTTTAAAAATTATTTTATTTTATTATTTTCCTTTTACAATGTAATGATGATAAGTGTTTTAGTGCCAAAGATGACCATTACCATTTTTCTTTTGCATCGATGATAGTTATGCAGCTATACATGGACACAGCTGGTACAAAGCAGAATTGATTCCTGAACAGGGCATTACATTGCTGTTTTTCATAGTTGGAAAGTTGGGCTGCCATGCATGAGATAACTGTAGCACTGAATATTGCATAGAAATTTATCAGTTTCTCAGCTGGTACGCTGAATTTCTGGTGACTATGGGAGTAACTCTTATCCATCTCCAAATAATATTTTCTGTGGACATATTCAGGTTAGGATTATAAGACTGCCACTGAGAAGTTATGGTACCTTTTTAGACAATTATGTAATATTTGAGCATTATTATTTTTGTTATAATAATGATGATTTCTTGAATCATGCAGAAGAAACACTGCATTCATTGGCTGATTTTCCTACATGACTGAAAATTTAAACTTTTTTACTTTAATTGAAACTTAAAACATTGAGTTCCATATAACAATGCTTTATTTTATTGTCTCTTAGGTAAAAGGCTATTTTGGGTTACTTAGTCTTTATGTAATTTACACTGTGGTAAAGATCTCTTGTCATTATAATGCATAATTTCAAAATTGCTACAATACATAATGATCACAATGTAGAAAAAATATGCTTATCTTTTTTTTTTTTTAAATAAGTTATGTTATAAATTCTCATTCTGTTCTAAGGAGACACAGAAGAGTGTTAATGTATCTTTTTTTTTTTTTCCTGTGGTATTTAGAATGATTTAAAAATCATTAAAAGGCTCAGAGAATTCAGATTTTCTATGTATCCAGACTGCTTTATGGACTTTGGCAAACACATTTTGCAGAATAGAGATGAGCCAAGTGCAGCTTTTCCACCAAGGGTGATTTTAGCCAACTGAATTAATGTTATGTCCTCTGTTTTTCTATTCATCTATCTTTCCTCTTTTTCTTTCATTATCTCCTGTATCTCTCTACTCTCACACATGCTTCTTTACTCTTTTCCAGCAATATTTCCTTTAGCTAAATTTTTCTATAGCTTCATTCTGTTATCTTATTTCCTTTAAAGATATGTTTCCTTCATTCTATTATTTGCCATGTCTTTTTTTAGATAGTTATTTTAGCTCCATAAAGATAGAATTTAAAATCTCTGCATATGTTTTATGGTAAACTTTCTGTCATTTTTCCAGTATTGAGTCTGTCTCAAAACCCCAGAACATGTGGCTGGCCCTTACTTCTCCAGTTCTGATGTTCGCCTTTTTCCCACCACAGTGAATAGCTTCTCTGCTTAGGACTCCAAAATTGTATGAATAAATTGCTAAGCCTCAGGTAGAAATGTTGCTGAATCACTCGTCTATTCAGATGGAGAACAGTCTGTCTGGGCACTACTGCCTTATGGTAGTGCAGTATGAGATAACAGCAAAATTGATGTACGCATGGTTAAGAGCAGCTTTCTTCTCACTGTCCTGATCTCCCCCCCAAACTGCATTGGTTAATTGGCTTCTAAAATGGGCATCTTCCACGTCCAAATGAAATTTAGAAATTAAAACTTTTATGAATAATGGAGATTATTTGATGGGAACAGATATGAATGATGAGTTAGAGCCAGCACAGGAAAGCAAGAAGGGCAGAAGGTCTCAGGTATTTCTGCAGAGGAAAGGGGCAGTGGAGTGGCTGTCAGGAAGAAATTCTCTCTCCTGCGAGAGAGATTAAAGTCTCATCCAGGTTTGGACTTCAACAAGTGGTTTTGTTTCTCAGTCATGGCAAAGCAAACAAGCAGCTTTTGTTAAGGTTTTGGCCCATGAACTTGGAAATCTGGCTTTTGTTCCTGGTCATGCTGTAGATATTCACCCTGGTCTTGGATGGCATTTATCTAGCTGTGAATTTCATGTCTACAAAAAGGGCAAAATAGCATTTATTTTCTCCAGATTAATAAAAATGCCTGGTGTTTAGACACAGTAGGGGTATTTGAAGACCTTGACAAAATAAAGCTAAGAATCCTCTTTGTATCAGCACAGACAAGAATGTTGTAGTTTCTCATTGGTATTATTTGTTATATAACAAGAATAGGGAGAAGAAACCAGACAGTTTGTCTTTTGAAACAAAAGAAGAAAATAAGAAAACAGTGAAGTAGAGTAAACCATAAGATGATTTGTGATGATGTCCCACATTTGAAACCTTACTGGATTAAAAACTGTAGAGATCTATTTCAGGAAGTGTTCTTCCAATCGTTTATTGTTAAAATGGCAGGGCTACCAGAACTTGGTTACCTCAATAAAAATATGTTTAACAGTAATTAAAGAGTTTTAACAACTATTTTGAAGAGTTTTAAATTTCAGATTTGCTACATTGTTATTCAAGCTATAAATATAGTGAGATGATTAGCAAGAATTGAAGCAACCATGATTTTTTTTTTCTATGCTACGTCCATGTTAGCAGGCAGTTCAGTGCACTATGAACGCTTTTGTATAGGAAAACTGTTGGTGCCAAAGACCCATCAGCTCTGGTACATGCATTTTGTGGGATTTACTTTGGACCATCTCCCATCTGGTTGTGTGGACTGAATATCCATCAGCACTTGGAGCACATCGGGTGCGTTTGTGGAGTTCAGCTTCTCATGTGGGTTTATATTGAAGAAATTGAGTTTGTATGTTCATAGGTAGCTCTGGGATGTGAACTAAACTGTGGTGGATGGTGGATGAGAATGATCAGGAGATTCGATTCAGAAGTACATTCCTGCTTCAGGCTAGCACGTTAATGTAGACGTACATAGAACTAATTAAGAAGTAACAGATCAAATGGACTGAAGGGATGGGGAATACATCATCAATATAATAGTTTGTTATGTGTTATGCCAGGTATTTTGTTTTATTTTTTTCTGAATCAGTGTACGATACTTAATTTTTAGTACAATGTTAATCACATAAAACTGAATGCAAGAGGGAAATATCATACACCTGTATATTGTAAGCTTCCTTTGATATTCAACAAGATATTCTTTTACTTTCAAGACCAGCATTGGTACTTTTATAGTCTCTGCTCAACATACCTTCCTCAGCTCTTAAAAGATCATAGTACTCACAAGCAAAAAGTCCAGAAAATAAACTGAACAGTCTTAAATGTCTTCTGATCACCTGTCATCTTAATTGAAGTAGATCAGACTGACTTCAAAACGAACTGGATGCTTTGAGATTGTAATTCCTGTCATTTTCTCTAGGCCCCCATGACATTTCTTTCTCTTTTCTTTCCCTACAGTTTGTTTGAGCCACGCAGATATTTGGACCTACTGGAAATTTCCCCATTGTCTGTATTTACTTTCCAGAGGGAGCATACTATAAGGCTGTTACCAGATGAGCAGCATGTACTTTTATGCTTTTCCTTTTCAGAACTCAGAAGCTGAGTTTTTGATGGCATTTTCTGTATTATCTTCACCATGCAGTTGACTGAGCCATACAGAGTACCAAAGGCACATTACTCGCCATGGGAGATTTGAGACTGTACATCTGAGCTGGGGGTATTCACTTGGGTAAACTTCAATGTAACCACAGAAAAGCACAAATCTAAAGCTTCTATTTGACAGGAATATTTTATTGCTTTCAAAGCTTTTAATTTTGTATTTGTGTAATGAATTTAAAGGAAACAACATGCGTAAGGAATGTAATGAATTTACGGGAAGTAAAGTGAGCTGTTAAACGCCAGGAGTGCGTTTACTAGGAAGACTGTGGCTTTTTGGGGTTCTCCTTTCTGCCCTACCATGTCTCAGGTTACACTCCTGGAGCTGTTCCCATGTGCCAGATGTGGCAGAACAGCCCACAGGACTGCCTTGTTCAGGGCAGCAGCAGAGAGGACAGTGCTGAGCTGCGCTCAGGACCTGCTTCCTGGTCTGATCCTTTCAGTTTTCTTTCAATATGCCAAGAAAATAATTTTAAATTCATCAAACACCACTGAGCTGTAAAAATTTGTCAGCACACCAGAAGCCCTGTCAGACATGTCCACTCTCTTAAATTTCTGCTTTTTCAAATGAAAAGAAAATGAAATCTGGTACGTTGATCTGGGTTCACTGTAATATATGTAAGCTTATCTCTGTGCTCAAACATGCGAACATGCAGCTTGCTACCAAAAAACTACAAGGAAAGTCTGCAAATTAGATTCACTATCCTGTCTCCAGGGAAGACTACCATTGTCAGCTCTCTGTCAGCTAAATGAAAATAATGAAATGTAAGTTACAAACTGCAGCAAAATTGGCCGAGTCATTCTATTTATGTGTGTAATTACATCTAAAGGTCCAAGTGTCTTGAAATTAGAAGACAATTGTTTCTGTCAGGTGCTTAACAAGGTGTTCTTGGAAAGGGTCTTCCTAGAGAAATCACTGTAGAAAGAACCTTTGTCAGCAAAGTGTAAACAGCTTGACACCATATGCCAAAATTCAAGTGAGATAATGCTACAACTGGTGCACATTGCTTCAACAAGCAGAGCTATGTGACCAAGATGGAGAATGACTGCCTTATGATCAAGGAATCACAGAATCATAGAATACCCTGAGCTGGAAGAGACCCAGAAGGATCATGGAGCCCAACTCCTGGCTCCACATAGGACCACACAAAATCCAAACCTTATGTCTGAGAGCGGTGTCCAAATGCTCCTTGAACTCTGTCAGCCTGGGGCCGTGCCCACTGCCCTTGGGAGCCTGTGCCATGCCCACCACCCCCTGGTGCAGAAACTTTTCCTAACCCCCAGCCTGAGCCTCCCCTGACACAGCTCCATGCCATTCCGTCGGGTCCTGTCGCATTCCCCAGAGAGCAGAGCTCAGCGCCTGCCCCTCCACTCCCCTGTGAGGAAGCTGTAGGCTGTCATGAGGCCTCCCCCTCAACCTTTTCTGAATAACCCTCTGGTCTGAATAAACCAAGAAACCTCAGCCTCTGCTCATACATCTTGCCCTCCAGACCCTTCATCATCTTTGTAGCCTTCCTTTGGACACTCTCTATTAGTTTTATGTCCTTTTTGTACTGTGATGCCCAAAACTGTACAAAATGCTCAAGGTGAGACTGCATCAGTGCAGTGTAGAACAGGACAATCTCTTCCTATGCCTGGCTGGCATTGCTGGGCCTGATGCACCCCAGGGTACGGTTGGCCTTCCTGACCGCCTGGGCACACTGCTGACCAACTTGCAGTCAACTAACACCCCCAGATCCCTTTCAGCGGGGCAGCTCTCCAGCATCTCATCCCTCAGTCTGTATGTATAGCCAGGGTTGCCCCTTCCTAGTGCAGAATCCAGCACTTGCTCTTTCCCTCCATTTCTGTTGTTGTGTATTAGCTCAAAGTTGACAAAAGAAGATGGAAAATGCTAAGGACAGGTGGCATCTCCTCTTTCCTCATTTCTCTGATTCTCTCAGAAGGCCTTGGGGCTCTGGAAGCTTGGAAGCAGGATGCACTACATATTAATAATGCATAAAGCACAATTAGCACACATGGTGCTTTGCAGGCATGTAACTCATTCTTGGCTCCCAACTTCAGCACAGTGCTATGCGAGGGAAAGGGAAGAACTACATCACAAACACAAAGGAATGTATTGATGCATTATTGAACAATTTAGTTCAGCAAGTCAACTCAGTACAGATTTGAAAACAAAAAAGATTCTGCGAATATTCATCCAAAGAATGTAATAGGGCTATGAGAGTGGAAAAATAGCTGACAAGGGGCTGGGTTTTGTTTTAATTGAGTGATTATTTGAAGTTAAAAGTAATAGGAAAGAGATTGTGTATGGATGGAGAAACAACTCAAATCTGTGAAGAGTGGTGCTAAAGCAGAAATAAGATACTGAGTTGACTCTTGGCAGAGACACCCAAGATCTCTGCCCTTCTGGGTCATCTGAAACTTTGCCACTCTTCCACACAGAAGGCTGTTGATCGTATATTTTGGAAAAGATACAGAGTTTCTCTTGTAAAAATAAATACAGTGAAACCAGAAGGAATAAAAAAAAAAAAGCACAGTAAAAATACAAAGACAGAAAGAATGCCATGGTGTCTGTAACACCAAATATGAAAACAATGAAAACAATATAAATTGACCCTTCCACATGAAAAAGTATAATGTAGAAGTACCTATGTTATGAGACTGGAAACTATTACCTCCCAGAAATCCTGAGTTTTACAGATATCTTGTAACAGTGAGTGTCAGTAGGCTGATGTATGACTTATTTTGAGTGTCCATTATATTATGGTGATTTTACTAACATAACGTGCTTTAAAGCTCTGCTAGTTGGCAATGTAATTCATGCTGAATCTTAAATATTCACTTATGGAGGTCTAGTGTTGGATGTTCCTGTTCATATAACATGAATTTTTAATGCTTTTCAAATAGCTGAAATTGAGCCCATGTGGTACTTTATTATGGCAGTTTATATAATAGATGTAATAGATATGTTGTGGAGCATGCTTTTAATGTCCATTATTGTACTTAGGAGTATATGTGTTACGTTACAGATGTAATTTGTCAGTTGTAGCACACTGTTGCTATAAGAAGGTGCTGAATGACTGTCAAGACCATGGTTACCAATTGTAGCTCTTACATTGTTTCTGCTGAACAGAGAACTAAGCAAATTCATTAGTAAAAAGTAACACAGTGACAGGTTGTCATATGAATATTTGTACCATTCTATTAAACAGATTTGATTTCTGCCAAGAAAGCATCTATCTGCTTAAATGTCTATTTGAAATAATTATTTCTTCAGTTGGAGAGAAATATAGGTTACTTTTCAGCTACAAAATGTCAACTGGCTGCCACTACTGTCACGTGCTAAAAGAATATCTGTGTAAGGCCATTTGTGTATTGGTCATAATTTCATCTACCAGGGATTTTGAAGCAAAATCTCATTTCTTAAACTGGAGTGGTCTGCCAAACTTACCTCAGATTTCTATGGCTTTTAATTATTTGTTTATTTATTGGTGATTAATAAGCATTGTATTTGAAAGGTCACAGTGTCTTTGCAATAATGAATGGAGTTCAGCAGGCTTATTCACATAAGAAGGTACTATGACCTCGAATGGATGTAGGTTGTCAACATCAGGAACATGGTTCACAAATACACCTGCAAATCCTCACACTTGAAAAATTTTAGGACTTGCTGATATTTCAGAAATTTATGTTATTCCTCTATGGGATCCCCAGACTGAACTTGAGTGGACAGAAATTTTTTGCTTACCTGAACTAAATATGGCTGGTCTACCTGCAGAAATATATTCCAAAGCCTCAGAAAACTATTAATACATATTTGCTATCTATTGTTTAAGTGTGTGGTGAAAGTGCTGTCATATTTTTAGAACACATCTTTTAGAGCCAAATTCTCACCGTCTCAGTCAGGGTCCTCACTTTTGAGTTTGGATACAGCAAAAGCAGTAAGCACTTTGAACCTCACTTGAGGAAGGAAACTTATCCTTGGTGACCCACAGTGTTTCTGATGGCAAAGCATTAGATTTGCTTACATTTATGGCTCGTGTATGTGCTCTGGGTTGGTCCACAGAGAACACTTACCTCTCTTTTGACAAAATTGTGATGCTTTCTGAATTTTGATTTGTTTTTTCTTTTTTTTTCCCCTATTTTTTTTTTTTTCCCCAGGGGCATGAAATACTACTTTTGCAGTTCTGATGGGAATCTCCGTTAGACACCAGGTGCTCTTGTTTTCATGGCTTTTACTTAATTTACTTTTGCCTTGCTGGATTAATGCAAGCTTTATATGTAATTTTACATTTAAAATATAAAAACTGGAGTAAAGCACAATTGTTTCTGAAGAATTAGAAAATTTCTCGGCTGTTGTAATTATTTTGGCAATAATAAACATCACATTAGGGCCAGTATTTGTGCAGCTGTTTTTGCTTAATATCCAGAAAAAGTTTATCTCCCTGCTTAGCAGCTTTCCCACTGTCTGACCTACTCTTTGTTCTTAGAAATCATACAAAAATTAATCAGTCAATGCTTTTATTGCAGGATTCCAGGAGGTGGTTTATGTTAGAAACAATCTCAAGAATGACGCAAAAACTTATCTGTCAAGCCAGGAACAGTACCTAAAGGGCTCTTAGCTTCTGAATTAATTCAGGACCTACCTTTAAGATACTTTAAAGCTTACCGTCAAATTGTATCAGGCAGGCTGATTGCCCCTTTACTTTTTAGGCAGATAGATATTTGCAGCACTTGGCAGCGTCTGGCAAAGCCAAGTTATTACAGATTTGGGCAGCAACATTTCACAATTACTGATGTTGAAAGCTTTCTGTCAAAGAAAAAATTGCTCCACATTTTTCTCTTCAATCAACAGCTACAGGAGACCACTAATACTCTGCAGGATAAGTGCAGATGTTTAACACAGACTGTCTGTAGGTGAAAGATTTTTGCTTCAGCAATGCATCATACTTGTGCATATGTTGCAGAATTTTCTGTCATACTGGACTATTACAAACTCATACAATCATAGAATAGTTGAGATTGGAAGGGAACGCTGGAGGTCATCTTGTCCAATACAGTGGTATTGCTCAACAAGGGCCACCTAGATCTGGTTGCCCAGGACCATGTCCAGATGGCTTTTATATATGTCCAAGGTGAGAGAAAACTCATACAAAGTCTTCAAGATTCCGATTTCCCCCACTGCCCTTCTTTGTGGTAGAAGTGGGTAGCAGCGTCTGGCTAATGCTTACCACAAGATGATACCACCATCAAACCAATACCCTATGTTTCAAGATCCAACAATGGCTGGTGTAGTTTACTGAAGAAACTTAAAATCTTCAAATTTTGCACTTAATCCAGTATGCAGTAGGTAACTTTGAAGTAACAACAAATTTAATGTAAATTGCTTTTGAGGTATAGGTATAATAGGAAAAATAGGATAAATCCCTACTAAGGGATACCACCACACGGAGGTATTATTAAAGGCACTTACACACTTACTGGAAATCTATCACTTGAGGGTCTGTATTTGTTTGTATAAATAAACCAATTGAAAAGCATGCATAAATAATTGGGCTCTGGTCATATAGGTCTAAGAGTGGAAGAAGTTGGCAGATGAGTAACAAGTATGTGTGCTTATGCAGGACATGCAAAGCTATAAATGTTCAGACAATTTGAGTTGCCAAAGTGTAGAAACATTTAAGAAAAGTCATACAGATTTATTTCTGACAAAGCTCTATCTTATTGGCTACTGTATTCTTCTATTGCGTATTCACACACACAGCATCAAGTGATGTATGACCTTGCGCAATTCTTATGCTGTTTCAACCTATCAACCTGTTTTCCTTTTTTTTTTTTTTTGATGTGTATACTTTGATCCCCACCTTGATAACAAAGTTGTTACCAGCTTACTATATAGTAAAGTTTCACATATTGTGTTATTCTAGTGATTTCTCGTGATGAAATTAGTTGATTCACTGACTAATGGTGCTTTTTTAATAGTAAGTTCTACAAATACTTGCAGATTGCAAGTATTTGAATGTGTAATGGTAGCTAATGGCTAGTTTAAAGTCTAACAAAATCATTATAACAGAGAAGCAATAATTACCATTCAAAGATTGCCTTTACAAGTGCTGTATTTTATGCTGGATACATTTCATGGTATTGTACGTTGTTTTCTCTTATTGGGACAATATAAAGGAAGAATTTTAGTCATTTCTGTGCATATAGACTTTTTTGTTGCAGCTTCTAAATAAATCCTTTAAACACACTTCAGTAAGACGCATAGATCATATAGCCATATAAGGGAGATGTTACAGGCTGCCTGAAAGTCCAAGTACTGTTTCCTGTATTTTGTTCCTTCCAAGGGATATCAAGAAAAGAGTTTTCAGATACTTATCCCATCCATTACCAGATCCCAGTCCTATTTGGCATACTTCTAGCCTCACTCGAGGTAATTGCAGAATTGCCATTGACTTCAAAGCAGACAGAATATTACTTGAAGTGTTCCTCAAGAGGAACAGTCTCCTGAAGTCCAGAAGTATCAGCCCAAGAATATAACGCAAAAGGGCCAAAGAAAGGACCCTCCACTTCAGCCAGACAGACAAAAGCTGTGCTATGCTTTCTCAGCTGGTAGTTAATGGATGCATACTGTGAGAGTTTGATTCTGATTCAAAGGAAATTCTATTTCAAAGTTATATTCTAGAAACATACTTAAACAATTATTTTGGTGCATTTGCTGGGGATTTGCTGCACAAATGCAGCAGCCCAAGAACTACTAGCAGCATTTGTGTGACAACTCTGTGCACATGCACCATAAATGCAAACATCACAGGTAAGAGCTAGAGTCCAGCAGCTGATTTTATAGATAAGAACTTTCTCTGTACTTCAGCCTTGTCTCTCCTGAGGCTGAGATATCTAGATAGTCCTTACGAAGTATTTGTCTTGTTTTGACAGTTGCATTACACTCACCCACACCTCTTGGTATTCTCTCTGAAGTTGTTGACAGATATATATCCCCTAAAGTGGACACAGATTCTGATACAACAGTAAAAAGGGAACCCGTAAGAATTCTTCTGAAATTGGTTGCAGCCTAACTGGTTTTCCTACTTTTTCTCATCTGCTCCTGAGGTTGTATGTCATTTTATCCGAGGACTTTTAAGCTTTAGAGCAGTTTAGCTATTTCTCTGCTCTGGAAATTCTCAATGTACGCATTTTCAAGGCTATGTGTTCTTTAAAATGAAAAGTGCATGACATCCATCAATGATGAGTTTAGGCAAATAACTAATAAGAGTAAATACACCTGGGACCTGTGGGATGACTGAAAGCTGGAGGATAACTGCATATGCTTTTGGATATTTATCTGTCCCTGGCTGATTTAATTTCCTGGAGTTACACTGTGACACAGATACTAACTTATTTTTTGTTTTAGTGTTGAAGATTTCGTGTATTTGCAGGTTCTCAGTATGTTCATGTAGGCTGAAACTGCTGAAGAATGGTGAAAAATGTTTCTCCTTCATGTATCCAGTCAATGATATGCTTAATATATATTATTTTTTGTTTATTATTATTTCTTTTTTTTTTTTTTTCCTTAGAACAATGTAAAACTGGGCATCAAGAAGCATTTACAGGACATCACCACACGTGACATAGAGGTTAAACATTTTTAGAATTTTTTTGCATTAGGAAAAAGATTGACTTCCTGCAGCCTATGATCTGGTGTGCAGGTGTTCAGTCCACACAAATAAGAAATCCTTGTGTGAATTATGTTTTAAATGCTTTGACACAGGTCCAACTAAGAAATCTGTGACATTTTTTTTAAATAGTGAGAAAGACAACTGAATGGAATAGAGGCATTGAAAACATATTTTAAAGATGAAGATACTTTCATCAGTTATTGTGGTCATAGTCAAGTGATTGCTGTTCGTCAGAACTTGTCTTGATCTTCTGTTATTCAAAAAGTGTGACTACACTTCAAAGAATGTAATATAGCCTTTATTTAAATGATGTGATACTGAAAATACTTATAAAATTCTTGGAAACTTTTATATGATTACTAATTTTTATTTTTAAATGAGAAATTAACTATTATTGGATAATTGCCAATTTCAGGCTGTGTATGTCAGAACTGCAGACTGTCGGCTAGCATAAGGCTATCCAATCTCACTTGTTCAAGGGAGATCAGGAGACTAAGAGATCTGGAGGCTTGGCATTGCCATTTAGAAACAAACAAAACCAAAACTGCAGCTTTTTCAAAGCTCATCTGACAAACTCATCTGGAGTTTGACTTTAACAATTCCATTGAAATATTTGGGCTGGTGTTTCCATAGGAAACAAAGTTGAATTGGTTAAAATAACACGCCTGAAAATCTTCTACACCTTATATAGTTTATTTTGTTTTGATTCATAAATTTTTTCTCTCTTGGGCAAAAAGAGTAGATGGCAACAGTTACAGAGCAATTAAAGAAGTTAGTGATCTCACTTTAAGTTTATTTAAACAGAAGAAAAACTATAACCATACGCAGCAGATGAAAACTGTTTCCACATTTGTAACACAGCTTAACTGGCTGGGAGTCACAACTCATGGACTGATCTTGGTTTAACTGTGCGAGCACATTCAAGGAAATAAAGAGGCTTCTTGGATTTTTCCTTATACCTGTACATGATCCCACCAAGCAAATATAAAAGGTGATCCTCAGTCACACATCTGGGCTAAAGAGAGTAAGAAATATGGGTAAGAACAAAGGTTTGAATTAAATCACGTTAAATAAACTATCAGAACATTCTCTGCTTCAAGGGGACATCTAATTTTGGGTGCATGACGTCAGCTGCCTGGGGCCCATGCATGGCAGCACTGAGCAGCCAGGAACCTCCCCAGCCCAGAAGCCAGCACAGCACCCCTGACTTTGGAGGAATTAAGGTGATCAGGAGCAGGCTGCTATAAACAAGTCTATTTGTGTTTCTCCTTAGAATTTTAAAGGCTGTTGCTGACAAAGTAGTCACATTTCTTGTCTTCTTCGCATCTGCCTCAAGGTAGTTGTGCCAGTGAAATCAGTGAATTGAATTTAGCTCTGAATTCACCTCACTGATCAGAATATGACCTGCAGTGTGCACAGGTATTTTGAAAAATTACGCTGTCATATATTTCATTTTCTCAGCATTTGGGGATTCGTTCAGTAACCCTTACATAAAAGATACAATAGCCCTAGAAAAGCTTATAGTAAATCAGTTCTGACATACTGAAAAGTAGCTTCAGCTTAATAAAGACTTTATAGTTCCTTCTCTGTGGTCAAATTGGGTGGTGGTTTAGGATTTTTTGGAACAACGCACTGGCTAAACAAATGACTATTATAGTAAACCAGGATGCAGAAAATAAGTGAAATGCTTTCTGCAGGACTGGTAGCAGATGAGACCAGGATAGGGATTGTCTTTCTCCCCCTCTTCCCAGAGGCATGGGCTGCTGGGGGTGCAGCTGCCACCTCTTGGTTCCTGGCTTTCCTACGTGGTCTCTGGTAGACAGAGCACTCCTTAGGGGATCTTGGGGCATTAACAAAACCTCAAAGAAACTCACATACAAAGCAGTCCATCTTTTTCTTTTAAGGACTCAAGGGTATGTTTCTCTCTGTCTCTGACAAGGGAATTATAGCCAAGGAGAATGCATTATTACTGTTATTATTTACAGTCAGTATAATCATTTTAAGTGGAACTGATGCAGCCAGAGGAAGATTTCTTTAATCACATCGCAGTGTCTCCCACAATCATCCCAGTTTCTTGTGATTATCAGACCATTTGACACAATGAGATAGATTCCAGTGGACGTACACTGGTGTCATTTAATATGTTGCCAGTGAAGAGCCCCCATGGTTTGGGTGCTGTGACTGGACATAAGCCACAATCCTTACTCCCAAAAGCTTCCAGAGTGTACTGCCAGACCTCAGTGTCTGTGTTGTAAACGTACTGACTGCACAGCGTGAAGGTAAATCCACTTTATGTATCAAAATTACCACGTGGGTTATCTCCCTTTTAGTCATATGAGGTCTGGGAGGAAAATTAGTTTCCTTTCCTAGCTAACAAAAAGGGAAAAGAATTTAGAAAAGTTAAAGGACAAATGCCTACTTTGAGGGCTTAGAAGATGATCCGAAAAATATTACTGGGAATTCTTGTTAAGGTTTCTGCAAGGTTGTATAAGAAAAAAGAAGCATTTCATAATTACACTGAAAATGTCATCATGTTCTTGGTTTTCTAGAGGGATGTGAAGGGAAAAAAATCTTTACACTTACTTCTGAATCATACAATAGCCTGCTTAGGTCAGGAAAGCTTTACATGTCCTAAAAGAAGAAACTTCTGTGACTCGTGTCGAAGTGACCGCTTTGATAAAGTGGATGAAGAGGAATAGAAGGCACTTGCCTGTTTCATCAGTGGTCACAACAGGTCTTGGAGGCCCTCTGTCATGTCTTAATACTGGCAGAGACCTCACTAAACTAACTAAAATATTACATCTCTATTCAGAAAGGCCAGCTGCAGCCTGGAATGCATACTGGATGTGCAACTACGTACCCTAATAAACATTCCTGCCTGCAACTCAGCTGTTTACACTAGGCCACTGTCCACAGCCCATGTGGAGGGCTCTTTTGATGCAAAACAAGAGGAGCTGTGTATACGAGAGAGGGAAAAAAAACAAAGATATATAGATGTGACAGGTGTGAAAGAAATAACAAAAGAGACTTATAGCATTGATTTGTCTTCTCTTCTGGGGGAGAAATGGGGCAGAGGGGTCAAAAGAGTGCTGCATTTTTCTAGTAGTAGTGAGGCAAGGAAGTAATATTGTCCTTCAAGGCCAAGAGAAGGGGAAATGTGTGTGGGCTGGCCAGTCCTTTCCAGGTCCTGCTAGTCTTGGGTTGCTGGTATCCCCTTTAAGAAAGATGACCAATATCTGGAAAATAACAGATACAGCTTAGCTTAGCTCAGTAGTATTTTTGAGGTTGCCAAATTCACAAGGGCTGCTGAGAAAATTTATTCAGTACTTTGCTTCTGTATTTAGTGGTCTTTTTTTTTTTTTTTTTGGTGCCATTAATCTTGTCAGAGAAACGGCCTTTACTAGGATTTTCTGGACGGTTCTAGTTCAGTTCTTTTTATAAAATAGTGTTATCTCAGTCAGCACCTTAACAAGATCACTGTTGCTTTACTACTTCTGTCTGCTTTAGGCATCTGTTGCCTAAAATTTCCCTCTGACCTCTTTGGTAGGTATTATTTTTGTTCTAACTGTTTAACACATGCACACTGCTATGGATTAGATTTTGAGATCTAACACAGTATGTAGTAATGACCTGAAGAATGACTCATTTTTGTGGTAGAACTTCATATACTTCATTCACTTTCTCTCAGTACAGGATCACACTGATTTATCAAAAATGTAACCTAAAAGATGGGATGTAACCTTGTTCTTCCCATCAGCTCACCTCCTCTTCCTCCTTTCTATAAAGCTACTCTTACTTACTCTCTGTTATAAATGCAGTTTTTCATTTGTGCTTCTAACTACTCTACTTTCTCCAGTGACCTTTTCCTTCCCATTTGTTTTGATTTTCTCTTTAAATCGCCTTTCTCTTATGGCTTTTTAGTCTTGCAAAAAAGTCATATGTGCTACAAAAAGATCATAAATAAACAACAAAACAGGAGTGGAAGGCTCTGGATCCAGCCATCTTTTCATCCCAAGTTTTGTTGAAAAGATCATTTGCTTTGCCTCTTGCTTGATCTGTCCCCCCGTCTATATTTTTTCCACATGCTACTCCTTCTTTACTGCAAGAAACACATGCTCATTTTTTTTCCTCAAGACCTTTGATAGCAGACTCTGCTACCTCACTCATTAGATATATGCTTTCTCCCAGTCTGACTCCGCATTTTGGAAGAACTCAGTGTGCACAATTGCAAAGCTTTGATTTCTTATTAAAAATTCATTTTTTTTTTTTTTTTTTTTACTCTCCCACCTATAATTTGCTAATAGATGTGCTTGTTATCTACTGATTCTCGCCAACATGTTGATCAGTACTGATTGCCTTTTCCTTTCTGATGCTAGTTCATCAGCTTTTGTTCCTTTCCTGTTTGTGGGCTTATGCTAATGATTTATCTGTATAGTGTGGTGCAGTGGAAATCTGTAAATGAGCTTCCTTAGCTACAAGAAGATGGAGAGTGCTGCTAGTGCAGTAATCTCCCTCACCTCATTTTCCCTCCTGTGAAGTTTGTAAGCCTGAGAGGTTATATTAGGTAAGATAGTGCCCTTGGCACATGGAACTAACCCAGTGCTTGGGTTAGCTAGCTTGGAGTTATCTTGGATACCTCTACAAGGGAAAGCATCGCACTGTGTTATTACACCTGTAGGCCATATGCTTTTGGGGCATAGCATTATAAACTGTTACGTACTCATCTCAACATACTACTGGTCCAGGCATACAACAAATTTGCAGGCATAAAGCAAACAATTGGATATTGCTCTGGGGAGAATATTCTTATTTCTAATTTGAAGATAAATTGTTTTAATTGATGTCCTAATTATTTTAACTTTTGTCATTATATATATATTTTTTTTTTTTCTGTCAAGGGCATTTTACAAAAAAGATTAAGGGTTTTGAAGACATCTTATTTGTAATAATTAGTGATTACTCTTAGAGGTTTCCTATATATCTATATATCCAGGGATGGTGTTTGCTGTGCTTTTAACAGAGAATCAAGATTAAAATCTTTATTGGAATTCTCTGAAATTCGTCTTGCTTGAGAGATCTTATTTGATTAAAAAAAAGAAAAGAAAAACATCATTCTATTAGTAGCTGAGCTCACAAGCAAAGTGAAGTGGCTGTTTTATCTCTGTTACCATGGCAGTTTTGGCTCAGACCCCTTCCAGTCCAGTGTAACTGATGTTTATACTGCTGTTGTAATATATTTTGGTCTTACCTCAGTGAATGCCACCAATCCAGATGTTTCATTGTAACTCAGTGAGGTTTTTGTTGTCCATTACTTGAAAAGATTTTAAACACCCTCGATGATGAAATAAAAAGAGAGTTCACATATTTAATCCCTTGAAAATTGAGCAGCTATACGGATCTCAAGCACATAGTTGCACTCAAAACAGGTTTTATAATCCTTTTTTTTTTTTTTTTTGGAAGTAGGTCTTAATATTTGCTACATCCTTCTCTTCAGCTGGCTGCAAAGGAGGAAAAAAAAAACAATAACGTTCCTTCAGGTCTCATCACTCAGTTGAGTGGCTTGTAACTGGTGAGTGTATATTTCCAAGGCCAGTGATGCTGAAGCATGCGAAAGGCTATACTAGGATAAGTACCTATGAGGCTGCAGGTTGATTTGCCTTTTTCTACCACATCATTTCCAGACTGGTAATTTTTTAAGTGATGAAAAACTGAGACACTGATTTAAACAATGTCANTAGACGAGGGATGAAGAAAAATGACATCTTTCTTCTTCTCATGCTGAAAAACGCTTCAACCTTGAGGCAGACTACCCAACAGTAACAATACCTGTGTGACCTCTTCACTTTTTTCTAGGGTTCTTCATTGCTCTTTTATATTATCTCATGCGAACTGTCTGTGAGACATGTATACATATAGTTGCCTTCGCTCCTCACTGATAACCTGATCGATCTTTTTGACACGTCAGAGGCACTTCTAGACCCTACAGCTTCGCTTAACCTGTTATTACTGAGACACCCAGGCTGTAGAATCTCTCCCCTCCACGTCTCAAACCCTCTCCTCAGGTCCAAAATCATCCTCTTTAAAATCCAGCACTGCAGAAAGACCTCCTGCTCTCAGTAACATAAACACATGTCCAAAACAGAAAATCCACACCTTAAAGCACAGAGCTTGTTCTTTTTCCTCTGCCACTTGTATGCACTCAGGAACCTGCACATGTACCTCTAGATGTGATGTACAACAAGCAGCAACAGATGCAGTGATTTTCTGTTGCCCCCAGTTTGTTGCTGCTTTGGAAAAACAAAGCAGATTTAAGAGGGAGTTAGGAAGCAGGTACTTGTAGTGGGCGTGTTTGTCAGAAAACATCACTCCATGTATTAGCAGAAGGCAACAGAAGATGAACTTACATGTCTGCTTTGAAATTTCCTGTGGAATAGAGTGACAGTACTTTGTGGGTGGTAAAAAGGGACAGAAGAACAATGAATAGGATTTATGTTAAGATGTATTTGAGAAGAACATCCTTTTCTTAAGCAAACCATATTTTATTCCTTGGGTAGACTTGCAAATGTCCTCCAATATACAATGCAGTTATTGTTAAATTAAATGCATTATCTCAAATAGTATTTATGAGCAGCTTTGCTACATACCAATCGTTCTATTTATTTTTTATTTTTTATGTATTTAATTTTTTGCATGCATAATTCAAATAGTATTCAAGTATCTGTAGAATCACTCTTGCGTTTGGTCTAGACAGCATGAATGCTCTTTTATCCTGAGGGGGAAATGGGAAAAAGAATGGAAAGTATAATGTCTAACCATGGCAGCTGTGATCTGTGTAGGGCTATAATTCCATGGACAAAAATACATATAAACAATATTTTTAATATTGGATTCTGGATCATGATAATCTTGCATGAGCTCTAGTGTACAGGAGTAAAATAAAGGTCATGCAGGAATAAAATGAAGGAAATGTTGTCTTATATTACATGTACTTGCTCTCACATAGAGAGGTCAGATGAGTAGGTTTTGCTCTGTAGCAAGGAGACAGATCACATCACTTTTAGTGATTGTTTGCTTCACACTCAGAGCTGCTCTGCTCATGCTAGAAATATCCCACAGATAGCACAGGGGCCTGTATCCTGCAGCATATTTAAATTACACAGAACAACTGATAAGGCCCCGATCCTTTAGACTAGCAGCCTCAGCAGACACTTTTATGCAACTTCATACAGCTAAACCTGTTTTAGAATCCTGCTTCTCTCTCAGCTTTTCCCTTTCAGCAGAAAGCTTCTTAACCAGCAGCTTTACCTCTATAAATGAATTCTCTTTTTTCATATTTCCCAGTTCAGGGCTGGGACAAAAAAGATCTGATCTCCTTTTTAGGGCACTGTGGCAACATATTGAGGGGGTTTCTCTGTGGCACTTTGATGTCAGTTCTACAAAACTTTCTGTACATAGAAGATTTTTTTGGTTGTTGTTAATTTGTTTTGACTGTTTATTTATTTATTTTTTAAGAAATATTAGTATGATTTTGGTTAAATGGTCAGAAAAAAAAATCCAACCTAATTATTCCAGTGATTTCTTAGTTGTGTCCCTTTATGTTTGGTATTTGAGTGATATTTTCAGTGTATAGGTATGAGAATCATACACTCACTTTCTAATATCTCCGCTAATAGTAACATGAATTCTTTGTGCATGATCCACATTGGCAAATTGTTGACATATTGGTGAACCATGACTGTTATAGGTTAGAGCACAAATGAGAATAATCTTAATGGGACTTTGTGTCACTAGGAAGTAAATACTGTATGTATTTGGAAGTAGCGTGTGCTGTGCCAGTTGTAATAAATAAGAAGCATGCAAGGCCCACTATAATACCTAACATGCAAACAACTAAGGGAGTCTAGAAATATATATACACCCTTATATTACGTAAAACCTGTGGGATTCTTTATTGTTTCTTATACACGTATAATATATTATATATGACCCAATGATCCTTGTGGGTCCCTTCCAACTCAGGATACTCTATGGATAAATTGTTCTAATGCTAGTCATGAGGGAAATTTGGATTTATTTTGAAAATAATTGTTTCTTCCATGAGCTGTAAGATGAATACATTTAGCTGAAAATGAATAGAAATAATCCAGAATGTAGATAACTGAAACATTATTAATTTTCTACTAATTGAGGACAACAATTATCTTTCCACTTAATATTTATTATAGCATAATTTCTTCTTAGAAATTAGATGATAGATTTGATTGAAGTGCAGCTCCTACTAAGCATCGGAATGACTGTAGAAGAGCAGAATTGTTTGTGATGGAAAAGATGCTTCCTTGGTCTTTTCAGACCATCAGCCTGAATCATTGGAAGATGGATTTCATCATTCTTAAAATAGTCTTTAATATCTTTGGACAGGAATTCTGTAACTTCCACTGTCAGGTAGTTCCATTATGCAACTGTTCCTCTAGTTAAAATTTTTCCCCACTTCATTATGATTTGGTTATTACTATTTCTTGATCAACCTCACTGACTAATAAGAATAATTGAATCTTATTTTCTTTATAGCGCTCTGTTAAGTACTCATGCATACCTTGCTCCTCAACCTACTTTTCCTTAGTTTTGCATACCAATTTCTTTTGATCTTTCTCAGATATCTGATTTTCCATCTTTTCTCGTATAAGTCCGTATACCTTTTTAATCACTCCTTTTTTTAAAAAAAAATTAAACTAAAATAAAACAGTCTCCTGTGGAGACTGTGATAGCGTGTATAACACTAACACATCATAAGTATTTTAGTTTAGATATATGGTATATTTAATAAAGACAGCTCAATGAATGGGACTGGAGGAATTCCAAGCAGTCAGCAAAACAAAAATTCTGTTGTCTGGCATGGGATGTGTAATCCCATTCATACATTTGTCAAAAAAACATCTTAAAACCACATATGTTCTTACACCTTTACTCCTACTGAAAATATGTTTCATCATTTCTAAAACAGAAAACTTTTAAAATTTCCATTCCTCGGCTGTTAATAGACATTTATTCTCCTACTAAACTTATCCCTGATTTTAATTAATTTTTCCTTCCCTTGATTCTCCTTTCCTTACCATTTCCTTTCCTTTCCATCCCTTCCAAATTCCCTCCTGTTTATTTTTGACAGATTCATACAGGAAAAAAAAAAAAAAACCAAACCATTCTGTAAGATGGTCTTCCCATTCATCTGGTCCTCCTAGCAGCCCTTCCTTGTGTGTATCATGACTGAATTCAATTTCCCCTGAGCAAAGGCAATGAGAATTGCGTTCCATGTTTCTGATGAGACTACACTGCTACACTGGGTCTTGTGCAGAGGCAGTAATAAGTCTCTCTTCCAGAGGAAAGACCTTGCTTAATGCTTCTTGGAATCACTGCTTTTATGTCACATCCCCACCGTACTGAAGACTCGCTGTGACCCTGGCTCTGCCTATCACTCTCACTTACTTCATTACTGCTGGAGAATGAGCTTCTTAATTTCAGAAATTCTTGTTCTAAGGTCTCAGTGTATGACCTTGTCCTGCGTGCTGTTAAATTTCTTGTCACTCCACATATTTCAGTTCTTAAGGTCTCTTCATGTTTCAGGCACAAGTTTGGATATGAAATGGCTGATGTCTGAAGCCTGGAATCTGCTTGCAAAACAATTCAGTATTTTTCAGTCCCCTCATCCTCCTGGAGAATGCGCTCTGCAGCAGCGGCCATGAAGGGAACCCTCCTATTTCTGGCAGGCAGGCTATTTACAGCCTTGGGTCGAGGCCACCTGAGCAAGCTGACCTAACAGCCTTTTTTCCTCCTCTAATTCGTGTGATTCAGGTACACACCAGCTTTAGCAATTTGCACAGTGTGAACTCAGTCTCAGTCTGATAAATACAGGCCACAGCAGCTCTTCTGAGCAGCCTGAACACTTTCTGTTGTGCTTACTGGGCTCTAAGGATTTATTACAATCAGGCGCAAATATCTTTCCAAGAGGAATCAGCACTTCTGAACTGATTGTGGTTTATGCTGAGAGGCATGAAGATGTGAAAACTTGTACATTGTGTAGCACTTGTCACTTTCAATAGCATAGAGCTAGTGAGAAAGTGAGTGAGGAAAAGATTTCTCTGGTATCAATATGATATTTACAATCCACCCAGAAGTGACTGCCAATGTAGAAAATGTTTTCCTGTGCCTTTGCTGGGATATGGGCTGCCCCTTCGATTATTCTGGTTTTGGTTTTGATCCCAAATACAAGTGTTTGGGACATACCTGATGGTATAGGTGGGGTGACCTGTGTGAGGAGACCATGAACTGTCCCAGATTGGTCACAGCTGGTTTCAGACCACTCCAAAATGGTTGAAAAACACAATGTCCACCAGAAATGGAGCCAGGTAGGGGCCCCCGTGGCAGCTCTGCATGGATGTGCTTAGGAACAAAAGTTAGTAATTGAGTCAGGAGACACCAGAGGAGGGCTGTTCAAAGGCAAGAAAGGAGGTGCAAAAGGACACAAGAGGTTGCACAAGAAGAACATGTGAGAGAAGACACAGAAGGACACACAAAAAGGGGACGCATGAGGATAAACATTAGGAGACACAATTGGAGAAATGATGTGGAGGAGATGTGGAAGGGGACATACTTAGGGGCATGGCTGGAGATGTACTCATAGAAGGTTGTGCTCCATGATGGACGAGATACAGCTCCGAGAGGATTGTGGCTGTTTTGACAATGCGTTCTGGGACAGGGACACCTCTGAAGGGCTATGGTCCATGGATGACCCACACTAGGACTGAGAGAAATAACAAGTGAGGAGCAAGGGAAAAGAAGGGCAAGAAACAGGGACTGGCATTAAGAAACCATTACATACTGATGCCTACCTCCTGCACTGCCCATCATCTCACCAAAGGCATTGGGAAGGATGGAACTCAATGTCGTGAAAATAAAGTAACCATAGTATAGGGATGGGGAGAAGGGGTGTTGGACTGAAGTTGAGCCTGCAGAATGGGGAAGAAAGATTATTTCCTTAAGTGTTTATACATGGCTTCTTTGTTTCTCAGTACCTCAGTCAGTACGGAAAAGTTTGTTTCAATTGGCAATAATTTAAATTGACTGAATTTCCCTGAGTCAAGGCTATTTCGACTGCAAGAGCAGGTCAGAATATCAAGGTCTGGCAAAGAGCGTAACGTGCCTCTTGTATCCTGTCGCACAAAAGGACCACCTTATTCTTCAGTTTTCTCTCTGGGGGACCAGACAGTATTCCATCTGGGTGACCCTATGCAGTTTTTTTCCTTTCCAGTCCATAAGGACATGAAGATAGTGAGTATTTGTACCTAACATAAGAGTTACTAATTCGCCTTGGATTGTTATTTAATCTTTCCATTTCCACTGATATCACTGTGCTTAGCTTAATTAAACATTTCCTAGAAAGAGCTCATGGCTAAAATAGCCTATAATAAGAGAAGGACACATGTTGCTTCTAGTGCGGCTACACAAAGTCCTCCATTATGTCACCAGAAGAGAAAGGCTTGGGAGCATCTCAGGCACAGCAGGACTCTGAGATTCTCTACATGTGTGCACAGGGACAAGGGATGGCCGGAGCATCCATTGAGACAAAGTTTTTCTGACACACTACTAAAATAAAAGGATACCCTGGAGCAGTGTGCAGCTGCAGTAGTGTCAATAGTATTGAGGTATGGCCAAAGCTGCTTTTGAGGACAGAAAGGTGAATTCCTTCCACTTATTTCCAGCTATACATGAAGTCTTACTGAAGCAGCTGCTCATATTCTTACATTGGGATGCAGGTAGCAACGATTTCCCAGAGTTTGCTTTTCAGCTTATACAATTTAGCAATGCTTGATGTGATTTTGATCTCATTCATGCTATTCCATAATTGTCAGGAAAGTATTTTGAATGATGAAAAGCTGTTTGGATGTCTGGATCATTTCTCTTTGTTTCAGAATAAAGCCTTCCCAAATAACTGCTGAAATCAAACTGTGGTGTTCAAAACAATTTTAGGGTCTAGATTTTTTTTTTTTTTTTTCTAAAATACTTACATTGGTAGGTGAACTGCATAGGGTGTATTTTAAATTGCATGTTAACTTCCCAGTGGTGATTGTGAGTGCTAGCTATTGCGTCAGCAGATGAAACCCAGATCAAATGTCAAGACTCCTTTATTCTCTCCATTCAAAAGAGAATATCTCGGTGCTCATTCTTCTGTAAACACATAACCTTCTCCTGTGGCTGGCAGATGATTTGTCAGAGAACCACATTAGCAGAATTCATCCTTACCAGCTGTGCTGGAGCTTAACAAAAGGAAAGTCATTTACAGAATAGCTGTGCAATATTTTTGGTACTCAGCTCACAGTTTGGAAGGGACTCTTTAAAATAATATGCATGCTGGCTTTGGCCTCCTGCTTTATAAAGTTGTGAGGTTTGTTTTTCTCCCATTGTCAAATATCCCTAGGGATCACATGTCCTGCTCTCACTCCAGATGTGTCCCTACAGCACTGAACATAAAAAACAGTGGATAAACTACTGAAAAATATTGTTAACAAAAAAGACTCATATAAACATATACAAATTGTATTTAATTATTTTTTTTTTCTGCATCTTAGATATGTTCATGTTAATCTACTACATCAAAACATCTTGAATGTCATGTTATTTGAGCTATCTAAATAAGTGAGGCAATCAGAAAAAACATGATTTACAGACTCATTTTTGAGTTTTGCATCTTCTCTTTTTCTGTCCTTCCAAGGGGTCCAAGCTTCTTCTGAAGACCTGGAGACTCAAGTAATTTGTGTGACTAGAGATTTTGCTGGGTCTGTCTTACCCTTGCTGCAGCACTCAGCCAGCAGCACTTGCCATGAAGTTCTCATGCAAGTAACATACCCAAACCATTAAGCAAGCAGTTGAGTTCATGAGAAGTTCACAATTTATGCATGCTGTGGGAAGGAGGATATTGAATGTTGGTTTATGCTAGTTATAAAAAAATTCTGGATCTTGTAAATGAAATGTATTTGAGGAATCTGTTTTATTATTGCCGAGAGAAACCCTATTCTCATTATTAGTCTGCAAATCACTGTAGAAAAGTAGCCTGGCAAAACTGGCTGAATGAGCTTATTCAATTAACCTCAGAATATTTTATTCCTTCGTTGTACTCTGCTATTGCATCTGACAGTTTTGCCTCTCCTCTGATCTAATTAAGGAATTTTGGCAAGCATCACAGCATTATAAATTCTGAAAATATGAACCAAACCTGGCTCACAGCACTTGCTTCAAATGAAGAGGAGAGCTGAACTTTCACTTGCTTCTTGAACTGACAGATGAGTTTTCACGAGAAATTTTGACTTCTGCTTTAGCTTGTATATAAATATATTTTTATGTATTTTTATATATGCATATATATCTCTTCCATGATCGTCTTCTAAATGTTTGCTTTTTTTTTTTTTTTTCCTCACAGTTTTTTATTTTCTCCTGTTTTTACTAATGGCAAAAATATTTTATTTTGAAAATAAAAACAACTGGCAGATCTGGCTTTCAAGTTTGCATGTGTCAAGACAAGATACTTCAATTTTCCAGTTGGCAAACTGGGGATTTATGACTGGACAGAGTGAAGCTGACCAATTGATCTTGGTCAGAGGATTGCAGGCATGAGCAGTGGAAGCGTAGCATTCATCCATTCACTGAGAGAATCAGGTAGAGCTAAAAGTTTTAACCTGTCCTAGGACTGCCTGTCTGCTCTCACCCACTGTTTGCTTGTTTATTGTCATAATGGATCTAGAGGTTTTCCTGTGAGATGAGCATCCAGTCCATGCTTTCTAGAAAGAAAGCTGAGTTCTGCAGGCTAGATTGCACCCCAAAAATGCTATCAGATCCCCTAGCTTCTCCTACAGCCTCATGCCTTCCTCGACTCCTACAACACATCCAGAAAAAGCTGGAAGTGAGTGAAGGGTTCCTTAAACACCTCTTGAGGCGAGGTGGATTCCTGCCGAGGCCCAGCTGTCAATGCAGGCAGGAGCCCCATGCCCCTGCTCAGGTCTGACCTGGAGCTGCAGGCGCTGTGGGCAGGTCACCCTGATTCCCTCTGAGTGGAAGGACAGCTAGGAAATAAAGCTAGGAAATAGAGCAGAAGCTACCTTAGAGTTAAGCAGCAATGTGGACATTCTGGCCCTAGATGGACAAAACGCCGTGGGAAGAATGAACAGACCCGAAAAAGTTACAGCATGTATTGTGGAGGTCATGCAGACATAGAGTTAAGCAATGTTGATAGGAGATGTGAACATTGTAGTCACAGTCGCAGAAGCAACAATGTCGACCAATGCTTATAAAGTGTCTTTGTCAGACCTTGAGAGTCTAAAAATGTAGAACTAGAAAGTATGCCTAAAACTGCAAAAGAAAAGTAAGAATGCAGTTTAGAGAAGTTAGCATAATGAAATGCTTTGTTACGAAGTGTGTGCTAGCAGAGCGTAACCAATAGTAGTAATAACAGAAGCACGTGAACAAAGTGAATGAACCAATAGAAGGAATGCTTGATACGTGTGCTTTAGCAATAAGAATATAAAAGAAAATGTAAAAGCCTAATAAATGTCTTCTGATTCACCCACATCAGGAGTTCCATCACTCAATCACCGTCACCCCTGGACCCACACAACTCCTCCACCAGCCTGAGCACACCTCAAGACTGCTTGGCCAGGAATTTCTGGCTTTATGCATCTCAAAACTTGATGGGAGCTTTGAGTATGGGGAAAATTTTCACTCAGAGGGTGGTGAGGCTCTGGCACAGGCTGCCCAGAGAAGCTGTGGGTGCCCCATCCCTGGAGGTGCTCAAGGCCAGGCTGGATGGGCCCTGGGCAACCTGATCCAGTGAGTGGCAGCCTGCCCATGACAGGGGGTTGGGACTGGGTGGGCTTTAAGATCCCTTCCAAACCAGGCCATTCTATGATTCTATGAGACAGAAACATCCACTTGTCTTGGATAGAGATATATAACCAGGTCTTTAACATGTGTGCTGGACCCAGCTGCAGTCTGAGATGAGCTGGCATACAGCAGGTCTTTGATTACTGGCTTTGGCAGAAACCCATGCTTCTTCTGTTTATCCTGAAATTCATTTGAGACAGAAACAAACACATTTTAAGGTTGTAAGTACTGCTTGCCTGGTAAGTATTTAATTGTTACTACCTCCTTGAAATATGTTAATAAGCTACTGACTGAAGCTGTTAGTAACAGCTATTATAAAATAATGACTATGCGTATTTTTAGGTTCTCTCTCCAATTTGATTTCAATTAGTATGAAGAAACTTGAGTTACTCCACTTCTCATGTCTAGCTGTATAAACTAGTACGTAAAAAAAAAAAAAAAAAAATTAACTACAGATTAAAACAATGGGGGAAACTTTCTGCCTGTTGTTTTCCTGATTTGCAGTCCCTAAGACACCACAAGGCCAAGGCTGATCTGCAATGTGGTTAGGAAAGCAGCTGTCTGGTGAGCCATGGAGTTGGGCAGTCCCTGGTACTAGCAAAGAGCCTCATCAAGTAGTTTCACAGACATCTTTCACTAAGTGAAGCCCTGTGATCTTTGCAGTAACTATATCTAACAAGATCCCACTTCTCTATGAAAATGTATATGTTATTTTGACACAAATTAAAATCTTTCCTAAAGAAGTGGCTGCAGTGGAGGACATGCAGCTTTTATTGGTCCCTTTAAAACAAGGAAGAAGCTGGTGAAAAGTCTGCTACAAGAGGAAAGTTATGAAGAAGAGGACATATATTTTTGTTAAGGGCCACAGAATGCTGGTAGTGTTCATGAAAATGGATTGTGTTAATGGGCAATAATGTACAATATTTCTTATATTGTCTGCAGTGTGGAGGAAACCTTCCATGATTTTTCAGAGTGACGCCAGCTTCTAATTAACAGTGACTTCAGAGAAAAGCTCCAGAAGTTCACCACCAAGAAATATAAAACCAATAAATTGATACATTCTAAAACATTTAGTATTGTTTCAGCTCTACTTTCTTATGAAGTTTAGGGGAGATTTATCAATGATTTGGAAGAAGGTGGAAGAAGTGGAAGAAGCTTAAGACCCACAGCAAATGTTAAAAGAATACAATTATAAGTTATTTTTCAGAAAGACATTCTTTATTTCTAAACAAGAAATGAAGATGACTTCAAGCACATCAACACAAGCTGCCTTTTCTAATTAGTTCATTGTTTTAGAAGGTTATTTCCTTTTTAAAAATAATCTACTCAGTTATAAGAGGCCATTACCTTTTTAAACGGATGTATTCTGTAAAATGTTTCCAATTATCTGTATTCTGAACAAGAAAATTAAATTGATTTTTAGGTCTGAGGTGTTCCTGTTGTTGGTATAAAAAAACACATCTCATGTGTAGTTCTTCTAAGAATACCCATCTCTTCTCAGTGTTTGGGATGCTCCATTCTAGTGCTTTGAAAGCAACTTACCTTTATATCAGAAAAGATAATCAGATATTTATTTTGAAGTGAAAAAAAAAATAGAGAGCAAAGATTAGGTTATGGCAATCTTTTCTCTTCCTACTTTCATCTAAAGTTTACTGACCTGCCAGTGAGCTTTCCTGCATTTTAAAAATACTTGCTAACTTAAAAACTTCAGATTCTCTGCCATTCCACCTTCAGTTGTGATTGGAAGTAAGAGTTACAGTTTGTATTTACTAAGTGACTGCGTGAAGCTGGGAAGAGGAGGTTTCTTCACAAGCTGGATATTAAGGAACTGTGCGCTGCAACAACTGTTTCATTACAAGTGCAGAGGCCAGTAGTTTAACAGAAATCACTAGACTTTGCTGGTCCATATGGAGCAAGACTGAGCTAGAGGAATAGCAACATAATGTGTTCTCCTCATCAGTTAGAAGAACAGTGTCCCAGTGTCAGGCAGACGAACTGTGTATTGATGGGAAATGAAATACAGTATCAAGACACCTGTGAAGGTTTTTGTGCAAGACATGCCAGCCCTGGGTCCGAGAGGTTGGGAAGTGGCAGTGGAAAGCCTCAGTCATCCTATGCAAGAAGCGATCATGCGGTGTGAGACCCAGCACCCAGGGAAGGACTGGCCACGTGAGGCATTTCAAAGAAGCTGTGTCCAGGCATGACAGCAGATTGCACATGGTTTCAGACTCATATCCAAAACACAGTGGGAGTAGTTACAGAGAAGAGAACAAGCTCCCTTCTTTGTAAACTTGACAGGGAGATATCATACCAACCAAGTGCTCCTGCAGGCATGAGGTCTAGTCCTGCATCATACGCAGGTAGCATTTATCTGTCCTAATGTTAACCACCTCTACTGTAAGCACCACCTTCTTGCCACACATCAAACAAGAAGAGAGGCAATGGCCTCAAGTTGCACCAGGAGAGGTTCTGGTTGGATATTAGGAAAAATTTCTTCTCAGAGAGAGGGGTCAGGCAGTGGAACATGCTGCCCAAGGAAGCGGTGGAGTCACCATCCCTGGAGGTGTTCAAGAAATGTGCAGATACGGCACTTAGGGACATGATTTAGTGGGCATAGTGGTGTTGGTTGACAGTTGGACTAGATGATCTTAGAAGTCTTTTCCAACCGTAAGGATTCTATTCTATTGTCTCGTCCCACTTCGTGGGTCTTGAGGGAGGTGAATCTTTTTCAGTCTCCTGAGTCGGGCCTCCCCTGGCAGCAGGGATCACACTAGTGAATGAGTCATCCAAGACTTGAGAGGATCAATATAAAACAATTTATTGAGAGCTTTCTAAAACAACTAATAAGCTACTTTGAGGCAAAACTGGATAATATGCTAACAGCAATTAATAAGCGTTACCAGTAAAAGTACTTTGTCACAGGTCTATTTCTATATTAAAAGTTCTAAGACAATATTAGGCAGTGGCTACTAATAAGAGTGAAAAGAGTAAAACAAGATAAAGAGATAGACAACAGATAGAAAGTAAGACAGATATATAGACAGCAGAGCAAAAAGGTTTCACCACTCCTCGGATCCAGCAACATCTTGGTGTCAGGAGTGCTGGTCTTTGGTAGTGATGGGTCGTTCAAGGTGCAATGGTGAGTTGACCATGGCTTGACAACGACTGGAAGATGACCTGAAGACGACAAAGGTGAAAATACATGCTTGCTTACTTATAGTCCTATTAGCTATTTAAGGCAAGTAAGCTAGATCACACTCACAAAGTCACCAGCCAGTGATGCCAGTCCCTTACTCCTCAGCTGGGTTAGTGCAGCTGTGTTTTGGGAGACCTGAATTACTTCCCACTGATTACTTTTGGTTCAGTACTGCTTACCCTTTTAAGACATGCTTAAAAAGTCTTTTCCAGATATGTCATTGTTTTTGGGAATCTTTCTTTCCTAACAGAACTCATGATCATGAAGCAAAACATTTATAGCTAGATAAATACACAAACTGTTCAATTTAAAACTGTGTAAATCATCTTGACTTCATTTAAGTTTATTCCATCTGCTTTTATCATCTGCTGTTACAATAATTTATAATTCCCTCATAATGTTAAAGTGCCAGTGAATCCAAAACCAAGCACATCTATGGACCTCTAGTAGCTAATGGCACTGCATTCAGCAAGTAAAGCAAATAATATAATTAATCATATTTCATTGCCATAGATGCCTGTAATTGTGTAATTAATGTGTATTTGCATAATCACATAATGAGATCTGTATGATTCATGCTTTATAATAGTTGGAATGCACAAATTTGCATCTCAGAATTGTAACCACTTGCAAAGTTGTTATTGTCATTTCTTTTTTTCTCATTGAAGGAAAAAAAGATCCATTGAATGATCTGGTCTTGATAGCTTAGGCTTCTTATGTGACTTTTCCATAGAACTATATTTCCATGCTTACTAGTTTTTTAAAAAGGAGTTTCTAATGATATGATAATGATATTTAATGAATTTATCAAGCATTTGAGTGAATAAATCGATTATTTATATCAGGAAAATATAAAATGTAATATCACAATTTTTATTATCTGGCTTCTCTGTTTTTAATCTTTTTCAATAGCTGAAGAGAGGAACTTCTTTTCCAATTAAGTTCATGGAAAAGGAATGTATGTATTTTCAGTCTATAGGTTTCTGTTCTGATTGGCTAAAAATGTTTTTTCATTAACTTACTGAGAGCTTTTTATTGAATTTAGCGTTCAATTCATAGTGTTTAATTACATCTAATTCCAGGCAAGACAAGCCAATCTAAGCATCTTAAGACATTTCAAGGTAATTTTTTGTAAGGACTCAACCTGAAAAATACATTTTTAAGGTAATGTTTAGAAGAGACGAAACATGGTAGGCTTTTAGAGATATTTTATATGTGTTTATAAATAATCCGAGTTGTTAAATAGATTAAAAAAAAAAAGTGATATAAATCACTGTTATAAGCACTACTTTATTTCTCAACAACTTAGACCAACTAAAGATCTGTAGAGACCTGTGTGGTGACTGAATGAAAACTTGAGTTTGCAGTCAGGAGCAGTGAAGATGACAATCTCTCCGCATTTACAAAGACTGACAGCACACAGCAGTGACTAACCTCTTCTAAATTGCAGACGGAAGTGCACAAAGTCAGAGCTGGGCTCGGATATTGTTGCTGGCCTCTCTGTGCCTCCCTCTGCAACTGGCTCCAAAGTCCACGCACTGCAGCACATTTATTATGGCAGCTGGGAACCACACAGGCTGGCCCTGTCACCTTCTGGCTTTGAACACCAATTTCACTCTTGCCTACTCTGCTTTTGAAGATCTTTTGTGTTTTGCTTCAAACACCGTGCTGAGTTTTTGGGTTCTTTGCATTCAGAGGCTTATTTTCAATCTCATAGATAGCCCAGGCCACCGTCTTTTCTACCCAGTCTTTGCTGAGATCATGGTGCATGAGCAGTGGACAGAAATTTTTGAGAGGGGGCTGCATGCTGTCAGTGTGAGAGCAGTGGGGTGTCCCTGCCTTTTAGCTGTGCTTAACACCAACAAGAAACAAAACCAAGGAGCTGCAAAAAGCTGTAACAGTGGTTTGAGAGATCTGGATTCAAACAGCAACCTACTAGAACTCTCTTTGCTCATTCATAATAAACATTTTGCATCTCTTCACTGGGGCATTGTTTAAGTAGAATTCATATTTTAAACACTCTTCCTGAGTATTTCCAATATAATGAAGGATAATTAAAGGTACTGCAAAATCATATCTTCCCCAATATCCTGTACACAGCTCAATTACTACATTTGATTTCAGTCCTGCCAGTCACTGCAGTCAGATTCACTTTTTTTTTTTTTTTTTTTCCTTTTTCTCCATCCCAACTCTCTACCATTTGTACAATATTTCAGAAATAAGATAAAATGTATTTCAGCTCATTCAGGTCCTGAAAATACTCCTCTTAAAATCAGTAGAATGGTACTAGCTGATATAAAGAGCAGTTCTTTCATATCCTAACTTTGATCAAGCTGAAACCTGAATTGTGAAGTTAGGCAAAAATTCTAATAGTGGCATTTTGACACACTTTTCATTTTTATTCCAATGTAATGTTACATAGCTAAAATATTTACTTTGGGAGACCTGTGTGACTTTTATTAAAAAAAAAAAATGGAAAGGAAATTTTTGGGAAGGCAATGCTCAAAATTATTTGGGAATAAAGTAGAGATAAATCTATGTGCCATTTTTTTTTCTTTCTTTATTTCTTTATTTCTTTATTTTTTCTGCATCACAGATGTACTGTTCCCCTCTTCTTCTTTTTCTGGCTATCCTATTTCCAGGCTGCTAGTGGGTCATTTCCTAGCAAAATAAACAAAAGAGCAGACATCAGATCCCTCAACAAGAAGTCAGATGACTCAACTGCTGAAGATTCTGGGGACTTAATACACAAATCTGTCAAGACCTGTACTCACAGCCCAGCAGATTCATCTTTCTTTGGCACCTTTTTTGATAAGCTACCAGACCTACATTTATTTAACCCTAACCCAGTCACAGTTAGAAGCCCATCTTACACACAGAGAAATTAGTCAAGGAATAACTCTGCTAAAACTCAGAAAGCCTCAGACTCAGAAAGGTATGAGTCTGATTTTTGCACAGCATCAGCCTTCCTCTCAAAATACCATGCAGTCCTCAAACCCCCATTCCTTCAGTTTCATCTTTCATAACAACTTTTATCTAAGGCAAAGCAATACAGATTTTGTAACTGAAGTTAATATCTAGAATTTCTTATCTGTAGATGTGAAAGCAATTTGTAAATCGGAGAAGTATCATCTTCTATTACTGTGTGATAAATCTGGGGGCACCTGGCATCATGAGCTCTTAAAGAAATTAAGTTGCTTGTGGGAGAGAGGTGAGTCATGTTATAGATTAACCACAAGTTAACAGCTAAGAAAGAATGAGAAGGAATAAATATTTAGGCTTTACATTGGAGTGAAGCCATAGATCACAGGGATCTTTGCTGGATCTTTTATGCTCAGTGTATACACAAATGAAAAAGATGGAGAATGAAGAGAGTAATGATGACTGCAAATTATTCAGGGTAATAAAAATGAAAATAGATTGCAAAGATCTGGGGAGAAATGTCATAGTACCAAGCAGGCAATAGAACGACAGATGAAATTCTGTATAATAAATGTGAAGTGATACACAGAGAGAAATACAATCCATGACAGTAGGTTCTAAACTGCCTATTTCCATTCAGGAAAGAGAATTTTTTGTTTCAATAACACATCTTTCCAAACATCTGGGCAATTCTGAATAGTGAACAAAATACCCAATGCATATCATAGGGACTAGTAGCAAAGAAATAGAAAACAAAGAATACATATAAAACAGCAATAAAAAATCTTACGCAATTCCACAATGTTGGGATTACAATTTTCAACGTGTTGCAGAGCTAGTCCTGTTTATCTCAAGCATGACAGAGGGATGCTAGGAAAAGTTCAGAGAGGAGAAAAAAGGTCAAGGATTTGGAACAGTTTTTAATGAGCAATGAAACAGAACAGGGAGCTCTGACAGGAGTCTACAAAATTACAAATGGCACGGGTAAGTGGACAAGGAGTGGTTGCTCATTGTTTCTTGCAGTCTGAAAAAGAATGGCAGAATCAAATGAAATTGAGAAATGATATGTTCAAAATAATCAGCAGGAGGAATTTTTACACACTGCTTATGTTTTAACTATCTAAGTTGATAGTTTGTACCTAGATCTTCACTAATTATGAAGAAACCTAAGGAAGAAATTCTCTGCTCAGAGGGTGGTGACTCTCTGGCACAGGCTGCCCAGAGAAGCTGTGGCTGCCCCACCCCTGGAGGTGCTCAAGGCCAGGCTGGATGGGCCCTGGGCAGCCTGATCCAGTGGGTGGCAGCCAGCCCACGGCAGGGGGTTGGAACTGGGTGGGCTTTAAGGTCCCTCCCAACCCAAGCCATTCTGTGATTCTATGCTTCACAGAACGGCATGTAATACACTGCTCATATAGATGACACATCTGACAATGCCCATCCTGTCTAGGTACCTGGTTAATTTTAAGGACTCCAAGAACTCCACTTAAAAGGGAGAAATGAAGACATAGCTAATGAAGTGAGCTGACCTGATTGTGCTTGAGACATGGGCTGTAATTCTCCTGTCTTCTGGTCCCATTTTGGGTGAAGTTTACATCTTATACACACTATTCTCAATTTTATAAGGCCTTATTTTCCATTGAAGAAAACATAACAAAACCAAACAACTGCAACAAAAAGAGTCTTTATTCTAAAGACACAGGCTCAGACTTTTTCTTTCTTTGATGGCATTTGCACAGTCAGACTGGGTGTAATTTCAGCTGTTTGTATTCATGAGAAATGTGCTGATAACAGTAAGGTACCTGATGTATGTCAGCATTCAAGCACTTCATTATCCAAATGACCTAAACTTCAAAATGATTTGGGGGCAAAAAGTCCCCAGAAGTTAATGTTACCTAGAATGATTGTAGGATGATTGTAGGTACAATGAAGGAAGGTATATTGAAAATTTGGCTGTGAAAACACATCATTTTCTATATTTTTGTTCAGAAAAATATACTCTTTCTCATTCAAAGTACTTCTAACTTTACTGCAAATACCTTAGTAATAACTTCTTTTAGCTGTTCTCATACCCAAGCTCTCAAGATCAGGATCAAGATCTGTTCTATATTCAAGGCCCTCATAATCTTATCACTGTTTTGTCCAGTCTATCTCTTCCAGAAATGCCTCACTTTAGTAAGGAGTTTAGTGTCTCACACTAGCAAATATGCTGTGTACAAAGGATTTTTCAGGATAAGCTCCTTCAGCTGGAAAGTTCTTAATCTATGGGATGTGTCCAGCCCCTTTAGGAAACAGTAAATACATTTCTGATCCAGTTTACTGCAGTCTTTGTTGAAACCAAAAAGAAAAATTACATCACAACTGAAAACATATGAAAATATTAGAATTTCCTCTACCACTTTTAAATTTCATATGTGTATATATATATATTATATTGCTCTATATATATATATTGCATATATATTGCTCTTTATTATATATATATTAAGCTTCCTCTTGCTGAAAGAAAAAAGCCTTTCATATTCTCCCTGTGTGTAATGCAGACTGCATATTGGATGAGTGAGATAGGAAAGAAAAATAAATTATTGTAAATAAAGAGATTTGTGGAGCAATTTTTAATTAAATAGAGTGTCAGACTATTCTTTGTTAAAAGCACAGATCCCCTTAGTACTGTCTTATCATGACAGTCATCTTTACTTGCTGCAGCAACAAATCCAAAATGTTTCAGAATTTGTTGTACAGTCACTCAATATGCAAGGTACCCATAGCCAGTTAACATCACCTTCTTCCTTTCCTTAGTTATATCACAGTGGTCTAGGCTTCAGTATTAAGCCACTGGAGTTAAACAAGTATCAGAGAAAAAGTGCCAAATGGGGTTTGTTGAATTAGGCTTAGGACACAGCCACAACCAAACAGGGAGATGAAAGCAAAATTCAGACTGAACTTTCAAACTGAACGCAGGATTGTAGCCAGACAACATCGCTTCAAGCAGACAAAAATCACAGGGTGTGAATCATGCAGTGCTGTTGGAGGGCTGGACTCAGGCCTTTGCCAAGGTCCAACCACCTGAGGAACATAAAGGGACCTTGAAGCAGCCCTTAATGTGCAGCAAAGGATTGCCCTAGAATGGAGAAATCTGCAGCTGGCATAAAACTGATGTTGTTATCTCTTCATCAGTCCCTCTGGCCCACAACATATAAGAGACATGTCAAGGACAAAAAGGAGAGCAGCCAGAATATATTGCACACTGCAGAGCCTTGCCAGCATAATGGGACTTTTAGATACCAGGCACTAAAGAAGCACAGATGGGTGTTATGATGGAAGTTTTCTCCTTCCTCGTATTTCTCCCTTTTAAGAAATACCTCAGCTTCCAAAGCGGTCCCTGCCACTTTCTGGGTAGAACTGGCTGGAGGTTTTGCAGCAGGAGAAGGAGTGAGCTAGCACATCACTGGAAATCTCTAGTGTTTAATAGTAGAGTTTTATAGCTGTTCAAAAAACAACAATTTCCAACATTGCGGAGATCTTTCAGTACATAAAATCAGTCTCATTTTTGTTTCTGCTATGGCTGCAATCCAGCTGATTGTTCAGACAAATTAATGAGTCTACTGCTAGCCAAAACAGAGCTTCCTGGTGAAGTCAGTTTGGCTGCGGCGGGGTCAGGCTGGGCTGGCCAGTTTTGCTGTGCAGTCAATTGGGAGTTCATTCTTCATTCCCCTGCATCAAGGTCAAACTGCAGCACAGAGGCCTTGGTTTATTAACTTTGGGCTCATTCGCTTCCAGGTCTCCTGGCAAGACAGACTGGATTCAGATCAAGTGTGAGTGTCTGACTGTATTTCTGTCAAATTAACCATAACACATTGTGGTGTTTATGTCACCTATTTGCATGAAGATGGATAATGCCTGATACGGCATGAAATCAGATATATTTGGATAGAAGATACTGGCCTACCATAAACCCCTGGGTTAAAGCTATCTTCCAAGAATTCTTGAGCTCTTTTAAAGTGGGAAAAGGCTATGACTCCTGTGACTGAGTGCAGCCTGTGTGTATAGGCATTCTGAAACCAGACATACTATCTCTACAGACCACAGGATAGGTACAACAGGCGCTGACAGCACCCCAGATAAAATGTTGCTGCCCACTTAGACAGGCCAGTTGTGCAGGGTAATGGGTTACAGGAGTCATATGTACATCTTAGTGTATAAGACAACATTAATCTTCCTCCAGCAGTAAAGTTGATTAAAATGTGTCCTTTTGGTGCCTGATTTCTGAACGCTACTCCCAAGGCCACTCTGCTGCCTATATTCTGCCAGTACCACAGCTGAGTGTAGTGCTGTAACCAAGAACACCAAAATGTCTGCAATAGAAAAAACTATTTTGTCACTGATGCAGACCAAACATTGATATCATCACCTAAAGGAGGCAGCAAAATCTGCACTAGAATGATTAGCCAGGCCAGGTGAGGGTGAAAATGCCTTAGACTAGGTTTGCCAGAAAAGTGGACATATTTCTGAACAGTTCCCTGAGGAAATCAAGTGCAGCCAAGCTTGCTTTGTCTCATAGCCCTTTGAAAATAGCCATGCTGTTGTCAAGACTTTGCAAAAAATTGGAAGGCGAGCAGCCAGAACCACAGATTCTGATGACACGGTTTCGTTGTTTCAGTGTGCAAAGAAACTGAGATGCATGGAGTTCCTACACCCAGACCTTGCTATCTGAGGGCTTCCCTTACAGAGAGAAGACAGATAGGGACAGCTAAATAGCTTCGCAAATACATGAGCAAGTAATAAGCCTACGATAAATTTTAATTTGCTTGATCTGAAACTTGAGTTTGTTTCCCTCCTATTTCCCACCTCCCTCAAGGTTCTAGCTCTATTTCTGTGAATTAGAGGGAAGTTAGGGTATAGTACAATGTTCTAGTAAAAATTGTTGTGATAGAACTTGCAAGAGGTTCGCTGCTCCTAACATTTACTGTAATGTAATGCATTCCCAGTAGGAACTAGTCTGAAGCCTCTATCCTGATGCAGCAGCAGAGAGAAAGGCATCTGCAGTACACGAGTCATCCCATCCTGAGACACTTCTAAGAGAGGTGGGAAGAATCTCTGCTGCAGATGCCTCCATCCCTTCATCCACTTCAGAAGGAGGAGAGACAGACTGCTAGACTAAGATGCCTAACTTATAAGTGGTGATAGGATAGATAAGTACTACCCTTCACACTTTGTATTCTTTTTTTGTCATACAGCAGTTTCATTATGTCAATTTTTAGTGAAAATTCTTTACATTGAAGAACTGAAACATGTTAACGATGAATGCCAGTAACTACAGCTATGTCTGCACAGAGCAAATACACTCACAGCACTCATCAGTCTCCCAGAACCCTTTCCACATCTTCCTCCAGTTCTGAACCATGAGGAAAGTTTGTTCAGCTTCAGGCCTTTAGCTCCATAGCGCTGCACTGACCAGCATTGCTGTTGAAGCCATTTTCTCGGAAAGCACCTCTAAACAGTAAATTTCTCATTAAAAATTTCTTTCTGATGGACATTCATTAGAGTGGTTCTCAATTTATTGCTTTTAAGCAGATTCCTTAAAATTTTGAGATGAAAATATTTTATTTTACCTTTTAAAATGTTAGTTTTATTTGATACCTATTGCTTCATGTATTTCTTGAACTTTTAACTGAAGATGTCTTCATAGGTAAAATATATTTTGAATTCAGAAAATGTTTCAAAGAAATGGAAATAGCAAGAATAAAAAAAAAAACTTTTTTTTTTTTTTTTTTGTGAATTGACACAAACAATGGGGATAGATCTCTATTTAAGCCAGTTCTAACATCCACAATTAATAAAAATAATAGAAAAATTGATAATGAAATAACATTTTCAGATTGAGGGTATTAGGGTATTAAATATACTCGTTCCATAAGTTCTTTCCAGTGATACATAAAAAACAATATATTTTATGTACTATGATCATTATCACTTGAAGTAATTTATGTTTAGCTATAGAAAAGTTAAATATTCAATCCCCAGCTCAGGAAATGGAAGCAAAATCTTCCTGCTGCTGCCAACAGAACACCTGTATAATTGGAGCTCTGCTGCCCTTCTCAAGACAACAAACATCAGGTGGGAAAGGAAGTTCCACACGTTATCAAAAAATACAATTTCTTCAGATATTTGAATAAATAACCTTCTTGGAATATGTACACTAGAGATCTCACTTCTGCTGTAATATATCTCTACCACTATCACAATAAGGTTATGATTTTCTTTGTTTCTTTCTTCAGCACTGTAGCAACTTTCACTCCCCCGTGATGTCAAACTGCTGAAACTCACTTCAGATTCCATTAGAAAATCAATACCGTTAGTGAATTGAATTGAAACTGGTCATAATTTCAGTATTTTTCCTCTCCAATGAATACATCAATGCCAAATTCATTCTGTCCAGCACACATGGGAGATAAAAATTAAAAAGCTAAGCTACACTGTGATACACAGGTAGACTGAACACGTATTGAGCTGCTACTACTAGCTGTTAGCTGCTCTGCTGTCACAAAATTTCTCCCGGTGCAGATGAGTTGTAGGGATGTGTTCAGCTTGTTACACAAGTGATGTGTGGAGTAACTCTAAATCTGCACTTTTTTATCACATTTATAGAATGTCTGTCACTGCAGTAGTGAAGCACTCACTGCCAGCAGAATTTTAATGCACTTAATGAAACATGTAAATCAATATAAAGAACTTCAATGAGAATTTTTTTCTGTCAATAGATTTCTTACAGATTCCTGGGATGTGCAACGTGGTTTGCACTTCTAATGACTTTTTTTGGAAAGTTAAGAGTTACTGAGGACATTAAATTCCCCATCTTATCTGCACTGAAATTATTTCCAAGATGTCATTGATTCTCATCTGTCACACTTAATTGGAACTTCTGAAGTAATTTTCTCCCTTTCTCTCCCAGTACATATTAAGAAAACACAGTTATTTGCATGATAAAGTGCAATATGCAATTAAATTTGACTAGTTTAAAGAATTAGTGTGGTTTTAACATAAATTCAAAGAGCTCTTGCTATATTGCCTACTGTTGCAGAAGTCCAGCAAATTTATCTGCAGAGATTAATTCTCTTCCTAGAGGCTTATTCTGCTCTCAGCACTTCTTTACAATTGCCCATCTAGCAACATCTCTGGACAAAAGCAGATACTTTCTAATTTGCACAAAGCTGTTCCTTTCCTAGGTTGAAAATTGGTTCTGGTTTCACAGCAACCTGAGGCAATCCAGAATACAGACTGCAGAGACCACTACTTGCACAGGAAAATTTGTATCTGTTACAAGCTGCAGCTGGGGCCAAGCTCCAGTTAAGTCAAGACCTTAAGAGAGTGTCTGCTGGCCAGGTTAAAGCTTCTGTACATGTCTAGAAACTCTTTCTTGTGATTTAACACCCAATTGCCACAAAGG